>CM076580.1:263485996-264090193 GCA_034641835.2 Pinus albicaulis | reverse complement strand
AGGATTGGCGCGAGAATACAAGCCATACTCGCACCAGATTTTTGACTTGCATATTTTTCTTTTTAGTCGGGGCTATTTAAGTCGGGACTGTGCGAGTCTGCAAAGAAAAAATTGTATGCGTTGGAGCGAATGCGTTAAGGTAATTTTTCCGAAAATCAAAATCTGTGACGGTGCAATTGGGTTAAGATTTTTTAAAGATTTTATCTTAAAAAAAAAACGCATTCAACGTGAAAGTCAAACGCATTCGAAGGATTTAAATGCATGAAGGCATTTTTTTTTTCTTTCAAAGGAATTTAACGTGAGAATTCAACAGATTTTTTAAAAGGTTGAGTAAGCCCTTTAATATGAACGAAAGGATTTTTTTTTAAGTTTTTTTTAAAACAAAACTTATGAATTTGCAAAGCATTTATCAAAGGAAAAAGGGCTCGTAACGGATTTTAAAAGTTTTATTTGAAGGTTTCAAAGTGTTAAGGAAAAAAAAAAATTAAAAGTTTTTTTTTCTATAAAAAAAAAAACTTAAAACGTGAAAAGGTTTTTTTTAAGGGTTTTTTAAACAAAACAAAAAAGGATTTTTTTAAGAGCATGTGTGATTTTTTTTTTGAAGTTTTCTTTAAATAAAAAAAACTTAAAGTTGTGATGTGAGATGAAAGTGAAAGTTTACAAGAATTTTTTTATGGAAATTTAAAATGAGCAATGTGAGAGCCTTGTGAAAGGGAATCTTTAGAAATAGATTTTTGAGGAAAAGAAATTTTTAGAAACAAGGTATTTGATGAATATGTAGACTCGTTTTTTTGTGGAAACCAAGCAATGAGATCATGGGAAAAGCCAAGAGGCTAAAGCAAAAGTAGATTATGTTTGAGATCTTTCTAGATCTGGAAATCAAGAGGCAAAAAGATGCCTATGCGTTAAAATGCATAAAAGAATCTATCGATGACAGCATTCTCCCTCTGATCTCAGATGCCAAGACGGCCAAGGAGGCATGGGATACCTTTGAGAGATGTTTTGGTGCAAGGGGGAGTATTGAAGATGAAGATGAAGGTGGATCTGTAGCAGCAGGTCTACATCGAGATGAAGAGTTTGTTGAATCCCACTATGCTCAGCCACAGGTGGATGAAGTCTGCGAAGAAAGTGCAGAAGAAGCAGAGAGAGAGCACAAATATTCTTTTGAACCCCACTGTACATAGCTACATGTGGACGAATATTTGATGATACCAGCAACATGGCTTGCTGACGAAGATGTGATAAATCCAGCAACAAAGATTTCTGACGAATATGTGATGATTCCAGCAACAGAGCTTGCTAATGATATGGTGATTCCAGCAACAGAGCTTGCTGATGATATGGTAAATCCAGAGACTAATATTGTTGATTTTGACTGATAATTTTTGGCTAATGATGACTGGTTGCAGATGATGCAACAAAAACAAGATATTGACATGATGTTATTTGGTGAGATAACCCCACTACAGTTAGTGGAAGACAACCTGTTTGCAGCAGCACAGGTTAGTGAAGAAAAGACAGAGATAGAAATAGAGCAAAAGGAAGAGACAGAGACAGAAACAAAGAAAGAAGTTTGCAAAGAGAAAGCAGAAATAGAGAAAGATGCAGAAGCGGAGAAGGAAGCAGAAGAGGATAAAGTTTCCACTGCAAAGCAAAGGGAAAGAGAGACAAAGAAAGAAGAAGCACAACAAGAGAAAGCTCTCACTAAAGAGAAAAACGACTAGAACCAATGTCGTTCTGAAAATATTTTTTATTCTAACAATGATTTCAAGTGTGCAGGTACACAGATTGATTATGAAGAAGAGTTAAAGTTTATTGAAACATGGCTTGCAACACCATGTCTAGATGAGATCTACGCAGAAGATGTAGATATGAATGATGAAAATGACATGCATGGTGAACATGTCAATGAAATTTTTAGTTATTGGAGTTATGAAGAGATAAGATATTGTTCTAATCTTATGTTGTAGCAGATTGATGATGAAAAGTGCACTACAAAAGACAATATGTGGTAGCAACCCACATTTATTGAAGAAGTCTAGGACATGCTTAGACAACCTAGAACAGTAAAAGACCTGCACCAGCAAATGAAGAAACAAAGTTCTCAAGGATACAGCAAAGCGAAAAATCTGAAACAATTTAGAGGCTATAGAATCTGGAAAAAGAGAAGAAGAAAACTAAGTCTAATTGAAGTCATTTTTTTAAAATTGTAAGCCTCGCTGAGATATAGACCAGCAGGTATCTGAATTAAATTGTTATGTGGTTGAAATTAAAGGGGAGTGTTAAAGAACGTAATCTCAACCACCTACTAGGTGTTGAAACCGTCAGTCCAAGTGTCATAAGTTAGTTTGAGTGAGTCCAGTTTAGTCGAGTTTAACTCCAGTTATTTATTGTTGATGTTTCCAATGTAATCCTATTTAACTATTTCGTAATATTGAGATGAGCAACTCTCTGCTCCAGTGTCCTTTTCAGTTTTTCAATTCTTTTTAGTTTGTTCGAATCCATGTAACTTCCTGCGATCCTAGGCAACAGAACCGTTGGCAAGACTTGAAACAGCGACTATCTGTAAGTTCAACTTTTGTTGTCTTATAGAACAACTCTCATTTTCTCGCTTATTCCTTATATTAACTGCTTCTTGTTTGTACGAAAGAGCCTTCCTTATGGCGTCTCTATGATTTGGCACACAATTTTTTTTTATTTTTTTTTTAATTCCAATTAACTTGAGACATTTTCCCCCAATCGGGGTGCCAACTAGCAAGGTCAGAGCCATGTCGCATGGGAGGAAGGTAGGTACCTAGCCAGAGCATGTGGCGGCAGTCGTACCAAAGCTTACGAAGTGTGGATGGCTCCCCCTACGGTTCATCATGACGGCATTAAAGTGGAATGGAGAACAACTCGGCGAGTTAGGTGGGTTGTCAAGGCGAGGTTGGAAGGTGTGTCGTTGAGCTCGATGGATGCGGGGTATTAACTCAGTTTGGGTTATTCTCTGTAAGGAAGTTGTTCTTTGCATGGTTGGGTTCTGTTGTTTCTGTCGCGAGCATCCCTGTCAACTGCACAGACGACGCCAGAGGCCTTTGCGACCTGTAGCCGTGAATTGGTATGTACCCAGTTGTCCATATGCCATAACGATGAAACAAGATTATGCATACCCGTGCATGCAAAGGAAAATTATGATTTTTCTGGATTTTATATACTTGGTTTGCAATTCTCTAATTTTTTGCATAGATATGGTTCGCAATTCTGTCATTTGTTGCATAAACATGGTTCAAAATAGTCTGTTTAATAGTTTGTTTAACAAATATTATGATGATAGTATGAGTCGACAGGGCCTGGTAGAAGTTCTGATAGGTTTCTATAGGTCCGTGTCTGTGTATATTCTGTTCTGCATGTCCTGCATGCTCAAATTGTTTAGGATGGGGAGATGTGAAGTCATTCCAGGTTTTTCTTTCATTGCGAATTGGCCCTGTTCTAATTTGTATGATGGTCATTTTGTGCATCCCTTGAATTTGTATAGTCAGAAATGGGAAATCACCTATATGGCTCATAATGATGTCAACGCTAGTGTGGATGGGTATATGAGGTTGTGTTGTCACCTGGTTAGTTATTTAACTTATTCTGTTATGTCTCCTTCTATCAGTTCTTTTTAGAAGGGTGACTGGGTCAGATGTAAAATGGGTATGGTCATGGCTCCAATTCTGCCTCTGGTTTTGTTTCGACCTTTTTCGTTTTATCATGTCTTACGGGTTTGGTTACACTCTGGCTTTTGAAAGGAATTTTGTATTCACTCTTATTTTTCAGAGCCTCATAAAGCAACATCATCCGACTGCTGCTAGTAGAAATTTGCCCTTGTCTAAACGTTGGGTTTTTACTCAATTGGGATGTTTTCAAATTGTTTCTGCAACAGGTCTTCCAGGAAAAACCTTCTGGTTTATAATATTACTGGAAGACCACTCTATAAAACCTATGACCAAAGGGAACAAGGGGGAAAATGATACCAAGGAAAAAGGCAAGGCCAAAGTCTCAAACCCTCCAGCCAAGCATGGCAGGAAGTCGAGCAGGGAAGTTATGGAAAATTTGTTTCAAGCTTATTCCGAGCAGACACCATCAAATCCCTAATTCATGGATGGGAGAGCGATGCTAGAACCAATATGGAGGAAGAAGAAGACATTGATGAGGATGAACTCACCCAAATTATCATTGACGTGGGTCACACTCGAGGAAAATTTTCATTATTCCATCATTCTATCAGAACATATTGGTTGATGAAATGCCTTCTAGTCAAGGCAATAATGTCGGTACAAGAGGTTGGGGGTGATCCCAAAGCTGCAACAACTTTGGCTGAAATCAATAGATCCATTCAAGAAATGAACCTTCGACAACACTATCAGTATGTGCGCCTCGGCAGAATCGAGAAGGACTTACAATCCATGCACCAGGTTGATATGCCTAGCTCCAGTGTCAAGGACCCGGCGCCTGTCGAGTTAGATGATGATTGAGAAATGATTAGCCTAAATTTAATTTTTGTTAATGATAGCAGATAGCTTTTATTTTTATATTATGTTTATGCTTACAAACACTAATACTGATATTAGCTATTTGAAGACAGTAACTAGTAGACTTAAGATGTATATGTTTTGGATGACTTATAACTCGCTAAAACGACCAACATACATGATTTTCTAAGCACAGGTTAAAACCTATAGATGTATTTTCTAACCTGCTTTTGTTTATAAATAAAAAATAACAAAAACCTACTAAGTTTTTAAAAAAATTAATCTAAAACATTTTATAAAACGCCCTAAAGTATTTATTGATATTGTCGTTTTGTCAGTTCTACTTAAAATATCATGTATTGTATTTTATGTATATATTTAAAAAAAAAGAAATACCAATGCCACAGTGAATAATCTCTTATTTTCTGCAATCCTTCTAAAAGCTTCGCAGTGTCAATGTTTGAGCTCAGCATACCCATCGTTGCACACAGCCATGCCCTCAAAAGTATTGTAGAGAGAACGAAGTGATGACAAAGGTTGCCCAAGCTGGTGAAGCATGGTTCTTCTTCCATGTATTCTTTGACAATTCCATGTTATCTTTTTATTATCCATTGGATAAGCGATATGTTCTCTTGTGAATTTGTCAGCCATCCAATTTTGGTTAAATAAACATTTTCATTGCTTTTGAGTGGATCATTTTTTTCATTTTTAATTAATAATTATAAGCATTAAAATGAATCCGCTCAATTATTAAAAACAATAATTAAATTCACATAAATTTTCTAAATTTTAAATATTATAAATTTAATAAATATAAATATCAAAGAATATAAGCAAACACTTTAACATTTACATTGGCTGGGAAATGATTGAATTAATAAAATAAATTGAATTAATAATGTGAAATGAATTAATAAATCAAATTTTATGTAAAAAAAAATTTATAAAATATTAAATCAATTTCATATATAATTTTTTTTGATAAAATATTAATTAAAAATTTAATATATCATGTTTAATAATATGTGTAAATTATTTAAATGTTAAAAAAAACCATATTATATTTAAAAATAAGACAAAATATATAAATAATATATAAATAAATAATGTCTATTTATTCCTATCATATCCATTTAAGGGTGTTGGAAAGATTATTAGAAAACGAATTAATTGTGACATAAGTTTGACTGTTTATGTCATTTTTTTTTCACATATATAAAAAATATATTTTACATTTCAAATTTTAGTTGATAAATTTATTAAAATATGGAAAATATCAATCATATTATCATATTTCACTTACAATAAACATTATTAATTCAAAAGATAAACAAAACCAGCATTAACACATTTTCATTGCATAAATTATTATATATAGAAAATGGTCTTGAAAAGTTATGAAGAACCATGCATCTTAATATGAATCTACTATCCTTTAAAAATATAAATTGAGAAAATACATTGAAATTTGAAAATAAAATAAAAAAGAAATAGTTTTTACTATTGAAGTTAAAAATGAAGTACTAGAGAAAGAAATAAAGAAAAATCTAAAGTTCTATACTGAGAAAAAAGGACATTGGTGAGGGTCAAGGACATTGGTGAGGGTCACGGCCATGACGGACCTTAAGGTCCATCACCAATGTCACATATGCCGACTCGGGCCCTTAAAAACGTCGGTAGAGAGATAGCATGGTCCTTGTTGCTCACCAAAGCCATTTTCAATGACACTTTTGGTGAGGGTCGTTAAAGGACCATCACTAATTCTCTCTTTGGTGACACTTCTAGTGACGAACTTTAAATGACCCTCACCAATTCTCTTTTTGTTACTTTTGGTGACGGTCAAAAAATGCCCGTCATCATTGATCATTCCAATGAGTTTTTTATGACACTATGTGCGTGTTAAATATTTTTTTTTCAAAAGATAACGATAAAATACCATTATTGTGGTGTATTTTTTATAATATGTCCAAGGCCATAATGTTTAGAGTTAGTCGATTTTTTAAGAAGTAATTACCATTTCCCTCAAGTAATGACTAGTCAAATAGAGTTTTCCTACGAGTCAACGCATGATTCATATCTATTAAGTTTATTATCTAGCAAATTCCCTTTAGATAAAGTTCCACTAGCATGTGTAGGAAATATATTATTTAATACATAATCAAGCTCTGACAATTCTATTAATTAGAAAGACCTAACACTCCTCAACAATCTGGGCACACCTTAAATTAATGCTTTGGCACACACTAACATTTCGTAGCACCTCACATGTCTTGGAACATCTTTGTACCTAGAACATCTCGTCATGACACTGACGCCCAAGCACATGGTGGCGTGCACTAGCACAACATGGAACTCTCCTAGAAAGTGATGGCATGCATGTAGTCTCTAACAAGCCCTGAAACACTTTGGTTGAATGCATTGACATACATTATCACTTGGCACACAATTTTACTTGGCATGTATTGGGACCTATTATTAGTGTGCCTAGAATTTCCCTTTTGAAAAAGATAAAGTCCCGACTTATTAACCCTATTATTGGTTCTTCCTTTTGGTGCCTTGACACTTATTGAGACATATTTACATACCCTGGCACCCTGCATATCCTTAGCACCTGGCATGTATTGGCATATCTTGGCACTATTAATTGGAAAATATAATTAGCACACCTTGGAACTCCCAAGCACACTTTGGGAATCCTTGACATGCCTTATCAATGCTTAACATACCTTGTCACTCCCTCCTTGGCATGAAAACTAAAACTCATTAACACTAGTCCCTGGCACACGTTCCTCATATTCATTAACTTCCATGAATTTTTACGTAGTGCTCCCTTAAAGTTTTTTCCTAGTACTCCTTAACACTCCTCAACATGCATTAGCACTCTCTAGCACACCTTAGCACTCCTGAACATGCCCTTCCACTTCGTAACATGCATAACACTCCTTGACACATATTGGCGCTTGGCACGTGTTGCTGCTTGGAAAGTCTTAGCATTTATGGAATACGTTGAGATGCCTTGGTATGATTTGGCATAATTTAATATTAAATTTAATCGAGATCAATTGTTGGAAAGTAGATGAGAAGAAACAAAGAAAGACTTGACACTTAGAATGCACTAAGACTTTTCACTTAGCACCTATTGCTGCCTAGTGTTGGTGTGCCTAGCATGCCCCTCTTGGAAAAGGTAAATTGATGACTTATTAACCCTCTTATGTGTTCATTTCCTTGTAGTTTAACTTTTTTCTCCCTTTTGTTTCCTTGACAGTCCCTAGCATGCATTGACACACCCTTGCACATTTTGGCATGCCTTATCACTTGGCACATCTTAACATGTTTTCCATGCCTTGTCACTATTTGGCACATCTTAGCATTCCTTAGTTGCACACCTTGCCACTCATGTCCTCACAGCTAGCCTTTACATTTTTTTACGACCTGGGAACCCAATCAAGTCCTTGGCTACTACAGTTCGTGTGACAATATTGGTCTGCTTAAATTGGAACAACTTGACCAATTGTACCTACTACAAGTAGATTGTGCCTTATTCACCTAAGAACTATCTATAACTCATCTTATGCCACTCATGTCCAAGCTCAACTTGTCCCACTTAACTAGTTACCAAGATAAGGATCACATGATCTATACATAGCCATAAAAAAACTAAGAAACATAGCTTACATAAGAAATATTTCACATGTATGCTCAATTCATATAAATAGTAGACCATTAATTGAGAGTTTGCAAGAACCACAAGATGCACAAGGCACACAAGATATAATCCAACACAAGCCAAGTGCCCCGAAACTTATACACAACAATATACAATATGCAATTATCTAGAATAATTTAAAACATGAGCATGTATCCAAAGTGTGCCACATCTTATATAAAAAAAATAGCTAAAGGCAAAACAATGTTGTGCCTAGCACAAAGTGATCTCCCTTTTTCTAAAACTACTATGTCGAGCCTCATATAACAACTGTAGGCTTTCCTCCTGTAAATCCTATTCTAAACTTCTCCTAACACACTTCGTCCTTAGCACACTTGAATTCGCTGACACTCCCTTGCACACACTCTAATTTGTTCCTTTCCATGCATTTTGACCTAGTTATCCCTTGATATGCCATGACACTCCCTAACACTCTTCAACATGGATTGACATTTTTCGACATGTGCTAGCATGCCTTTTCATTCTTTTGCATGCCATGACCATCCCTAGCTATCATGCCCTCACAACTACCCTTACTTAATTTGCAACTTGGGAACCCAACCAAGCCCTCTCTTGACTACAAGAGCTTGAACAAGATACAGTTACTACAACTAGACTATGATTTTGAATTGTGTAGCTTGGGAGGTACTCCACAAGCCTATTGAGATGGGTTTGTGTGAGTTTTGTCACAAAAGGCTTTGTGGGAAAAGAAGCCAAGCAAGGGGATTTTGGACCCAAGATGGGGTTTAAAATCTAAAAGAAAATTAATATTTCCTAAGGTCTAAGTGGATAAAACCCATAGGTTCTAGAGGGTTCCTAATAGAAAAAATAGAAGAAGACATAATATGTATGCACATGCTAGGGAAAAACCCCACTCATTGGGGAAAACCTATTCAAAATTCTTCCTTAAGTAGATTTAAGTTGAGATGACCAAGACCTTTATACTATATACTTCCTCCATAAATTCATCACTTAACTGTGTTAGCACCGATATTTCCATGACACCGAGATCTCCTTTGATTTCACCTAAACTCCATCCTCATTACCTTAACCGAGTTTAAGATAACAACATAGCACTGAGCATCATTACTGAGATCACTGAGCATCATCATAGCATTGAGAATCATAACTGAGATCATCGAGCATCTTCATAGCATTGAGTATCATAATATAGCACTGATTCTTTGGTAGATTTTTGTTGACACCGAGGCCCTGTTTTGCTGCAACATCATAGGAATCATAACATAGATGGTTACCCAAATTCTGTAATAGGTTCGAGCCCTTATCCTCCAACACCGAACTTGTGATCATGATCTGAACTGTATCTGTGGTCCAAAACTTCAGAGATGTCCAAAATTATGTGGTAGAAATGTAAAACTATACCCTTGTATATATAGTTGTTTTCCATAGTTATTGAGTTGACATGTTAGTGTGAAGTGTTGTGTCTTGATTTGAGCCGACTTGAACATTGATTGAGGCCAACTTAAGGAGGAATATTTGATGACTTGTGTCACTTGACTTGAGGGTTGTCATTAGGTGGTAGGGCTTCAATTTTTTCCATTTACTAGGAAATCTCACCCAAAACGCCAATCATTGAAGAATCAATCCTATGCTAAATCACACCTACCTTCTTATTTTTAAGATCTTTGTGAACTCTCACCTATGACCCTTAAAGTCAATTCCCTTTGGAAAATCGAATGGTGGAATAGAAAGTGTTGCAATAGGAGGTAAACTCCATTCCCCTTCACCTTTTTCAAATCCTCTAGAGAAACCCGCAATCTATACCCCTCCTTCAACTCAACATGAAAATTTGTTTTTTTCCACTTCTTTTACATACCCTCCCTTCAAGGGCATCCTCATAAGAATAGTTCATGGTTGAAATATTACGAAAATAAAATGGAGCACACTATCTCTTTATAGGGTTTCAAGGGAGTGATATTGGAAAATAAACATCTTATCCCCTACAACCCTTAAGACCTTCTCCCATCTGCTAGTGTTGTGCACATATCAATTGGTATCCATTCATAGTATGTACTTTTTAATTTTTTCCCTTTCGCCTTATCTCTTTTGGGTGACTTGGTATAAATTAATTTCTCACCCACTTTATTGTGCTTTATTGGATTGCTAATACTGCCTTACAATTCCCAGTTCTAGTGTCAGCACCTAAAGAAATAAAATGCCATTGAAAGGAAAGGAAATTAAACCTTAGCCCTTACAAACAACCTTCTACCCCTCAAAACACATTTTCATTTTGAGCATATTCTTTCCATCAGTTAATCTAATCTCATATCAAGGAATCAAAAGGAATATTCACGTTCCAGTTAGGAAGACCAAATCAACGATTAGAATCTAGCATTCTCCATAATGTTTATGAATATAATAATACATACATGAAAATTACTTTTTTTAATCCATTATGAAAAGGATGTTTTTCTAATATCCTAGGATGGATTGAGACAATGTGCATGAACATATCTATCTTTCTAGTGATGTTATCACACAGTAAGAAAATATTGTTCATGTTTGTGGGCCCCATATAAGAATTTTGGATATAGAAGCAATCAAGTAGCACACATCAATTGATTTTGTGGACACCCATTACAGCATGGGTGCATAGATCAAAATGATAGTTGAAGCCTGAGAATATTCATATGCTAATTGGTGTTTTTACATCCTTCCATTGCATCATATTCATAAATCTTTGATGCCTTACATACACCTCTATATGCTAGTACTATAATTGACTTCGTGCCAAAATATAGCATTCGAGAGGTTTGAATCATACCCTACTGTTGGAAAGAAGTCTCAAAATGAAATATATTTGTGATGGATCCAGACTCTCAAAAGGTGGTTGCATCAATTGCACATGAGTGGCATCTGATGATATGTGGATAATCTGCCCATCCTTATCCTATTATTGAGAAAGCATCAATAAGCATTAGCTCTAGAAGAATTATGGCATGACCAAGTCTGCTCTCCCATATGATGAGAACCTCTTGGAAGCCATGGCCTCATATGGGACATGATCAAGGTTCCTAGAGTAGGGTTCCTTTTCTTGTGTCAAGCTCCTTAAAAAATGAAATAAGGTCTCTAGAGAACAGTTCCTTTTCTTGTGTCAAGATTGTTAAAAAATGAAACAAGGTACTAGAGAAGAGTTTCTTGTCTTGTTTCAAGCTCGTTAAAAAATGAAACAAATCCCATTTTGATTTGAGTCTTTGCTTAGATCTCGTAAGTTCCCAGTCGAGTCTTTCACTTGATCTCATAAATGAACCTTAATTCCATCCACCTGTTAGCACCCAGTAGTCTACTTGGGTGAATGAAATGAAGTTTGGGGGGCATGTGCCTCAAATTGAGTCATTATGCTAGGGGCATGCAAACTTATTCCAAGCATAATTGTCTTTGTTTCAAGCTTGTGTAAAAATGAAACCACTCTCAAGCATAATTTTCCCTCATGTTTAAATATTGTGAAAAAATGAAACCAATTTCAAGTATAGTTTCCCATGTTTCAAGCTTCTGTAAAAATGAAACCATTCCCATCCTAGCTCTCATGATTTCCATTTTATTAGCTTATTTATGCTAGATGAGCCTTGGTTTTCTCATTCCATTATCACAATAATGTAAAATATGCAATTATCTAGAATAGTTTAAAATAGGAGCATTCATCCAAAGTGTGCCACATCTCATATAAAAATAAAAATAATAGCTAAAGGAAAAATAATGTTGTGCCCAGTGCAAAGTTACCCTTTGTCTAAAACTACTATGTCGAGCCTCTTATTGCAATCGTAGGCTCGCCTCCTTCAAATCCTATTATGAACTTCTCCTAACAAACTTCATCCTTGGCACACTTGAATTCATTGACACTCCCTGATATGCACCCTTATTTGTTCCTTTCCATGCATTTTGATGTAGTTATCCCTCGTGATGCCTCGACACTCCATAACACTCCTCATCATGCATTGAAATTGTTAGACATGTGTTAGCATGACTTATCCATCCCTAACTATCATGCCCTCAAAACTACCCTTACTTAATTTACAACTTGGGAACCCAACCAAGCCCTCGCTTGAATAGAAGAGATTGACCAAGTTACAGTTACTACAACTAGATTATGTTGTTGAATTGTGTCACTTGGGAGGTACTCCACAAGCCTAGTGAAATGGGTTTGTGTGAGTTTGGTCACAAAAGGATTTGTGGGAAAATAACCCAAGCGAAGGGATTTTGGACCCAAGATGGGGTTTAAAATCTAAAAGAAAATTAAAAAGGAAAATTAATATTTCCTAAGGTCTAAGTGGATAAAACTCGTAAGTTCTAGAGGGTTCCTAAGAGGCATAGGAAAATCTATTTAGGGAGGCCTTAGGATGAATGAAAGAACATCAAGTGAGAAAGAGCTCATTTTATCAAGGAGGCCATGAGAGATGTAGTCCTGAAATAGGTCGAGTTAGAGGGTTGAGTAAGGGCTACTAATTGGAGGCCATGATCATCCACCAGGAGAAAGATAATCATGTTAGGGTTCACAATAATGTCACATATATTAATGGGTTCGAGCTAGGAAGTAGGATGTAAAATTTTTGGTTCTCTTATGGCAGATTGAGCTTGAGATAGGTTGCTCATGAGAATATGGGCATGTGGTTTCAATGGTCTCTTTGTGTGGAGGCCACATCAAATTCTAAAATAGCAGAGAGGGTTGAGACCCTCTCTTGTGGTGGTTATTAGGCCACAAGGTCTATGATAAAGAACAACACAAATGAAGGAGGGTCTGCACTAGAATTTAGGGCTAGAACATAAGTAGCTACAAGCGTAATATTGATTGAGGTAACCCTAGCTTGAGGGTCATAGAGATTTGAAGTTCAAGTCAAGATTTAGTCAAATAAATGCCTAGAATCTACGGATCCGTATGAGCTAGGCCTAGTCTCTTAAGGAGGAAAGAGTTTTTATTTTTTCTATTGGTGGATAGGGATTTTTCTAAAGCAATTAGAAAAAAAGTATAATTCCCTAGTTACAGTGGTTTCCTAGCATGTTTAGTCCATAAGGTATTCCCTTAATATTGTGATAAATCTGTGTAGAAGAAGAGGGGTTGTGACCCTTAGAGTGAGGTTTATCTCTGCAATATAAACCATAGATCTGGAATATGGTTTGCAGAACTATGTGTGGAGATAACAGATCCAAAGGAGGGTGGAACCTGAGTAGAAGATTGAGCAGAAGAAATGTGGCATATAAAGAATGGATTGACATGAAGAGGAGTTTATTTCAATGGACTGTCCATAGAGTTTTGGACAGAGATATGAAGAAACCTATAAACAATTATTCAATGGACTGTTAGTTTATGATTTGTGACCCAAGTTCAATCATCTACAAATTTTTAGAAGGAAGATAAGAGGTGTAGTTCAGTTCTATTCATAGAAAGGACAACAAAGAAATTGGTACGCAAGAACAGTGATTTTGGGAGGGATCAGATAATTTTTAGGTGAAAATTTTGAAGAGTCCTAGATGAGGGTAGTGTCGTGGGCCCTAGATCAGTAAAATGATTGATTGTGGTTGGAAAATTTGATGGCAGTCTAAGTACAATTGAAGGGTTGTTAGGTGACTGTCAAATAAGAGTCCTAAGTTCTGTACTTGTGAAGGAAAATAAGATTGGTAGAAGGGTAGGTGTATTGTGTATAACAATGTGCAAACTTTGAAGGACTAAAGTAGCAGTCAAGTGGGCCAACCAACTAGACCTAGTTCACTGTATTGCAGAGGATTGATTCTGTGAGAAGAAGGGAAAACTCCATAACCTTATACTTGTCATCATGGAGTAGTAGTATTGAAAAAGTGGGCAGACCAAAGAGCTATTCACAAACAGAGTTGTGAACAACTGATCAAAGACCCCAATTGTTGTTGACCTTAAAGTAAAAAGGAGGTAGCTAGACGACAGAGTTTGTTGAGTTGAGTTCAGTAACCTAAAGGATTTGAGCCATTGATAGAGGAAGATTAAGGAGTTGCAGAATGTGAGGCAAGAGGACCTTCCATATGTGTTCAGGACATGTGGATTGAAAGGGTTGCTTGTCGCCACCATTAACATGTAGGTTAAGTGTTGTCTTGTTCATAGATTAGTTTTCAAAGGACTAACACCAAACCCTAGTTGTATTCCTTGTATCAATGTGATTGTAAAGGGTCATGATCCCTGGTACGGGAGCTCTAGCCTCTTGTATTATAGTTTGTAGTATAATGAAGAAGGGTTTGAAAAAGTTAAAAATTTTCATGTGCACTAGTTTATTCTGTGATATGTTGTGGCACTTGAGTGTGTTTGCATCAAAGATTCTAAGACCAAACCAAAATTATCACGTCTCGTGGAAATTCAACATATGCCTTGTTCACTTAAGAACTACCTATAACTCATCATATGCTACTCATGTCCAATCTCAACTCATGCCACTTAACAAGTTACCAATACAAGGCTCACATCCAACCATGGTATTAAAACAACTTAGCAACGCAATTTACATCTTGACATGCCATATCACGTGACACATCTTAAAATGTCTTGTCACTATGTGGCACATGTTAGTATCCCCTGCATTCCTTGGCATGCTTTGGCACTCCCTAACACACACTACCACTCCCTGACATACCTTGGAACTCAATCATGCCTTATCACTGGCTAACATATAACCTTGTCACTCCTTCCTTAACACTGCAACTCATCGGTATTCCCTATCACACTCTCTTATTCGTTCATTTCCATGCATTTTGAACTAGTTCTCCCTTGTGTTTCCATGGCACTCACTAACACTCACTGCCATGCATTGACACACCCTAGCACTTGGCACATCTTGGCATGCTACCCTAGAACTCTAGCATTCCTTGGAATTGTTGAGAATTTGTAGGGCTGTAGGTTAATACAAAATTCTTTGCTTGATAATTACTTGTGAACTTCCTTGGTTTACTTATGATTTTTTTTCATTATCTTATTTAGTCTTTCATCAAGTCAATTATCAAATAAACACGACACAAACTTACTTTTATCTAGTAGTGACCCTTCCTCTCATCAATCCACATAATTTTTCTATTCATGAGTCCATAATTGAATTCATATTTATCTTCAAAATTATATTCACACTGTTATCTTGTATGTATATCCACATTAGTTTGAATGTCATCCGCAAACCTTGCTCGCAATTCTTTTTGAGATGGTTTTGTATTCTTGCAGTGATATCCGCACTTCTTTCTCCTTTTATCCGCTTACAAAACAATCCGCAAATTGATTCAGGCTTATCCGCAATTCTTTCACATGTGATACACACATTTTCTTCATTCGAATAATCCGCACTGTATGTTGTATTATCTGCACTTGTGATTACGGAGATCACCGTTTTATATTCACAGATGTATCTGCGTTATGCCCAGGGTGATCCACATTTTTCTTTGATGTACCATTTCAAATAGATCCGCAATTCCTCGCTATGCCCTTTTCAAAAGGATCCACAATTCCTGTAGAGATGACCGCTAATCTTACCTTCCTTTATCTGTAGATCAATGGTATATATACAGACAGTCTTACTTCTTTAGGGCCGACCACTAATTATGCTGGCAGGTCGACTTATCATTCGACTGGAGGCCGACTTCATAGTTTAACTTACAGCATGTTGGAGGACTGAATGAGACCACTCATTCACGGTTTCAAGAACTAGGCCTTGGAGCATTTTGATGCTTCATATACATATGAAACATATTACATTTGAATCTATAAGATAAAAACCTAAATGGACATCAAGAAGAAGTCCACTAACCTATAATAAACTCCTGCTCATGAAACCCATGAAGCAAGTACAAAATACATTTTATTATCTTTGTCTTCTACTTTACATAATTACATAGTCAACATGAAGACTGACCTAGTTACACTTTTCAACAGGAACTACCTAGCATACCTTGTCAATCCCTCCTTAGCACACCTAGAACTCACCGACACTCCCTGACACTCATTCTTATTCATTCATTTCCATGCATTTGAAACTAGTGCTCCCTTGTGTTTCCCTAGCACTCCCAAACACTCCTTGGCATGCATTGACACACCATGACACCTAACACATCTTGGCATGTTTCCCTGGAATCTTGCATGCCTAAGAAATGCCTAAAATACATTTTCACTCCCTCCTTAACACACCTAGAACTTACTGACACTTCTTGTCACAAACTGTTATTCATTCATTTCCATGCATTAATTTGTCCTAGCTCTCCCTTTTGTCTCCCTAACAGTTCCTAGCATGCGTTGGCACACCTTGGAACCTAGCTATTGGATTTATGTCTTACACTAACATGCCAACTCAATTATGTGCCTTACCCCTTCGAATAGACTCCAATAGTAACCAAAGGATCATGGCTTAGGAGTCTTCAATGCCTAAAAAAATGCTCGACACAATACTCAAGAATTTGTTGTTATTCACTAAAGAAGGAGGCTAGTTGTGTTTGTGTCCCTTCCTTTAAAAAATATTCCCATTGACCATGTGACACGACTTATTATCACCACATTAAGAATAGTTTGACTAGGTGGCGAAAGGGCCAAGGGGCTCCTTACTCATGTTGCAAGGGGAAACACCCTATAATTCTAGTAGTTTCTATAAATACCCCCCTTTTATCTAAATCCTTTGCACTTGAATTATAATCTACAAGGGTAGGTTCATAGAAATTAGTGTGCTATCATACCATGAGAAATTTTATGAAGGCTCTTTAACATAAAATAAGATTTCATTGCATTACTTTCACAAAAAGCAAAACACTTCAACATGAACAACAATCAAATAAAAATTAAACTTTGTGGCCTATGGAATATGTTTTCCTAACAAGATTGCATTCCATATAATACCAACAAGGGTCACTAGCAACACAAATATGTTGCCCAGGGCCATGTATATTTGACTAAGGGACAAAACTAGAACACACGTTTTAGGGTTTTTAACTCATCTACAGTGGGAGAACCATGAGTTCTAAACTCTCAAGTATATTAATATTCTATTTACAAGTATACTCCCCATCATTAGTGATTATACAAAAAAGAGTCTCTATGGCCTTACCATCGACTTTCATAGGGTTCACCACAAGGAGACGTAGGTTTTTTTTGACAAAATATTTTGTTCAAATAACCATCAAGATAAGGTTAAAATAAAGCCACGTGGAATATATATTAGGCTCATATTTCATGAAAATTATAGAACAACCCCATTTCCAATATCACCACCAATATTTAGATGATTGAGTTATTAACATAAAAATGAGATCAATTGAATCAATTTATAAACTTGTTACAAGATAATATTATTAGGGTTAGCTGACATCTATGTAAGCTTGAACCACTACCATGGAAACTAAACCCTTAAATGATAATTTAGGTACACAAGAACATTTATTTGGAATTAACAATGTCAATGATATTAGTTGAAATAAAGTGATATTAGTTTATCCAAAATTAAGTGAAAGTTAGGATGGAAACTGATTTCTCCAAAATTCTAATGGAAAGTGATAATATGAACAAAATTCCAATAAACTTTTCAAGAGAGTCTCCAAATTAAATTAAATAAAAACAAAACCTAAAACCTACTAAATAAATGGAATGTATCTCATAACTCTATAGAGATAAAAATTTTCAAAACAAAACCTAAAACCTACTAAATAAATAGAAAGTATCTAATAAACTTTTTCAATTTGTATGGAACATATTTATTTCCCATAATAAAATTCATTTTCTTCCATAATTTTTAAGAAAAACTTAATTAAATTCAGTATTACATTATTGGAATGATGAATTTTTTCTATATATTTTATGGATTCATTATCGGGCCAACATTGTTTCGGATAACCCAACCTAAAACGCTTAGTAACTAATACCTCAGGATCACACCAAAAACCCAAGTGACCGAGGGAAAAGACAAATTGCTTAAATCTTCATCTCAATTCGGTCATTCTAAATTCCATCCTGAGAAAAACCCCGTCCCTGGAAAAATGTCGACAGACGTTCCTCTACTCGCAAGAGACTGGTGTGGCAAAATGTCAACAGACGTTCCTCTACTCGCAAGAGACTGGTGTGGCAAAATGTCGACAGACGTTCCTCTACTCGCAAGAGACTGGTGTGTGGCAACTACTCATAGGGGTTCTGTCGCTATAATGCATCCAACAACACTGGCTACTCGTCCAAGGTTGAGCCATCGGCTTTGGCACGGGCTTTTCTGGTAAAGTCCCACAATTATTCTTTATTAAGGGGGTCGGGGCAATAAATGGTAAAGCGAAACTTCTTCGGTTGGTCGTCATGAATTTTCATCACCAGAGCTTGGCATCATCAAGCGAAGACTTATCATTGTTATCTTCAATGGATCCCTTGCTTCTCATCTCGAATCTTCCTTACAGTGTTCTCAAAGTACCCCACATGCACCTGAAGGTGCCCTCCTTTTCGCCGCACTCAAGCATGATTGTCTTCTCCCTCGTCTTGGCCACCTATTTCTTCGTTGTCTCCGGCTTCGTCTACAATGTCATCGTCAAGCCACCGGGCTTTGGCAGCGCACAGGATCCTGTCACAGGAACATAAAACCGGTGGTCTTCCTCTCCGGAAGAGTGAACGGGCAATTTATTATCGAAGGGATCTCATCGGGGTTTATGTTCTTGCTTGGTGGGGTGGGAATAATTTTGCTGGACTTGCCCCTGGACAAACTCGCGAGGATCAAGGTCTCTTTTGTGGTGGCCGGGCGAGGATCAAGGTCTCTTTTGCGGTGGCCGGGGTTTCTTCTTTGGCGATCGCTTTTATCACGAGTAAGCTATTCGTTCGCATCAAAATTCCATCTTATTTCAGTTAATCGGGGTTATAAATAGTGAATCTAGACGTTTTAGGTCCATTGCTAGTTTAGTACAACCAAAAAAAACGATTTGTCAATGGCCAAAGCCATGAGTAGTACTACCTCCAAAGTAATCTGTCTGTGATAAAAACCACTCTGACACCAAACATCAAAACTGTTCTGTCTGCACAACTTAGAAGGAGAACTGATATATATACCGATCTGTTCAAAATAAGTCCAATCTGGCAGTAAATAAAAATCAACAGCTGACCTTCGTGACCTAAATATTTACAGAGAAAGTCAAAAATCTGAAAAACTGTTCAAAAAAGGATAGAGAAATATAATCTGTAATTTGATACAGAGGAGAAAAACAGAGCATTAGATATCTATAAAAGAGTGGCGCTGGAAAATTTGGACTGTCCCATTCACATGTTCCGTGACCTACATGAACCTCTATCATTCTAAAAATTCTTCTAGATTTATGACTAAATTATGGGAAAAATTGACAAGAAAACATAAATGCGAAAGGGAATGCCAGCATTGTGCAGATCCAGGTATTTCTTGGCCTAAAGGAATAGCAGTTATGACAAAGCGAATACTAGGCAGACTTCCTGGCAAACAGTCTAAGTATGAGCACCAGAATAACAGTAGTGATGTAGGAGTGGGGACTTCTTCGAATGTCGTCCTTTACAATTATGGGAATAAATTTCCCCTTGCTCCTGTCTTAAGTAATGGAAGCTTGAAATCTTTCGGTAACAACTATGAACCTTTGCCCTTTTTCAGGGATGTGCCCAACTCTGACAGATAAAATTTTCTCATAAAAAAATTGAGCCTATTTTTTGTTGTTTTTTTATTTCACTGACCCTTACAAAAATGCGAGAGAGAAGGAAATTAAACACCAAAACCTGCTGGACCTTGTGGATTTCATCATTTCAGGTGGTTGCAGCTTCAATAAAACAACAATGGAGGAGATTGCTAAGATGGTTTCTGCCAATTTGTTTAGGAATATGACATCAAGACCTACACCAACACCACCTTCTATTGAAGGCCTTGATCAAGAAGAGGAGGTGACAGTCTTGGAGCCTGCCTGGTCACATCTGCAGTTGGTCTATGATTTCCTCAGGTTCGTAGCATCTCCTGAGACTGATGCAAAAGTGGCCAAGAGATATATTGATCATTCATTTGTTCTGAGGTTAATGGATCTCTTTGATTCTGAGGACCCAAGAGAGAGAATGTGTGAAAAAAAATTGCACCGTATTTATGGAAAATTCATGGTGCACAGGCCCTTAATTCGTAAGGTAATCAACAACATTTTTTACAGATTTATATTTGATACTGAGAAATTTAATATCACGAACTTCAGCTAGATTAAGTCCAGTATTTTCAATCATTGCCTACAGGAACCTAGAGAAAATTTAGAGACAGATCTGTGCACTCATTTAGGAGGGGGGATTTCTTCTAATGTCCTTTACAATTATGGGAATAAATTTCCCCTTGCTTCTATTTTGAGTAATGGAAGCTTGAAATCGTTCAGTAAAAACTATGGAACTATGCCCTTTTTCAGGGATGTGCCAAAATCTGACACAGAAAATTTGCTCATACTAGTGCAGAAGCAGAGTAGATGAGCAAAGTGCAGTGCTACAATCCCCACAATTTTCCCTTAAGCCATTTCAGTCCAATCTAGCCGTGCATGAGCAGAGTAGGTGAGAAAAGTGCTACAATCCTCCCAATTGTTTCCTAACATGGCTATATTAATCGTTGTTGGTCTCTCCCACCCTAATTATCTGAACAAAATAATGACACAGCAAACGAATAAATCTGAAAGCCACTGTATACATTTATGATCTAGATTTGTATAACTAAGTACACTAAAAAAATTCGTTCCTTTATATGGTATCTTTCTTTCCGGAACTAAATACAAAGTTGGCATTGTACATCACAGAGCCCCATTTCCTTCATGATAAAGATGATGAAGGTAAATTTCAAAGGGTTGGAGAATTCTCTTGGGATTTTTCTGTAAGTTTTTTAACCTTTCGTTTTCATTATCTTTTTGTTGCATGTAACGTAACTTATCCAGCAACGAAACACCAATAATTGTGAAACTCAACACAAATTACGGTATAAGGCTTTCGAATTATTATGGACTTCAAAATCTTTAAATGGAAACTAGATGAGTAGAATGCAATGGGGATGAGAGGGATTTTTACTCCACAATATCTAGGTGAAAGAAAAATAACTATTTTTCATTTACACATGGCAATAATGATTGTCATTGTCTGTGGAAAATCTCTCTACCAACTCTGATCATTATTTGAGAAAGAAATCTTTAAGGGTTTATTTCTTCTGTAATATTGTTGCTAGAGAAGTCAAATATGGTATTTGTAGCTAGCACATATGTTAAAGCATATTCAATTCCTTTCATTACAATCCTCAAATCCTCATAGAGTGTATTACTGCTAAGTTGGGAAGACCCAAGAATTTTGAACCCCTCTAGTCTTTGAAGTTTGTATGGCATTCTTCCACTAAATTTATTGTTGGATAAATCCGACACTTGAAAAATGTGTGAGATTTGTAATCCATTGAGAAATTACACCAAAGAACCCAGCCTTAAAACTCTCAAGTCATTAAAAAATGCAATGTATTGAGGAAGGTCCCCTGTTAATCCATTTTTGCTTAAATCCAGTAGCTGAAGTTGGGCACAAATGGCCAACGATTGAGGCATGATCCCAAAAAATTTATTAGAATAAGCAGAAATGACTTTCATAGACACCAGAAAGTCTATGTCTAGAGCTCCACTAAGGTTGTTTTCAGATACCTTCAGTATCTGCAATTTTGTACACCTTTTTAAAATTGATGGTAGTCTACCTGAATCAAGTTATCCATAAGAGTCATCCATCAAAGACTTGCAGTTCCCTATAGAATCAGGGGTAGTTCCATTCAACTTGTTTTCGAACAAATCTAACTACTGCAGCTCCACACATTGTCCAATACCTTCAGGGATTGTACCTGTGAGATTGTTAGTATCCAAGTAGATATTTTGAAGCTTTTTCAAATTACCAATGCCTTTACGTATGCTACCACCTAACATGTTGGAACCTAGATGTAAGAAGTTCAAGTTACTCAGCTCTGTAATGACTTTTGGTATGCCACCGATGAGCATATTTGAACCTAGATGTAGGAAGGACAATTGAGTAAATTATGTAATGGATTCTTCTGGTATGCGTCCAGTGAAATTGTTTCCACCCAAATTTACCTGGATCAACTGGGTTAAATTAGCAATCCCTTGGGGTATGTCACCTGTTAAACAGTTTTCAAAGTAAGTGTTTTCCAGAATACTTAAATTACCAATAACCTGAGGTATGATGCCGTTTAATTTTTAACCTATTTGTACCAAGATTTAAACAGGTTAACTAATTCAATCTGGTAATGGATTCAGGAATGACACCCGAGAACTTTTTTATTCCCAGAACTAGGGAGCTCAGCTGACTAAAATTTGCAATGGCTTCCGATATATCACCGCTCATATTATTCACAAGTAGACTTAAGGTCGACAGGGGAAGCTAAAATATACATTTTGGGATGGAGCCCTGAATATTGTTGGCTCCTAAGTCCAACTATTCAAGATTGCTGCAATTTCCTATTTCCGATGGGATCACACCTAAAATATTACTGGGACCATAAATAGACAGTTTACCAATGTTTCTCAAGCTTCCCAACTCAGGTGGTACACTTCCCGGCCATCTTTTGTTCCCCAAAAATAAAATCTGCAGTGAAGAGAGGTTTCCCAGAAATGGAGTAATGAAATTCTTGAATTTGTTTGTTTGTAGATACAAGCATTCTAATTCCTGCAAAAACCCAAATTCAAAAGGAATTCTTCCACTCAAACCGTTGTGAGAAAAAGGAAATATACCACAGTTGAGTACAATTTCCAAGAGTTGGAGGGATCTGACCACTTAGTGAATTTCCTTCAAAGTACAGATAAGATAGATTTCTGAGCATACGCAAAAATGAAGGGATTGGTCCAGTAAGACTGTTGTATCCAATGGAAAAATCTTGGAGAAACATGCAGTTGCTGAGGGAAAAGGCACTGTGGCCAGATAGAGAGTTGTTTTCAATGTGAATATAGGCTATATTTTTTAGCAGACCCGAAACAGAAGGGATCGGACAAGTGATATTGTTGTTTCCAATGATCAAGTCTTGCAGAGAGGTGTTGTTGCTCAGAAAAACTGGAATACTCAGTAAGATTATTGTCCGCCAAGCGGAGATGTTCCAAATTGACTAGACAACCGAATTCTATTGGTATAGTCCTTGTCAAGTTTACGGAAAGTCGGAGCCACTGAAGACGCGTACAATTAGACAATGATATTTCCATAGGACCCGAGAGCATATTATAGCTAAGGTCTAGTATTCCAAGAGCTTTTAGCTGACCTAGCTCCAGTGGAATTGTTCCTGACAGATAATTACCAGAAAGATTCAAAGTATGTAATAATGAAAGGCTACCGAGATATGGTGAAAGACTACCTTGTAATCCCAAACCAAAAAGTGTTATGGCCACCACTCTGTTCATACCCTTTCTGCACCGGATCCCATTCCAGGAGTAGAAATTGTGTGAGTTGTGTGGTGTCTAGTTGAGGAGGGATCCAAATGGACTAGATATGACTACATTTCTCAAGGACCAAAGCGTCTGCACGTCCTTTCTATCATGAAATGCGTCAAAGCGCCTGCATGTCCTTTCTGTCATGAAGTGAATCCATGGGTGACGTCGATGCAGTTTCCTCGTCGAAAACAAGAGAGAATGTCTGAAAATCACCTGCACAGGCCCTTCATTCGTAATGCAATCAACAAAATTTTTTACAGATTTATATTTGAGACTGAGAAATTTAATATAACCAACATCAACTGGATTAAGTCCAGTCTTGTCAATCAATGCCTCCAGGAACCTAGAGAACATTTAGAGATGGATCTGTGCACTCATTTAGGAGGGGGGATTTCTTCGAATGTCGTCCTTTACAATTATGGGAATAAATTTCACCTTGCTTTTGTTTTGAGTAATGGAAGCTTGAAATATTTCAATAACAACTATGAACCTCTACCCTTTTTCAGGGATGTGCCCAAACAGAGAAAATTTCCTCATCAAAAAATTGAGCCTATGTTTTGTTGTTTTTTTATTTCACCGACCCCTACAAAAATGCGAGAGAGGAGAAAATTAAACACCAAAACCTGCTGGAACTTGTGGATTTCATCATTTCAGGTAGTTACAGGCTCAATGAAACAACAATGGAGGAGATTGCTAAGATGGTTTTTTGCAATTTGTTCAGGACTCTGACATCAAGACCTACACCAGCACCACCTTCTATTAAAGGCCTTGATCCAGAAGAGGAGGTGACAACCTTGGAGCCTGCCTGGTCACATCTGCTGTTTGTCTATGATTTTCTCCTCAGGTTCGTAGAATCTCCTGAGACTGATGCAAAAGTGGCCAAGAGATATATTGATCATTCATTTGTTCTGAGGTTAATGGATCTCTTTGATTTTGAGGACCCAAGAGAGAGAGAATATCTGAAAAAAAAATTTCACTGTATTTATGGAAAATTCATGGTGCACAGACTCTTCATTCGCAAGGAAATCAACAACATTTTTTACAGATTTATATTCGAGACTGAGAAATTTAATATCACCAACTTCAACTAGATTAAGTTCAGTCTTGTCAATCAATTCCTGCAGGAACCTAGAGAACATTTAGAGACTGATCTGTGCACTCATGGTTCATGGACCATAATGGTTAAGGGGAAATTTTCCAAACAACATAAAAAATCATCAATCAATTTATCGGTGTAACTACTAATACAGACTTTCAAAACAGGAGCAAGAAAGTCATTGGAAAGAGTATCCTTAAATCCTCCATGTTTAGCCTTGCAAGTAGGGGTACGATAAGCTATGCAAAAGTGACAATCGTATAGAGAAAAACCAGGTGCTGATAAGCTAATCAACAAGAATTAAGAACTCGGATCTCAGTCAGCCACATAAAATGCAAAGAGTTGGAAGATATTTCCTGGAAAACCATCAATTAAGATGGAAAAAAATGGGAACTTACGCAACAATGACAACGTCATCACCAAACTCAGCAACTCTTTCATAGAAAGCATTGTCTCCAGCAGCACATATTGAACCCTAGTCAAAAGAAAACAATGATCGACGTTAAACATGTTCTCTTGATAGAAGAGCCATGTGTTAAATCTACTCAACACAGTCTCGACTCTCTTCTAATGTAAAGCAAATAAAATAATTTTTTAATATTTATATTTATGGTAAAACCAAATTAACAACTGCCCAAAACAAGGTTACAACAAAACCAGTTAAGGGGTTTCAATTGTTAGGAATAACCTTGACTCGGGAATGATACTCTATAGCTAGTGGTTTCGGGCCCATGGTATTATGCCAGTTGTATTTGGATGGAAAGAATCCTATAAATAGCCTTATTAGTCTCCATTGTAATTTGCCAAGGGTTTGCTAGCTTGGCCAGGGTTTCATGGAATTTTGTTTGCCGAGTTTTTCCCTAGAGTTGGGGATTTCCTAGGGTATTTCTTATGGTTGTTAGTGTGTGTGATTGCTTCTATATTGTGTTGATGATTATGTTTATTTACCTTTCCTTTTATACATGACATCAATTAAGTTGAATCTGACATAAGCATCCATTAACCCCCATATAATAGAACCTCAAGCATTCCCAATCCATCAACACATTCAAACATATAGCATCGAATTTATCATTTGAAAACAGTATCAAATACCACAATCATTGCACAGAAAGCTATGAAAAATAGTTTTTCACCCAAAAGCTCCACAAAACACAACACTCACAGCTCCTACCCCAACTCCCACCCGGAGTAAATTCAGAAAAGAAAACAAAAATTGAAAAGGCCAATATGTAAGCATAGTGTAGAGAGTTCAACATATATTTTATTTCAAAGAATTCTCAGTAAGAATCCATTTGTATGGATTACTTTAACTTTCATTCTAGTATTACAATTCCCTCTAGGCTTTGATACAACAGACAGTTGTGCTGGTTGGGGCTGCCCAGACTTCAGGGTACGCATAGAGTCGAGTTTTTTCCTTTCACTTCCCTCCTTTTGAGTAATTTTGTGGAATTATTTTGGGCAGTGCCAAACATGGTCCATTAGACTAGACTCATAGATAATCCTAAAACTTCACTGTAACACTTAATAATTCACAGAAAAACATAGCCTCAAATTGCACCCAATAACCAAAATAAAAATAAAAGGAGATGAAGGATTCAGTTCCATTTTGAAAAAAAAAACATCTTGTATGAAGTTAGGTTCTACTGTAATTTCTAAAACCTATGTGGCATTACCCATCAAAGTTCAAAGAAAAATAATCCTGTAATTAAATTTAAAAATGAAGAGACCTCTTCATATTTTGGTTGCGAATATGATGGCCTGCAACCTTGGCTCTCATCCATCATCATTGAAAAGTATGGCCCTGATGTTTGCTACATCCCTAAGAATCTCTTAGATAGTTGAACTGCGAATACCTTGGTTAAGATTGAAATGGTTTCGTCTATTATTAATATTCAGGTTGTCATCTTTTATGCTGTCTTTGAGGTCTAAATTTTCCATCTGTGAATTTTTCATCATTATCCTTTATGTGCTTTAGTATAATTTTCCATTTAAACATAATGTTCTTAGAAACCTCAGCTTCATGATGCCAATCCTCTTAGTTCAACTCCATTCATTTTCAGTCCCCTACATTCTCTGGTTGTTCTGTCCACCTTTTATAACCTTAGGCCACCTCACATGATACAGTCTCTTCCTGGCAGTTGTATCATGGAAGTGATGCCACCATGGCTTGGTGAGCTAACAAGTTTGAAGGAACTGTACATTTAACATGACTAGAGGTGCCAATATTCCCATACATCCACACGTGTCGCACATTCTCTTATTTTCTTTCAACATGGAGTGGTCTAAATTCTCACTTAAATTTTCGTTAGTCCCAAATGATCTCCTTAGTTACCTATCTGGTTCCTCATTTTATTGTACCATCTTGTTACATAGGAAAACCTTATTAGAGGAATATTTGCAACAAGAAACCTAATTTCCTTTGGGAGATCTTGAATACTCGAATATCTGATACCCCATTTTTCTGAAACACCCTATCTTGGAGGGTAGAGTCTCTTTCAATATTGAGTGTATCATTGCCTTATTTAGTTATTAAGTTAGTCCCTGAATTGGAGCCTCGGATTCAGCTTTTGTTTGATATGCCAATGGAGAAATAAAAAATGATACTATCATTGTGATGCATTATTACCCCATCATTCCTAGATCTTCCTGCTTGGACCCTAGCTGCCCCATCAAGATTTAGTATGAACCAACTCTTAGGAGGTACCTCTCTAGGAAGGGGGTTTAGTTTGGTGGAAAATTGTATCAAGTTGTGGGTGCATGTATATATGTGCTCTCGTTTTGACTATTTTGAATTTTCTTTTCTTTTTTGACAGACTTTGTTGTTTTTCTGTGTACTTTGTTTTTACTTTATTTCTACTATGTCTAATTTCACTAAATTGGGAAGATCTGTGACACTAGAAAATATGATTGAATGGTAAGTTAATCTGCTTCACATTCTATGGATTATTACTTATCTTTTGGTATGCGGTTTTAGCATTTGAAGAGAATTTTTTGCTTGTCCCTTTGAAGAGGCAAAGTTCTGATCTACACATGCTAAGTCTTTAAAATTATGGAATTGATAATGTGCATACTTGAAGAGGAAAATAAAAAGTGTAGAAAGTGAATACAAATTGTAGCCATTATGTGTGTAATTGTATCATTGTTTCATAGTTCCATGAATTATGAAAAATCTACAAATAGCTGGTTGCTCTTCAGACAAGCATTCTCATGATTTTTCCTTCTTGAGTAGCCCGTCATAAACACCTCTGTAAAATAATACTACATTGCGTGACATGTTTCATTTGAAGTTTAAATATTAGTTGCATTATGAGTAGACATTGTTGGGCCCCTGGCCAATTTTTTCAGTCACTGTCTTTGACAGTATCTTCTCAAAATATATAAAATTGTTTGGAGACTACATCAGAATCTAGAGCATATTAGATTGGTTTCCTGTAGAATATTCATAATTGTGTTTCTATTTGTATCAAACAGAGTGCTCTGTTCTTCATTCATTTCAAATATTCGGCAGATATTTGAAGCATAGTAAATTTTTTGAACACTGAACGATTTTTGGAGCAAATTTCATTTGGATATATTTTTGTGCATCAACAATTTCATGCAAATTTACTGATAAAATTGTGATTATTCAAGCACTGAAGTTTCAAGATATGTAGAGCCCTTGTAATTCTAGCACTCATTTCAAGGAATAATTGTTGCATGTTTTTGATAACTATTCAACTATATTAACTTGGACTGGATTGTGTCTTGCATGAGTTACACTGCTCTTTGCTTACTGTTTTTTTCCCTTAAATAGATGAACATCCTTTTATATAGGTTTGGTGATTATAGGCTCTGCTATTGTTTTTTGTTGAGAAAATATATTTTATTTTCATTTTGGCACGGTTGATGATTGTTTAGAATCACGACTTCTGGAAGTTGAGACCATGTTGTGGATCTGTCTCATCTTCTAGTGGAAATTAGACAAGGAGTGTTTTGATTGGACTGAAGGAGATTAACATGAAGTAAGGATTTACTAGTATAGATGGTCTGAAAACAAATCAATTCTATTTCTATATTCTCAGGATTTCTTCCAACAATGATTCTAACAATTGGAACGACTCAGAATCCATATCTAAAATGCTAAAGTTTGCAATCTTACCTGTTGCAAAAGTGTTGGTGATGTGTTTCCTTGGGTTTTTAATGGCTACAAAGTACGTCAACATTTTAACTCCTAGCAATTACAAGCTTCTCAATGGGTAATCTTCCCCTTTATCTTTTGCTACTCATTGCATGTTGTAGTGTGTTCATTTTTAGGGGGGAAAACAAAAAAATTGTATCACAATTACACATATTTACATTGGTGCCTAAGAGAGGGTTCTACCAAGACCTTTATTCTGTATTATCACTGGTTTACCTATCAAAGAGCACTGCCTAAAAGTCTCTAACCGTTTGAACACGAACCATTGGTTCCTTGAGGGTGTAGATGGATTCTCAAAGTCTAATTAGACACCTGAGCTATGTCACGAGGTTAAAACCCAAGGGGGTAGGGTGGGTTGCATCCCCGTAAGGTGGCTCTGGCATGCTGGAAAGGGCCATGACAATTTTTTTTCCTTTTAGCTTTTACCAGCCATGCCAAGATCTGATCCTTAGGTGCCTTTGCTTCAAGCATTCCTGGATGAAATGTACAAATTCCTTACAAATGGCCCTTTCTTCATCTACCATCACCCTGACCAATGCGTTAACAACAAATTTCTATTCAAAGCTTCATCTTGTTTAATTGCTTGGGGTATCGTTGAGTGACATGTATAACTACAAGCCCCTTTGTGTCTAGTAGGAGTCCTAAAAACCCCTGAAAGTGGTCCCCACTATGAACTATGTTTCAAATTATATCAATGATTGCAGTATACATATTTTAGATGTCTTTTGGTGTTCTTTTCAAAATAGGCTAGGAAAATAGAGGTAGCCAACAATATTTTTCCTCCACCCAAAACAATGATAACTGTGTTGCCTATGCAATTCATTATGTTTGGCGAAGGAAATTAAGCCTCTTGCCTTAAATAAGAGAGCACTAATTTAACATGACTAGTGGTGCCAATATTCCCATACATCCACATGTGCCACATGTTTTCTTATTTTCTTCCAACATGGAGTGGTCTGAATTCTCACTTAAATTTTCTTTAGTTCCAAATGATCTCCTTAGTTACCTTATCTGGTTCCTCATCTTATTGAACCATCTTCTTACATAGGAAAACCTTATTAGAAGAATCTTTGCAACAAAACACCTAATTTCATTCAAGATATTATGAATACTCCAATCTCTGATAACCCATTTATCTTAAACCTAATTAATTGAGGGTGGAGTCTCTTTCAATATTGAGCATATCATTGCCTTATTTTGTACTTAATTTAGTCTCTAAATTGGAGCCTACTTGGACCTTAGTCCCCCCATCAAGATTTAGTACGAACCCATTGGTAAGAGTCAAGACACAATATAAGCATGAAACCTTTTTAGGAAGCTGAGTTACATAAGCCACTTGCAATGAAACACAAAATTTGGTAGATAATTTTACTATGGTTAAGCTGCTCTGAGGCAAACTTGGACTCTTGGGGTCACCTCTAGAGTAAGAGTTAATATTAGAATGAAGATATGATCATGAGTTGAATACAATATTTTTCACTCCTCTGTTGAAATCTCATGTCGACATACGTGGGTTCCAAGTGTCCACTCTCAAGGGAACTGATGTATTTTTATTTTGCAACATGCCACATGTTTCTTTTTTCTACATTGTCTATCACTGGCAGACATTGAAACATTGTACATGTTTGAAAGTAAAAAATGTGTTTTAGAGACATATTATATACCTATTGTCTCCATCAATGATTATAAATTTAGTAGCTAGACCTATTAATGCTCTTTTTGTTTTCCTTTTTGATGTATGATAAGTTTAGAAATTTTGTTGTATGATAGGTTTGTTGTATGAGAGTGGGTTCCAAGTGCCCACTCTCTAAGAGAACTGGTGTATTTTTATTTTGCGACATGGCGCCTGATTTTTTTTCATGCATTGACCATCACTTGTATCCATTGAAACATGCTACATACTTCAAAGAAAAAATGTGTTATTGAGACATATTATTTATGTATTTTGTCGCCTTCAATGATTAGAAATTTAAAATTGACATCTATTAATGTTTTTTTTGTTTTCCTTTTTGTTGTATGATAAGTTTGGTGTTATTCCTTATTATTTTTTTTTTCTTGGTCAGTTCATGTAAATCATAATCTCTATCATTCAATAATGAAGGATATATGATGTCAATGTATGACTTTGGTTGAGCATATTTAGTATCCATAAATAAGTTTCTCACAAACAAAAGCATCGAAAAATTTGACTATACAACACAACTTCTTGATGGGTGGCATTCTGCGATGACAATAACAATAACTGGAAGCCTTTATATTGAACTATGATTGCCATTAATACTATTTTTTTTATATATTATGTGCATAAATTTTTTGTTGCATTCATGGTTCGAATATTGGAACTCTAAGCAGTTATTGCCTTTCTCAAGTTAGTTGATCATAAGTTCTGTCACATATTAACATGGGATTAGACCGTTGCAAACTGAAGGATGGGGAACATGTTTTTTTTTGGTTTGAATTCTTCCAGTTAGTACCATGAATTTCACCTGTGGACTTAGAAATCCATTCTTAGCTAAGTTGTTATGACTGAGGAATCTAATCCATCAAAAGTCACACCTATCCCATCCACATGAAATGACTCCTTTAAGAGGCTATCAACCTACGAGGGGAAAGCATGTGACGAGTGGGATTTGAACCCATATGGGGAGGATCACAACACCTCCTTTTAGCCACCTAAGCTAGATCTCAATGACACGGGGAACATAATTTGGCTTCCACATAATTATAAATGGTAAATCACAATTTTTGTATTTCTAATTTTTGTTTTGCAATATATTTTTCTTTAGTAACTTTGAATTTAATGGAAAATTTATAACTAAATGTTAGAGTTGTTGGTAAACAATGCAAGCTTTCTGGTCTATAGTTATGTTGTGGGTAGATGTTATGTTCATATTTATATATTGATATGCTCAAATTATATGCTTATGTACTTTTTTCATCAATAATTATTTGTTCTTTGAACGTTTTTGGATTATTTGTAATTAGCCTCAAGTTTGCAATATATCAAAGTGTTATCTAACTTTACTCATCATCAGACACCTTCAATTATTTGTAATCTATATGAGCTTTACAGGTCAACCATGCAAAATTGATGATGTAATTTTGGTTTTTTGCATGTACATGACTCTAGTCAATATGATAAAAATTCCTATTTTAACTAGAATGATACCATATTTATTTGATAGATTTATTTTATCTGTCTCATTATTTATAAAAAAATTGCTCCCTCTCCGATGTAGTAGAATTTATTGGAAGTTGTAGAATTTACAATTTATAAAGTTTCAAGGTCTAATTTTTTAAAGCCGAATTCTTTAAAGGGTGATAGCTCAATGGAAGAGCACCTGCTTTACAAGCAGGAGGTTGGTGGTTCAATTCCATCGTGCCATGATATTCATATGGAATAATGACGATTAATTTTTGGTGAATGAGGCTTTTTTGACCATCACCAATGATCTTATGGTGACATTTTTCAACCCTCACCAAAATATGAAATGGTGATGGTCAATGAACGCCACCATATTAGTGACGACCATGAATTTTCCATCACCATAAATCATATGAAATGGTGACGGTCAATGAACGCCACCATATACATGCATCAATAGTGACGGCCATTAAGGGCCCATCACAATAAATCATTGTTGTTCATTTGAAATAGTGATGGTCACTATCCGTCATTATAATCATTATTTGTGATGGACCTTGATTGTCACCACAAGACGTACTTTTGGCGACGCCACGTTTGGTGACGTTCAATTTTTTGGTGATGGAGGCTAAGGTTCATCACCATTGCTCATATGAAATGGTGACGGTCACTATCCGTCATTATAAATCAATATTGGTGATATACCTTGAATGTCACCACAACACCTATACTTTTGGCGATGCCACCTTTGGTGACGTCCAGGTTTTGGTGACGGAGGCTCTTTTGACCATCACCAATGAGCTTATGGTGACATTTTTCGACCCTCACCAATGTCCTTTTTTCTTGTAGTGAACATCACGACAAGAAAGGAATCAACACCATCAATTTGATACAATAATCAATCACATCATTGAACACCAATATACCCTAGAAACCTGGTAGGGTGGAAACTAGAAAAAAATTAATTTTATTATTAAATGCTCATGAGGGTGTTCACCCCTCACTCAATGGCTTATAAGGGAAACCATCCCTTAGCCATCATTATGAATCTTACAAGGAAATATACAAATATCTAGCTAAATGCCATTACAATAGTTATGATAGCATTTATCCATTAATATTTATATATTCATATATTGGTGGAATGGATGTAGCTACATTGTACCGTCATACAAGGGACCATTGACCTATAGCTCGCACTCATCTAGATGAACCATTAATCATTTACTTGCCACCATGTTAAGCATAATATTTCCGATTCATAAGTCACCATCATTTTCTATCATTGATGTCACCAAAAATCTTTTATAGCATGATTATATAAAGCCTCAATCAATACATAATCAATCTTTAAGTGATCCTTTAACACTTATTCATGTGCATACATGAGATGTGAATACAATATCACAAGATTCTTTATTCTAACATATCTACCTTAAAGTAATCAAGTAATTATCAATTCATGTGAAAATAATCCCCACATTATCATGACACGTCTCGCACATGCTCACATTTGTACAAGACAAATCACTACAACTGTCGAGGAATTCCTGTACTGGAAAATGACACAATGTGCATTTGATTTACTTAAACTTTAACAAAAGAACCATCCCTTGATCTATTTCTTTTGGTGCTAAATCTAAAATGATGAATGTTGTTCCTATGCATGCAATGCATATAGTTTCTAAAATAATTTCACCAAAATAAATACTTAACACAATAGAGCATGCAAACACGTGTTTCCTTTTAGAGGTAATATAACATATAGGCATGCAAAAACATGGGTTGTTTTCCATAAAACTAATGGAATAAATCATAAGAATACATGTCTTATTCTCCAAATATTATACCAACATTACCCATATATATATATATATATATATATATATATATATATATATATATATATATATATATATATATATATATATATATATATATATATATTTCAAGGAAACCAAAACCTTACTTTAGTTCTTATACATGTAATTTATCTTCTTTACAAAAGAATATTTTCAAATGTAGGATAACAAAACATGCTATCGTTTCCAAGATACAAATATATATTCTTTCCAATGAAATAGAATACAAATATTGCATCAATATAAATGATCTTATTCTAAAATAAATTAACATAAACTAACTTAATAGTTTTGATAACATAAACATAATCACATAGTTTTTTATAAAGAAATATAAATAGTTCTTCTATTCAAGGATTAATTAAATAACTAATCTTTTCTGACGCTATGGTAATCTATCCATGGATTTATTAAATAACTAATATTTACCAACACCATGGCAATCTATGAAAGTATTTATGAACTAACTAATCCTTACCAACACCATGGTAATCTATCCATGGATTTATTAAATAACTAATCTTTACCAACACCATGGTAATCTATCTGTGCATTTATTAACTATCTATTCCTTACCAACACCATGGTAATCTATCCATGGATTTATTAAATAACTAATCTTTACCAACACAATGGTATTTTTTTTTTACGACTAAGTACAGAACCATTAGGCTCTTTTCAAGAAGACCACAATATTTATTTATTTCTAACCAAAAATATTGAATTACTTATCTCGCATGGTGAGGAAACGAGTTATTGTAATCCACCCTAGTTTTCTATCTTGACTTATTTGTATTTTCCATGTAATATTATTCTTTCTTACACAGTTACTTGTCTTTATGCAAGTATCAATAACAATAATACTATATTTTTGTTTTACCAAATAAATATTAATTCCATATTTGGTCAAACAGTTAGCAAGGAATTTTGGCATAATAAGACAAGGTAGTGTAAACTCGAAAGGCCAAGAAGAGAATTAAGATAAGATTGAGCATGATAAATATTTCTTTGTCTCCAATGAATAACCAATCCAATATGGATTATGAAGTTGATGAAAAACAAAAATTCCAAATATGATGAATTTTAATAACAAATAAAGGATGATGATCTAGCCTTACCATTTTCCACACACAATAAACATATGCAATATTTCAGAGAAATATTAAGTTTTATTACTTATATTTACTGCCACTGTTACTGTTTTTGAGTGTCCCAAATCGAATCTCTCTCTTTCATGGTAACTTTCCATGAAATCCATTTAGTAATTGAAGTTGACCTATTTCTGGAATTTCATTGTCTGACTCCCAATAAGGAGCATCCCTCACAGACTTGGAGAAAAACCTAATCCCTCAGAGGAATTCTCTCATAAATATTTTTCCTTTGTTGTGGGACATATACCCCTTATCATAAGAATCTATTCTATCTGGTCCTCCCTGCACCATGAACCATCAATCCTTTTATTTTATTCATATTACTCCCTCTCTGAATATATTCTAACAATGCAGTAGAACTCATTCTGTGGAGGAGTTCACAGCTAGCTTTTCCTCATGAAACATAGCACAAGAAGACCGTGTCTGCACCCCCCCCCCAAGGAAATAGTTTATTTTCCTTTCATGTCAAGGATGTAAGTCTTTATCAAGAAGTCGTTATCAAGAGGTCGTTAAACTTCCAATTAGTTCTTGATAAAAGGTCTAATAATATTTTTTTTATTAATTCCACGTCTAGTTACGTGGGTTTAGGGATGTTGTAGCTGACCTATATTTGGATGGATTTACATATGAAAGGGATACATTATACTACATCTCCAAGGTTAGAGATTGAGGAAATCCATCCATGGTATGCAAAACAAATCACGAGTTCTTATTCCATTAAAGTATGAAACGTTGAAATGTTTTCATCCTTTTGAAGGTAAATAAAAGTGTTTTTCCAGAAAAGAAAATAATTAATGGAATTTTATGAATACAAAGAATTAACTTAATTCTTCAAAATATTTTGGAATTTTTTCATGGTTCTTAAGGTAAATTAATGAGTTTTTCTTCAAAGAAAAAAAAAAATCATGGAATTTTATGAATACAAAGAACTCATGCTAGTTTTCTAAGTAAAGAAAATATGTTAGTTCTTGTAGATAGAGAATATTATTATGTTAATATTTTAGAAAGAAAATATATCTATCTTGTCCTTATATATATATATATATATATATATATATAAAAGAAAATATAATATGCATAATCTTTTTTGAATGAGATTTCATATTTTTGTATGAAACGATAATAGATCCAATTTATTTTCTCAAAAATGAATATAGATTATGGAGGGTAATTATTTAAATATTTTCATGGGTGGTGAAAAATAGAAGAGAAAAGTTAATTAGATTAACTTTATTGGAATGGATTTCATGAATATGTATGCATTTACTACCAATTTTGTTTCTTTAACACATGATTACATGCATAAAATGGTAGTCATTGTGATATAGAAAATATGTCTTTGGGTACATGTATAAAGAAAGATTCTAAGCTAAAGCATGAGAAACTACAGGTAGAAAGACAAAGAAACTAGGTTATATTACCTTCCTTTTGAAGAAGAAGTATGTATTTATTTACATGAAAATAATAGCTAAATGATGGTATAATTCTAGAAAAGGGAATATATGTTGAAGAAAGAGGAAGAAACTAGGTTATATTAACTTCCTTTTGAAGAAGAAGTATGTATTTATTTACATGAAAATAATAAGTAAATGATGGTAGAATTCTAGAGAAGGGAATATATGTTTGCATATTAAGTAATGACTATTATGATAAGCTCTTTCATCCACAAAGAATAGTCACTGTGTTAGAGACTTATGCTCTTTGCATCGCTAGAATATGTATTGAGCTATATTTATTTCAAAAAACTATATGTGATTACTTTATGCTATAATAATTATTATGTTGGTTTCCTTTGGAATAAGATCATCTATATGCATGCAAGATTTGTATTAGCTTTCATTCAAAATAATATAAAATTGTGTGTGGGAATTCATAGTATGTTGGGTTAGCCTAAATTGGGAAAGAAGAAGGATTACATCCATAAAAACCGTAGTAATGTTTTAGTTTTACTAGAATATATATGTGGGTAATGTTGGTATAATAGTTGGAAAATAATAGATGTATTTGTATGTTTTATAATGTTATTTTTATGGAAACAGTTGAGTATGAGTTACAGCATGTGCCATTGTAGGTACAACCATGCCACCAAGATATGAAGATTGAATATTACTAGGTAAATGCTATCATAATAATTTCAATGGCTTTAAGCTAGATTTTTGTATTTAAATGGTATTTCCTTGTAATGTTTATAAAAAATTTTAAGGGATGGTCTCTCTTAGAAGCCATTGAGTGAGGGGTGAACACCTTCATGAACGTTTAATAATAAAATTAAATTTTTTCTGGTTTCCACCCTACGGGGTTTATAGGATATAACAGTGTTCAATGATGTCATTTATTATTATGTCAGGTTGATGATGTATATTCCTTCCATGATGTGACGTTGATAATATAAAGTATGTGATTAATTAATCTGGCTAAAGGAATAATTAAATGAATCCAAGGTTGCATGAAACAATATATGTTACTATACTGTACTGGTTGTTAATGGTTATGCAACTTAATATTCCTCTACTAAAGCTATTCTATGAACTTATGAAAATTCTATATATTGATTAATGAGGAATATTGAGTATGGATTTAGGTAGTTACACATGGGTAATTCTTATAAAAAATTTCTAACTCCCTCCATTTCCATGTGAGGCTATGAGGGTACATTTCAAGTGGTATCAGAGCTGAAGGTTGCAGCATAGGCACCTTTCAGAATTTTAAGAAGAAATTAAATTCAGATATGCTTGTTAGTATGAATCTTAATTCCAAGTGTACGAAAAAAAACCACTTTAGCTGTGCATAAAAAACAACCCTAACAGCAAAGATCATTGTCAATATCCCCAGATCTGCAGTTAGGTGATCAAGATAAATGCTGCAAAAATATAGATCTATGCATTAGAAGACACTAAGTAGTAGAAAAAACAAAATTTTCTCCATGCATCCAATAGACAAGACAGGAATATGTTGAATAATTTTTTTATTAATGCCACTTGGGAGGGAAACACAGGAGGGTTTTCCCAGTTCTCCTCAATGGGATGGGTTCTTGTAAGTCCTTAGCACTTCAGTTCTAAAATTCCTCTCTCTTGATGGTGTAGAAAACCCAGACAAAAATGGTAGCAAAATATGACTATGATGGTGGATCAAGAGTCAGACCAAAAGTATAGATCCAGAGTGATCTTTAGGCAAAAAAAAGTTTGTAAATGAATGGGAAAACCCTTCTATTTATAATAAAACATTGAGTTAGTCTAGATATTGGTGCATAATTAAAATATTGATAACCAAATCAAGATCCAAATTTTATGGAATATTTTATTATATTTGTTGGAGAGAAGAGGAATTTGACTTGGGTCAAATCCCTTTATTTATAAATGATAAATAAATAAATGATTTATTTAATTATTTAAGGGTGATTTAGTCATATTTAACAAAGAATATTATTTAAATAAGGTTTAAATAATTATTCCTAGAAAATAATAAGATAAATAATGATTTATCTAATTAATTTCCTTATTTTGGGTTAAAAATAACTAGGAATATTAATTAAACTGTTGTTTAACTAATTATTCCTTGAGGAAAACAAAACAAATGTAGATTTCTTGAATATTTCCCGATGGGGTTTCCAGTTTAGACCACAAACAACTTAATAAAGGTGGTTTACTAAGTTATTTTCATAGTGAAAGCAATTTTACTTAGGGTAAAATTGGTCTTACATGGTGTACTTGGGTCCATCTAATGATAAAAGTTTAGATGGCCAAAAAATGGTGTAAGAAATTCCCCCCCAGCGTGCGAGCGTTAGGAGATAATTGTATGATTGGAGTACGTTGTAAGAACTCCATCACTAGACACTGAAGGGGAAGTCAAAGATAGAGAAATATAAGGTAAACCAAAGTGCTGAAAGGACTAGACCCTGAGGAGGAGAGATTTACAGATGTGAAAATTCTATTTTATGTGTGATTACCTATGATATAGGTGACGGGGGAGGCATACCTATGCCTGCCGAGATAAAGTACAAAGAATAAGACATCCAGTAAGCAAGGGACTGAACAATATAGTACATGCTGGCATAAACATGAGCTAGATAAAAAACATGATAATGAATCCCACATACATATTGTGTCTGGGATAACAGCCAGGACTTGTATAATAATATCTGAGTACATGAGATATAAATACAACCTAGATTCCCCCGTAAACAGGAAAGGGCTCTGAAAATATAATTGATACATGCAATAAAAAAGGTGCTGCAAGTGGTTGAGGCCGACATCATCAAATCTATGGAGCTGCATCAAAGGCTGAAAAGAGAAGGTCATCCAGGCATGTAGGGGGCTACCTATAGGGCCTCCCCCTCATGAGGGCTGAGACATCTCACACACACCCAAGAATCACTGATTTCAGCTACTGCATCACTGGCCCATCTAGCATATGGATCTCGATCATGTTGAAAGGATATGGAGCTGAGAAAAAATCAATTCAAAGGGCAATAAGGAGTCCCTTTGCCTGATCCGAGGCACCGAACAAGAGTGGAAGCTGGAATCAAGATACACCGCCCTCTAGACCTATCTTCTGGAATGAATGAGCTGATGTCGAAAGAAGGAGATCTGCCATAGGTGAGGAAATAAGGGATCCTCAACTAAGGCATGAGAGAAAATAGTAGAGAAATTGACGGACTGACACCAGGGATGATGACGAAATGGGGGGTACTGAGTAGTGGATGAACAACTTCCTTTGTTAGAGCATAAAGGGCATGGATGACCCGGCAGCAACTAACACAATATCATAAGGGATAGGGGATAGTGGGACTAAAGGCCATAATGTGCGACAGGAGAGAGGAACCAAGCAATGAAGGATGGAGGACTATAACTGGATACAAAGGGACTCGGGATAGACTCCATGAATGCAATGATGACTCAACATGGATGCTCTAAACAAGGTTGACTCGATGGTGCTGCCACAGAGAAAAAGGGTCCAATGGGGACCATGAAAACATGAGTACATGATGGTTACTCATGATGAATATTGACACAAACATGGAAAAGTATGAAGGTAAAGGGGTGCCCCCAAGTACAAGTGTTGCAGGTGAAGAAATTCGATTTTGAGGAGTGGTGAAGTGACCCTTCTTGGAAAAAATGTGTCTCAGTGAGGTATCAAACCATGAAAAATTAACAGATACCCATTTGAGGGCTCGATGAGATCTTTCCAATGGTACAAACAGTTTGGACAATGGAGCTACGGTTTGGTTGCAAAAGGCGAAATAAAAATCAGGGGTTTCTCTTTTGATAACGCATTTTCCCTTCAAATTAACTCATTTTCATGTGGGGTTGTGGTGAATGTAGAGAGGAGAGAAGGCCCTAAATCTTGCAGCAATTGTAGCGGAAAAACCGAGCATTGGAATCGAGATTCGTCAGTTGCAGGTAAAAGGCCTAACCCTTCTCTTTCCTTTTAGTGGATTGAAAGTTCAGATTAGGTCCCCAAGGCTCGGGAATGGACCGCTACTCCTCTTCACGGCTGGGTCACACTTTTTGGGGAAAAAGGTTTGACCTCAGTAGTAGGTTTTTAGCAAAAAAGTGCGACATGTCCCACGTTTGGGCCTGAAAAGTGTGACCTATTAGGGAGGGGTTTTTTGTGTTGTTTTTTGGCTAAGGACTAGGTTTTTATGATGAGATATAGTCTTTCCTATCTCTATGCTGACAAATATGATGGTTTTGTATAGATATGGTAGATTTACAGATCAACTGGAGAGAGAGAGACCTAGGCACATTACGATCAAAGATCCAAGAGGATCAAGGTGTCCATAGTGCATTAGCCAGGTTTGGGGTTCTGAAGTTTATGGAGAACCTTTTGATGAGAGCTAGAGAGCCCTTATTGGCCTATATTGTCAACTATTGCGATCCAGACCATGAAGTCTTTATAGTGGAGGGGCACCGAATTGAGTTGGCGGTCCAGGATATATATTTCATGACTGGTCTCACACAACTTGGGATGGTAGTGCATACTTAGCCAGTATTATCATGGGGGTAGAATATCATAGAGTTTGTAGAGCTCCATTGTTGACTAGGTCTCCAAGTCAAAGGGACTCGGATACCCATCGGGGATTTGGAGAGGTTAGAGACCCATGTTGTGGCTGCATCAGTGTTGCGGATCCTGGGAAACCAGGCACTCCACCACATCACTGGAGGGCAGATGATGATTGTGGAGAGTGTTTTGAGTGGGACCTACTATGGGTGGGCCTAGATGATGTTGTCATCATTGAAACAAAAATTTTCATTATGCAAGCGACAAGTGAACCATGACTGTGCATATGGTACAATTCTGTGCTCATTCTTCTTTGAGAAGATCCCAACACTTTGACCTCACATACAACTCCAAGATGGGGGCCCCAAAGAGCCTAGGATGCACCGATGGGAGTGACTATTGTGCAGAGGAGGAGGTTGGGCGGTTGGACAGGTGTTCCAACCTGAGTTCTTTGTTCATTGGGATCAGATGCCATTGTATATAGACGAATATCCCTATAGTGGGATGAGTTATTGTGGGGACCCAGATTTTCCACTACCGCCTGGTCGAATATGAGGGCCTGATGGTAAATGACAAATTTATAACCTTGTATGTGCATTTAAAGGTCTAAAATATTGTATGTGGTACTAATTCTTTCACTTTTGGTATGCAGATACAGGGCTGGTAAAACTAGCCGGATGTATGGGACGACCTGCAGTATCGGGGACTACAAGACCTAGTGGACCGAGGGCACAACAAAATGAGGATGCAATGGCCCTCCTAGAGGATATCCATCATAGATGTAAGAGGCTTTTGACCCGTGTTTCAGAGCACGGATAGCAGGACATATATGACAAGTACATAGAGACATGTATTGGTCTACCCTCTGAGTGGCGAGGGGTCATGCGGCGCATGGCGATGGCCGGACAAGGTATGCGTGATCTACGAGTTGTGGGAGCAGAGCCATTGGCTTAGGATCCTCCAGATAGTGATTAGTGTGTAGGGGCAGGTGATGCCCCTAGTTTTGAGTTTTGTAACATGCTATGGGCATGTCATATGTATCAAAGAGGATGGACTCTAAAAAATTTTATACGACACATACTATGGATATGCATCGTTTTGGTATTTTTATGTTATTGTCTTGTGTCAAATGGGTGTGCTAAATTCCAATCAAGAATATGGTTTGCAATGCTATATACATATTGATTTTTTTTTCTAGGTAGATGACTGAATGTAATGATTTCAAATTCACGCATCAAAAGCTTCACTTGTAAATATATTCTAAAAAGGATAGGATTACGCACACGATAGACACCATTCAATTGAATGACAAGAAGCAGGTAATATAAGTGAACATGTAGGTGGAGGATGTGATATCAAAGGGAATCTTCTAATAAACCTCACATTGCATCATATTCGGCCTGATGATTGGTAGTAGTACCAATGCATACCCCGTTCGAGAGAACAAGGGAGTGCAAGGGGGTAAAAATGGCCCGACCTACTGAGGCTAGATTTTTGGAGTAGCGAATTGCACCATCAGCAAAACTGATATAAGTTTTGGATGGGAGATCCATATGAAAGGTGCCATAAGACAATAAATGAGAGGATGATGAACAATGTTGGCAACCTGAGCGCAAAATAGAAATCGAACACACTCCACGAGAGTGAGTGATATTGGTAGGATGTCTACTACTCACACACCGATGGTGAGGTGGAGTGTGGGAGCTACCAGAGGTGTAGCTTGCACAATGATTACGAAATTCACCATAGGCATGCATGGCTCCATCCCATTTATGGGTGAGAACGATGAATTCAAGGGTGGACATGGCTTCCATGATGTCATCATCGCAATAGAATATGGACTGACTGGAGGAAGGGAGACCACATGACGTGGAAAAGATGCCTAACTCATCATCATGAGAAGAAAGGTTCACATGTGCATCATCACAGGGGATGAAGAAAGAACAAGTAGATAAGGGATCTACTGATGTTGAGCCCAGAGTGATCGCTGAAGGGAGGTGAAGCGAAGCAACAGAGGAAGATTCAGAGGGAGCTTGCACCAAGGGTTTCATGGATGATGAAAGGTAGAGGATGGTGGCCACAGGCTCCGTCATCTCGACATCAGGGGGGAAATGTCAATGGGAGCGGGTAAATCCTCAGTCTTGCGTATAGCATGCTGTATAAGTACGGGAGAGGCGAAATTTGTTTTATTCAATCTCGCACTTCAAAACTACCTCTAACAAGGCGTGGTAATGCGTAAGGTGGGGACAATGGTGAGAATAATGGCCATGGAGATCACACATAGCACAAGGTTGGTTAGTGTGAATGTTTCTATGATTCTTGGCTACATTCGAGGAATATACAGAGGCTTCAAGGACCGTAGACTCAAGGAATACGACTTTAACCATGGGCTTGATATGGGGTAGTTCAAGACAACTATGGGTGGCATGGCTGATGACATCGCACAAAGGACAGGGCTTTGTTGGCGAGGGAGGTGCAGGGTCTGTCAGGGTAGCCTTGTCCTTGGAGGCCCTCTTGCGAGCTTTTCCCTTCTTATAAAAAGAAGTGGCAACAGGAGGAGGTTCCTGTTGAGGTGGTTGAGGCACTGTTGCAATGGGAGAAGTTATGGGGACTGATTGAACTGGGGTCAAAACAAGAGAAGGTTTGGGTTGACCTAGCAGGGTAGCGGCTGGAGGATCGAGGTACCAGACGGGAATCCCAAGGGTCAGGTTAGGAAGACAGAGGGTGGCCATAACAGGTGCCATATAAACTACTGGTCGGGGAGTTAGGAATAGTATCTAACTGAAGGGGTGATGGCTAGGTGTGACGGCTCCTAAATGGTTAAGGCCTAGAGGAACTGTTCGAGGAGGGTAAAGAGGCTCATGAGTACCAGCTAAAGGGCCATGGGGATGAGGTACAAAAGACTGAATTGAAGGGCTAGGAGTAGGCTACGGAGGGCGAGGAGGCTGCTGACTAGCCGAGGTGGGTCATTTGAGAGCAGCCCGAGATGATTGCATCATGCAAACTTTTGATGAGCTGGGATCAGAGACAGGAGGAGGAAGACCAGGGAATATACCAAGCAATGAGGGATCTTTGTAGACTCCGAGTGAAACATTAGTCCAAGGATCAATAGTTTGCTTTTTGGCCATCGAATAGATAGTGGACTCAGGGGAGGTCTAAGGCTTTGGTTTGTAATATGTCAACTGGTCAACGGTGACTATCTTTATGTTATGAGGGAAGGACATCTTGTACTAGACCGAGGAAGGGACAACAGTCCTCTTGTAAGTGTAGATACGACCCAATAGAATGTTTTAATCCAAAGGGGCATATATGACTTCTATGTCAAAACAAATATTCTTTCCCATAAGAGTAATAGGACAATTGCGGAATAAGTCGATGGGCTGGGAGGTGTGGCCATCCCATGCTCAGAGAATGATAATGGACGAAGAAAAATCAGGTGATCCGAGTTGCTTCCAAACTGAAGCAGACATCACATAGGTGGATTCCCCCTCATCAATAATACACCAGGAAACGTTAGCATTTCAGATCTTGACTAGGATTTGGAAAGCGACTGAAGCAGGGAGAGGAGGATGTTCTGACCAGTCAATGTCAAAAAAAATCAATCGATCTTCGGAAGGATCTATAGTTCCCGTGGCAGATAGTAGAGATTTTCGTTGCGAAGGGAATGACTGGAGGAGTTGCAGCATTGAAATGGTAGCAGGGGATTGTGCCAAATCATCTACTATGCTATACAAATGGGCAGCTTTGCTGGAAGCAGCATTTCGGTGTAGTGGTCCCTTAAGGATCTTGGTATGAACCTATGCTTTGGGCTGAGGCATCTATAAGGGACCATTAGGTGTCAAAAGAGGCTCTATAGAGACCGAAGGAGGAAGCTCAGGGACAGATGTAGCGGGAGGCTTGTTGTATTGACGGGACCAAGTATGAAGATTGATGTCTACAATTAGAGGTTGATCAAAGTTCATCATGAGAATCTGGTAATCGAAGGTACCAGATGAAAACGTTTGAGTGGCCACTTGACCTTCAGGTGGTTGGGTAGCCACAAATCGTTGTTGAGGGAAAGGATTAGTAAGCACAACTAGTTGACTAGGTGCAGCACTGGGAGGGACGAAAGGGGAGGCTTGTTTTCCTCGCAATGTTGCTTGAGATTCCCACAGTTTCCACGTCTATGGTAAAATAGGAAATAATGTGTGTAATGGCCATAAAAATGACAACAAGAATAATGCTTGTTCGTGTGAGCAGTCTTGTCTTGCTTGGGTTGGGTGCCCTGTTGCTGGTTAGTAGTGTTAGGAGCATCATTTTGAGGATTAGATCTAGGATTACCAGGAGCAGACTGATTTTGAGTGCCTTTCCTCTTATTTTTGGAGGGAGGAGGATTAGTCGCACCCTACTGTGCATATACCTACCCTTGACGGGGTGGTGGTTGCTATTGTGGGGTTCGAGAAGGCAAGGGAGGAAGTAGTGCTAATGCTAGAGGTGATGGAGCACCAAGACGTGAATACGGATAATAAGGAGGTTGGGTAACAGTGTGGTAAACAAGAGGATGGGTAAAAAAAGGAGGCATGTCGTATCCTGGATACATGCTACCAAGAGGGGGAAAGGTGTAGGAGGTGCTGGCCCCACCTTGAGGAAAGCCATAGCTCATGGGAGGTTGAGCATATGGATTAGAGAGAGCTCTAATGACACTGTCGATGGCGTGAGATTCCCTCGATGCGTTGACACCACCAGGTCTGGGAAGATCAGGTATAATGGTATAAACATAACCCAATTCAGCGTAGATCAGGTCATATTTTAATGCAATTTGGAGGGTAAAGAGGCTGATGAGTACCAGCTAAAGGGCCATGGGGATGAGGTACAGAAGGCTGAATTGAAGGGCTAGGAGTAGGCTACGGAGCGCAAGGAGGCCGCTGACTAGCCGAGGCAGGTCATTTGAGAGCAGCCCGAGATGATTACATCATGCAAACTTTTGATGAGCTGGGATCAGAGACAAGAGGAGGAAGACCAGGGAATATACCAAGCAATGAGGGATATTTGTAAACTCCGGGTGAAACATTAGTCCAAGGATCAACAGTTTGCTTTTTGGCCATCAAATAGATAGTGGACTCAGGGGAGGTCTAATACTTTGGTTTGTAATATGTCAACTGGTCAACGGTGACTATCTTTATGTTATGAGGGAAGGATATCTTGTACTAGATCGAGGAAGGGACAACAGACCTCTTGTAAGTGTAGCTACGACCCAATAGAATGTTTTAATCCAAAGGGGCATATATGACTTCTTTGTCAAAACAAATATTCTTGCCCATAAGAGTAATAGGACAATTGCGGAATAAGTCGATGGGCTGGGAGGTGTGGCCATCCCATGCTCAGAGAGTGATAACGGACGAAGAAAAATCAGGTGATCCAAGTTGCTTCCAAACTGAAGCAGACATCACACAGGTGGATTCCCCCTCATCAATAATACACCAAGAAACATTAGCATTTCAGATCTTGACTAGGATTTGGAAAGCGACTGAAGCAGGGAGAGGAGGATGTTCTGACCGGTCAATGTCAAAAAAAATCAATCGATCTTCGGAAGGATCTATAGTGCCCGTGGCAGATAGTAGATATTTTCGTTGCGAAGGGAATGACTGGAGGAGTTGCAGCATTGAAATGGTAGCAGGGGATTGTGCCAAATCATCTACTATGCTATACGAATGGGCAGCTTTGCTGGAAGCAGCATTTCGGTGTAGTGGTCCCTTAAGGATCTTGGTATGAAGCTATGCTTTGGGCTGAGGCATCTATAAGGGACCATTAGGTATCAAAAGAGGCTCTATAGAGACTGAAGGAGGAAGCTCAGGGAAAGATGTAGCGGGAGGCTTGTTGTATTGACGGGACCAAGTATGAAGATTGATGTCTACAATTAGAGGTTGATCAAAGTTCATCATGAGAATCTGGTAATCGAAGGTACCAGATGGAAGAGTTTGAGTGGCCACTTGACCTTCAGGTGGTTGGGTAGCCACAAATCCTTGTTGAGGGAAAGGATTAGTAAGCACAACCAGTTGACTAGGTGCAGCACTGGGAGGGACGAAAGGGGAGGCTTGTTTTCCTCGCAATGTTGCTTGAGATTCCCACAGTTTCCACGTCTATGGTAAAATAGGAAATAATGTGTGTAATGACCATAAAAACCAAAACAAGAATAATGCTTGTTCGTGTGAGCAGTCTTGTCTTGCTTGGGTTGGGTGCCCTGTTGCTGGTTAGTAGTGTTAGGAGCATCATTTTGAGGATTAGATCCAGGATTACCAAGAGCAGACTGATTTTGAGTGCCTTTCCTCTTATTTTTGGAGGGAGGAGGATTAGTTGCACCCTACTGTGCATATACCTACCCTTGACGGGGTGGTGGCTGCTATTGCGGGGGTCAAGAAGGCAAGGGAGGAAGTAGTGCTAATGCTAGAGGTGATGGAGCACCAAGACGTGGATACAGATAATAAGGAGGTTGGGTAATAGTGTGGTAAACAAGAGGTTGGGTAAAAAAAGGAGGCATGTTGTATCCTGGATACATGCTACCGAGAGGGGGAAAGGTGTAGGAGGTGATGGTCCCACCTTGAGGAAAGCCATAGCTCATGGGAGGTTGAGCGTATGGATTAGAGAGATCGTATAGTGGTATAAACATAACCCAATTGAGCGTAGATCAGGTCATATTTTAATGCAATTTGGAGAGCGGCTTCTTCGGTTTGAGGAAAGTGAGATGTGACATCTTTCTCGATAGGTGGAAAAAGAGATATAAGGAACTAGTCCATGTAGACACGGTCTTCGAAGGTAGGAGCTTGACATAGGCTCTTTCTTCTTTGCCATTCCTGGACATGGTCGGAAAGGCGGGTCACATACGATTGATGAAAATAAGTCAAGAATTCAATACCAATGTCATAATGAAGGTGAAGCTGGAAGTAAGAGAGAAAATCCCAGGCAATAGTCGCAAATGTGGTTGAGAGGAAGGGGCCTGATCAACATACCACTTAGAAGCTTCACCTATAAGTGTAATTTGAACAATCAAAGATGGGCAGAGTCATCGATAATGGAGTTAAATGAATACCACATGTGGAAAGATCAAACATGATTTGTAGGATCTTCTCCAGCAAAGCCTTCAAACTTTGGGATGTCTAAAGGGAGCTTCTTCGACATAGTAGGCCAACTAATGTCATGGTGTATAGGGTCATTTATCAACTCATCAAAATCGAGGAGGCTGATGCCTGCCATGAAGGGGAGCAAGGGCGCAGCCAGGGTAGTGTCCGTTGCGGTCCCACTAATGGTATTCCCAGCATGAGGGTCGGGGTTACCACCAGCATTAGGTCCTACACCAGACATGGTGAAGGTGATAGAGGGAGAACTGAATGTGGAACCAGAAGGACAACCGAAAGGACCAGAAGAAGATTTGGTGTGCAGACTCGGTGGAGGACTAACCCAAACCCTACGTGAAGGAGTAAGTCTTTCTACCAGAAACTGAAGATGAATTCCAAGAAGTCTCCCAGATAAACGCCTTGGTGGCACAATAATGACGACAAAAATGTGGCACAAAGGAAAAATATACTGACAAGGTCAGGGAGGTGCAGGATCAACTGATTTACAATGTCGAAACAAGGGCGGAGAGGTGCAGGCTCAATTGATTTCAATGTTTTAGAGTCCTTTTGTTGGCAGTGTTAACCAAGTCCTTCTTTTCTTAGGGTCTGTGTGTGAAGTGTGTAAATTTCAATTTGTAAACCCAGACGTTTGTAGAGAAAAATAAAAAGTGTGCTATATAGCTGGAAATAAACCTGCAAATGATAGTATATAAGCCTGCAAAAACAGAAAATAAACAACTAATAATGAAATAATCTAAACCCAAGGAGGCCGGCCTCTCAAAAAATAGTCTATAGTTGAGTAAAAAAATAATCAAAACACACTAAAAAAATCCAATAGATCTAAGGTCAAGAGGGATAGGGATCTAAAGGACAAAATCTGCTGGAAAGTGGTGCAGAAAACAACAACAAATGAGAGGAAAAATTGGTATAAAAAGAGGTGGTGAAATGCTATTTCCAGGAGGGAAACAGAGTGAAACCTAGAGGAAAGCCCAAAAAAATATAAATGAGGTGATTTGGATGGATAACAAACCGATCTGAAGTGGATTTGAAGGTGAGGTATCAGACCTGAAAAAAGGCTCAAGACTCTGAAATTTCAGATAACCTGCAATAGAAAAAACTCTTCCACAAGAAGTGGAGGGTACTGAAGCCCTAGGGGCCTACGTTCCCACTTATTTGAGAAAAATAGAACAAGTACAGGTCCAAAAAAGGCGGATATGGAGGTCAGAAAACCTTGAATAGAGGTTTAGTCAAACCTAGAAAACTTTTAGAAAAACTCCTGCAAAAAATCTAGGTCGCAGTTTCTGACCTGTTTTCAGCAGAGGTCATAGTTTTTGGGTCGATTCCTGCTTCCTAAAGCTCCAGGTTGTAGGTTTTGGGCAAAAAATTGCGACCTACACTTTTGGCACTCTCAGCAGCATATTTCAGAAAAAATTGTCGTCTCGGCTGCGGCTGATGTCTGTCACCTGCGCAATAGGTCTGAAAATGCACAAAAGTTAGAATTTTAATCGTTTTATGGTTTTATAGGTTAAAATAAGCATTAAGAAAAGAAAAAACAAGAGGCTAAATAGAAATCGTAGGGTTTGAAGCAGCTGGATATGCAAGGATCAGAAGAACGACAAAGGCTGTAATTGTAAACATGTGTGGAGTCGCCAGTTGTTAGTATGAATCTTAATTCCAAGCGTACGAAAAAATATCACTTTAGCTATGCATAACAACAGCCCTAACAGTAAATATGGCTTCCAATATCCTCATATCTACAGTTAGGTGATCAAGATACATGCTGCAAAAATCTAGATCTATGCATTAGAAGACATTAAGTAGTAGAAAAAACAAGATTTACTCCATGCATCCAATAAACAAGACAAGAATATGTTGAATGAATTTTATATTAATGGCAACTGGGAGTGAAACACAGGATGGTGTTCCCAGTTCTCCTCAATGGGATGGGTACTTGTAAGTCCTTAGCACTTCAAATATAAAATCCCCCTCTTGATGGTGTAGAAAACCTAGACAAAAATGGTAGCAAAATATGACTATGATGGTGGATCAATAGTCAGACCAAAAGTATATATACAGAGCGATCTTTAGGCAACAGAAGGTGGTAAATGAATGGGAGAACCCTTATATTTATATTAAAACATTGCATTAGTCTAGATATTGGTGCATAATTAAAATATTATTAGCCATATCAAGATCCAACTTTTATGGAATATTTTATTATATTTGTTGGAGGGAAAAGGAATTTGACATTGGTCAAATCCATTTATTTGTAAACAATAAATAAATAAATGATTTAATTATAATTTTAAGGATGTGGTTGAGTAATAATCAAATAAATAATGATTTATTTAATTATTTAAGGGTGATTTAGTCATATTTAACGAAGAATATTATTTAAATAAGGTTTAAATAATTATTCTTAGAAAATAATAAGATAAATAATGATTTATCTAATTAATTTACTTGTTTTGGGTTAAACATAACTAGGAATATTAATTAAACTACTATTTAACTAATTATTCCTTGAAGAAAATCAAAGAAATGTAGATTTATTTAATATTTCCCCACGGGGTTTCCTGTTTAAACCATAAACAATTTAGTAAAGGTGGTTTACTAATTTATTTTCATAGTGAAAGCAATTTTACTTAGGGTAAAATTCGTCTTACATGGTGTACTTGGGTCCGTCTAATGATAATAGGCTAGATGACCAAAAAATGGTGTAACAATGCTACTAGTGGAAATCAACTAATATATGAGTCTAACAATATACATATTGATATACACAAAAGAATACTTTTGACATGAAACTTATGATTCATGTTTATAAAATCATTAAAGAGTAGTAAGTAATAATTTTTTTTGTAAAACTATGGTCATGATATTTGAATTTTGTTGAGGATAAAAGATGATAAAAACTTTGTTGGAATTATGAACAACCTTTGTATTCACTAGTGAAAGTGAGAGTTGACTATCAAATTTTTATATATGACATATTACTGATACATTTAATGAACAAAACTAAAGTTATGATGCACTACTTAAAAAGTTTGAATGTGTATAGTAATGGCGTATGAAACCAATGCATGAATGCAAAATAAGGGGAAAGTCCTTGAAGAGGATGATCAAGTGTTTAAAAAAAAAAAATGAACCCTTTTAGATGTTAAAAATACACAATGGGTTAGATAGTGAGACTTGACTATAATGGTTAGTTGTTGAATGATTTGTGTCATAGATGCATTAAGATTATTAGTAACATTGATTAGTTATGGTCTCATGAATAACTAATAAAACTTATATGCATGAATAGGTTTTGATTAAAGCTTATTGCAAGTTGTGAATAGGTGATTATGGTAGTCACTTCATGTGTTAGACTGTTGGTAACAATACACTTTGGGAATTGGAAATGTTCGATTGTTATCCTAACCGTTATTGATATATAAAAATTAATGAATATTTGTATATACTTTTATGAATGAAAACATTTTATACATGAAACTAAAATGATTGATAAAGTGAATAATTGTTTAAACAATGCATATTTATGAGTAGCGTTGTTTATGAGATTAAGCATGGGTAGCTTAATGGAAAAAAGAACAACTTTGAAAGTAAAACGTTGCAATGAGAAATGAAACCGCAAATGATAAATTATATTGTTATGATCTGCATGATTGTGTTATTTAAAAAATCATAATGTATACAACATGTATGTTAGTTATGTTTCCTACCAATATAGATATTGTAGGCTCATGTTTAGGGTCAAGTATAATAACATGATGTACACCAAAGTTTAATTTTTTTTATTTTTTTTTATTTTTTTATCTTTTTTTTAATTTATTTTTTTATTTTTTTCTGTATACTGTGCATATGGTTGTATGGGAAAGAATGCTAAAAGAGAAATTTAACATGCCAAAACTATGTAAAAAATTTTGAAAGACCAAAAGGCCTTGTGATGATGGTGGTTGCCTACCCATAGGGGTTCATGGTGCTTGCGTGCCTATATTTCCACTCCCTAGAGATAGATGATCTCAGTAAGGGAAAAGAGTTAGCCAAGATAGTGAAGAGGGAAAATTCTAAGGAAAATATGTTGATTTTGGAGTCTATTGGAGGACGCCCAAAATTCCTCATAGAATGGACACTATTAGAGGAATAGGCAGGAAAATGTGAAGAGAAATCCTATATTGGACTTTGTGTGGTCATTTGAATTCTTGAGCCAGTTTTCCAGTGGAATTCCAGACTAGACCTGGTATGGACTCTGTCAAAGAGATATCTGGATGTGAAAATGAGTCGAGTTGGTTATGGAAACCAAATCCCATGGGTTGGGAGGAGAATTTTTTTTACCATTTTGATTCTCATAACAAAATAAGTTAACTAATCAGTTATGTGTTGTATTAAAATGATTTTTTTATATGATTATGTAAATATCTTATGTACATATTGAGAGGAAAGGAGCCTCATGCTCATAAATGAATTATTGAAAGTATAAGTTTCTTTATTATGTTACTGATATTTTGAAAATATTAGCAAGGGCTAGGACAATATGCACTTGGTGCATTTCTTGACCATTTGTGTAGTGTCTCTTCTTGGTGAGATAACGTCAATGACACTTAGAGAGGGTGATTTTGATATAATGATATAATATTATAGATGACAAAATTATGTACATGCTCATATGTTATAAACCTAGTTTAGATCACCAATTGTTGTGTGGTTATGATAATATATATGGTTTTGTGTATAAGAAATGATTTTAGTTAAGATCATATTAGTTATGTTTTCTCTTTTGGTGTTAAGTCCCTATATTACTAGTATAGTCCCTTATTGTTGTTAGTTTACCCCCTTATTTTTATTGTTTTACCCCAGTAGTCCATATATTGTTATTCTTGTGCAACATAAAATCTCATTATTATTATTTTTTTGCCCTTACATTATTATTGTTAGGTAGGCTATGATTATATTGTGACCCCATGGACTCGTATACATACAAAGGAGGTTTTTTCATTTGTATAATCCAAGAATTTTTCATTTAAGTAATGTAAAAGAGGTTTCCCCTTTGAAGTGGTTGATTCCTAAGGCATTTATCTCTCTTTTATAATATTTTTGGACCTGGTTTCATAACATTTGGTATGAGAGCTTCGGATTTTAGGGCTTCTCTACTTCAAATAAGTCATCGTGTAATTTTCACTCTAACGTTTTTTCTACGAAGGTTCAAATGCTAAAAGAAAAACCATTTGCAAAGAAATCCCGAGGAACTTCATGTAAAAATTTGATATTTTGGTTCGCAATATTTTCTGATATATGATCTCTGGAAGTTAGGGTTTTTACAGGCTCTCGAATTTTATCTCAAAGAGGCGACCTTGGGAAAATCCTCATAACTCCCTCTCTGTGCATAAGATTGGAAATATGTAAAAGTGACCAAAATTACACCAACTTTAGTTTCCTATGTATCAATTTCAAAGTCGAAGGAGAAAACAGTGATATGTGGCATGCCGTACAAGTTCGCTCTACTGAAATAGTCCATAATTAGGTCATTGCAGGAGATTGAGTATAAATTTTCCCTCAAGAATACAAATCAAGTCATACCTATGGCATTGGAAGGAATATCTGGAGGGCTACTAAAGGACCTAAGGTGAAATTTCGAGGATCCAAAATTACAAAGATACACCAGTTTCAATATTGAGCACTTCAAAAGTAAGAAAAATGTGTGTATTTTTTTTTTCAAATGACATAAGTCTTGCTTGAAAAACTAGTTTTAAGTGATTCCAAGGACATATTGAAGCATAGATATTAGTATTGGGTTATAGAATGGACCCTAAAAATAATTTAACTCCCACTAAGCCCTCAGAAGCCTCTACTAGGACTCATGAAGAGGAAGAAGTGCAACAACATATATCAAAATTGCAAGAACTAGTGCACCAAAGTTTTCTCTTGGAAAGAGTAAGAAAAAATGGAATGGAAGTTCTGAAGAAAGGGATGGAAGCTAAGATGGATGGTTTTATGAAAGGCATGGAAGCTAATATGGATGGTTTGAAGAATGTCATTGAATATAGGATGTATGTCATGGAGGCTAATCTGGATGACATGGAAGTTAAGATCGATGAAAAAATGAAAGAGAAAAAGGAACACATGATGAATGATCTAAAAGAAGACACAAAAGGTTTGAAGGAAGGTTTCACAAAGTCAATACAAGAAATTATTTGTAATGGTGAAAAGGTAGTAGAGGAAACTCATGGGGAGAACAAAATAAATTTTAATCGTGATTTCATAAACTCTAATGTCAGTTTGAATGTCCACCATATTCCAAAGATCAATATGAGGAAGTTTGATGGCAAGGATCCCGTAACATGAATACTACAAATAGAGCAACATTTTGATATCCCAATGTGAAAAACACATAAAAGGTACACATGGCAAGTTTATATTTAGAAGAAAATACATTTGTACAATATCGATGGCTTTGCTCTCGTAAAAAAATGGTCACTTGGTCAATTTTTATGGAGGAAATGACATTATGAGGATACTAAGAGCAACACCTTCTTTAGCCATTTGATAAATTTTAGAAAAAAAAATTCAATGGTGTACCACATTGAGGACTTCCAAAGTTTGAATATAAGGGTAACTAATATTCCAGAGGAACACAAGATTGATGTCTTCATAGGGACTTTAAAGGATAACATCCAACATGAGGTTCTCCTTTGGGGATCTAATTCATTAGAGAAGGAATATAGGTTGGAAAAAAAAAATTAAAAGAAAAATTATGGCAATAAGGAAGCCTACCACTCACATCTATAAATATGGAAATGTTGCTACTCCTAGGCTTCCATAACCTATAATGTTGACACCCCAGCAATTAGAAGAAAAAACCTCCAAATGTTTCTTTGGAGCACAAAAGGTGGAATATCTAGGTGATATTGTATCTCATGAGGGTGTTAAGGTAGACCCTAACAAAATTAAATCCATTAAGGAATGGAAATTCCCCATAACCATAAAGTAGTTGTGAGAATTTCTCAGGTTAACAGGGTATTATCGCAAGTTTGTTAAGAATTATGGGAGAATAGCAGCACCTCTAACAACATTGCCGAAGAAAGATGCATTTTATTGGACTCCTAAAGAAACTATGGCCTTTGAACATGTTAAAGAGGCAACGTGCGTAGCACAAATCTTAGCTATGTCCTACTTCACAAAAACCTTTATTTTGGAATTTGATGCCTTGCGAAATAGAATTGGTGTTGTTTAAATGCAAGAAGGAAGACTCATTGCTTTTCAAAGTTGTCCAATCAAAGAAATGTATTTACAGAAAGTTATTTATGAGAAGGAAATGTTCACACTACTACATGTGCTAAAGAAATGGTGACTTTACCTAATGGGAACACACTTAAGGTAAGAATTTATTATGATAGTATTAAATACTTTTTGGAACGAAGACTATCTTTAGAAGAGTAGAAAAAATGGGTGACAAAGATGTTGGGTTATGACTTTGAAATCATCTACAAAAATGGGAAGCTAAATGTTGTTGCAGATGCAGTCTCAAGAAAGGATGAAGAGGTGGAAGCATTTCTTTGTGCCATTTCTATTATCTAGCCATATTGGACAACCGAAGCAAGGGAGGAATGGAAGAATGAAGAAGAAGTGTGGACACTCATTGAAAAGTTGCAGCAATATCATAGAACATCTGATACATTTCGATGGAAAAATGATTGCTTATGGTACATAGATCGCTTATTTATTTGTAAGAATTACCAACTAAAACAAAAAAATATTTTGGAATTTCACACCTCTCCCTTAGGAGGAAACTCAAGATTTTTTAAAAACTTACCACTGGGTGAAGAAATATTTTTTCTTGGGGATGGCCTTAAATATGATACTTAAAATTTTGTGGCGGAATTTTCAGTTTTCCAGTAAAATAAAGTTGAGACAATTAGGACCTAGGGTCTGTTACAACCTTTATCCACTCGAAGTCAACATTGGGAGGAGGTTTTAATGGATTTCATTAGAGGTTTACCTATGTCTGAATGGAAGAGTGTCATCATTGTGGTAGTTGATAGACCTATCAAGTATGCAAATTTTTGTGCATTATCTCATTCATTTAAAGAAAGTAAATTTTTTACTGCATTTATGAAAAAAATTCAAAAGATACATGGAAACCCAAAGTTTATTGTAAGCGACAGAGATCCAATTTTCACTGGAAATATTTGGATGGAATTATTTTCTTGTTTGGGTATTTAACTAGCTCATATCTCATCTTATCATCCTCAATCCTATGGGAAAACTGAGATACCGATAAAATGTTTAGAATGATATCTTCGTTATTTTATATCTAATAAACAAACACAATGGGTCAAGTGGTTACCTCTAGCTAAATGGTGGTATAACACTTCCTTCCATACTGCAGCAAAAATGAACCCATTTATGGCACTTCATGGATATCATCCACCATCCATCACATCATATTCCAAAGAAATTTATAAGGTTCAAGCAGTGGAACATCACATTTATAATCAAGAAAAAGTTCTCCAACTCATGAAGGATAACCTATATTTGGCACAAAATCGAATGAAAAAACAGGAAGATCAACATCACCGGGAGAGAATTGTTCATGTAGGAGACTGAGTAATTTTATGGCTACAATGATACAAACAAATTTTCCTCAAGCAATATAGTAAGGATAATAAATTATTGCCAAAGTATTATTGTCCTTACAAGGTGTTGCAAATAATTGGTACTATGGCATACAAATTGGAGCTTCCTGCTTCTTCTTGAGTGCACCTAGTTTTCCATATTTCATGCTTAAAGAAGGTTATAGGTGAAAACATTCCAGTTCAAACAATATTTGTAGAACTTCATGAGGAAGGAAATATCATATTGGAACCTGAATCAATCACGAAAAAAAGAACTCGGCAACTACGAAATCGATCAATTTCAGAGTATCTCATCAAGTGGAAGAAATTACCCACTGAAGGTTCCACATGGGAGGATAAGAATTTTATATCGAAGCATCCAAAGCTACCCAAGCATTGATGACAACACTTTTTTGAAGGAGAGGGACATGTTAGGTCCCTATATTACTAGTATAGTCCCTTATTCTTGTAATTTTATCCCCATTAGTATTATTATTGTACCCTTGTAGTCCCCACATTATTATTACTGTGCCCCATAAAAGGCCACTATTATTATTGTTGTGCCCTTACATTATTATTTCTAGGTCGGCTAGGATTATGTTGTGACCCCGTGGACTCCTATATATAGAAAGAAGGTTTTTTCATTTATATTTTCGAAGAATTGTTCATTTATGGAATGTAAAGGAGGTTTTGTCGTCGAAGTGGCTGATTTTTAAGGCGATGATCTCTCTTTTATTCTATTTTGGGAGTTGGTTTCATAACATTTGGTATCCTACTTTGGACATAGGTGTATTCCATAGATGGTGATCCATAATTGGGACACATAGATCCATGGATGTTCATGGTTATGTGGAACATATGGTTAATTATGATTTAGGGATGATACATGATTTGTATCATTATATATACTTAATCTCATACTAAGCATGATGTGGAATAGGACTTGGTCATTTTTGTTGGGAAAAATATTGAGAGGGGGACGTGGGGTGAATCAGTATTTGCAATAATCACATTTTTTTACTTTTTTCTTTACTAATTTCTATAAGTGACTTTGAATAGCCCAACTAGTGCATGTACGCAGATATCCAAACAAAAACTAGCGTATACTCAGATAACTTTATTGTTTAGACAAACATTCAGAAAAATTATTTAACAGAGATAATTAGCTATGCATCAGATAATTAAGAAGTAAATATGTGCAGTAATAACATAATAAATAATCACACAAGAAAATCACGCATGAACACCAATATTTAAGGTGTAAACCAAATTCAAGAGAACACCACCATTGTTGTCGTATTTGTCTTTGATATTTATTATATAGAAAAATTGCTTACAATATCGTACTAAAGAAGACTCATATAAGTATGCATCCATATACCTACAGAAGACTACAACCTTCTCTCATTATCCAACTGCTACTGGAAGGGAGATCCAACCCCCTGAACTCATTTACTATCTGCCACTGGAAGGGAGCTACAACCCTGTAATCATAATACCAGTTTCTATTGGCAGTAAGCTTCTACTTCCACACTGAAGGTTCCAATCCTTAGACCCACTGCATACCACTTTTGATAAATTTTCACATTAGATCCCACATCTTCAACACAACTCAACATAAATATCAATGCTAATAGACTTAACAAAAACTTCAAACGGAACAGTGAAATCACTGTAACCAGAACACGGTAATAAACCCAGATTTCAGAAACATGCAGAATTAGTTTCAACCCTAATCATTCATTATCTTAAATTCATACGCTACTTCATTTTACTGAACCTCTGTATATATGCACTTTCCTGCAAACCAACCTACATATATATTTGTGAATACTGAATTTCCAGAATTTGATCAGTCTCAGAAACAGATCTAAGGCTTTCATTTATATATCTTTTAAGGTTTCAAAAACCCTTATTCAGTCAAGATCATTAATCATATATAATCATTCATTGATCAGATTTGTACATATTTAACTTAGCGAAACATACAATATTAAATCAACCCAGATCTACATGAAGACTTCATTGACAGGCAACAGAATTATAACATCAAAATAGATAACCTCTCCATCAAGCTTCAGTAAACCCCGACTTCAATACATCATTTATCTGAAACAAAACCGTGTGTATACGTTCTTTCATCATGATGAAACAACACATATATCTATAAATATTAATTCTGCAGAAGGTTACATATCTATAGACTTACCAAAATTTCTTCACTTCTCTTCAGTAAACATGCTCCAAGTCACAGATCCAAACATCTCCTCAATAGATAATGCAAGTACATAGTCATTTCAGGTCTACGGATCCTGATCCATCATTGTATCCATGGGTGCATCATAATTTCAGATACACAAATAAAAAAAACCTATTTCATGCAGATATACTTCAGAGAGAATAAATCATTTCAAAAACCCCTTCCTCACTGCCCTCTACACTATGATCTTCTTCTCCTTATATAGGTTTAGCCTTTATCAATATCATGAGCAAAAACCACATAAATGCCGATGGTATTCTTCGATGGAATCAAATAGATGACATCGTGCTCAATATTGTGGGCTAAAACCATCGTAATTCCCCCTGGTACTATTAATTTTAGCACGTAAAAGGCATACGTGACTTGGATCATTCTTTTCTGCACGTATACATGACTTGGCCTGCACTAAATCGCATATAGAACCCTCATTTATAAATATTAACCATCTTCTGTTGGACTTTTTATTCTTCTAGACCTTCTACAAAACCACTGTGTTTCTTAAAAAATAATATACTTCATCATTTGCAAGAGATTTTCCATCAAGGAAATCCTTTGCAATCATAAGAATCATATTTCCAACAATGTCCCCCTTTGGACTTGATGGCAACCATGATGACATTTGATCACCACAACTTGTAGATACATAAAAATTATTCAAACAGGTACTCTCCCCCTTTGACATCAAGAGCATAGCGCGAATAAATTCTCCCCATGAGCACATGCGGAGGCTTCAAATTTTCAATAAAACATGACTCCTTAACTCAAAAGAGTATGGTCTTTCCTATCACCAAGGACACATAATTACATCAAGGATCCAACTGAGTGGATTTACTTATTGACTCAACTACCCGACCATGTGGGATTACATATTTGAACATGAAAATCTTTACATCGGAGTTCTCAACATGCCCTTTATATCAAATTACGTGAATGAACTTTTATAACCAAGACCTAAGAATCTCCAACAAGAGATCATGACAGAAATCAACAGAGTGCCAACAATGTAATATTTTTAGCAAGGTATAATCTGCCCCTAAAATTGTGCATCATGAATACCTTCAATAATGAAATCATAAAAGTATCTCCATCAGGAAGATAAATATGAAACAAAGGAACTGTAATAGGAATACTAGAATCAACAATGTTTTTCTCTTCAACATCACAACCTATTTTGAAAGCTGATACATATATTTTCTGTCAGCAAAAACCGTAAATGTCTTTATACAGAGACACTCATGTATATACGCTATTTTCCTTCATGAAAATAGCATACTAAATTTAATCTTATGAATTTAAGTAGATTTGATAAGTGAGGCAGAGAAAACTCCCAAATTTTTTCTATGATATTCAAATGATTCCCTAGGAAGAGGTTTAGTAAACATATCAACAGCTTGTTCTTTGGAGGTATTTTAACCTTTTTCTCAAGCACTTTCTCGTGATACTTGACAGGAATTTTCTTAGTATTGGAATGCATAACACAAATTTTTTAGATGTTCATGGCACTCGTATTATCATGTAGGATGGAGATGGGAGGCCAACATTTGATTTGAATATCATGTAATATCTACATCATCCAAAGAACTTGTGCACAACATGATGCTTTAGCCACATATTCTGCTTCTGCTATAGATAAGACAATAGAACTTTTGTTTCTTGTTGAACCAATATACTAATCAGGGCCCCATATAGAATGCACCACCACTAGTCCTTTTTCGATCATCAACATTTCTAGCCCAATCCACGTCTGTGAAAGCATGAAGAGTGAGATCAACATTATTTCAATAACATAAAACAAAGACTTGAGTTCCTTGTAGATATTTGAATATTTTTTTTATAGCCTAAAGGTGTGACTCTTTTGGGTTATCTTGGAATCTTCCAACAATCCCAACCGCATGCATAGTATCAGTTCTTGTCCCAATTAGATAAAGTATAATTCCAATATTAGATCTATACTCTGGTTGATTTACCATGGGAGAATCATCATGAGATATAAGTTTACATCCATTTACCATTGGAGGGCTTACAGTTTGCAGTCTTCCATCCCATACTTCTTTCAGTTTTTCTTGAAATATTTTTCTTGTGATAGAAATATGCCATATGTTGCTTGTTGAACTTGTAAGCCAAGAAAATATGTTAGTTCCCCAAGAAATTACATTTCAAATTCTTGTTGCATAAAAAAAGAAAATTTCTAACTCATGGACTCTTCATTACTACAAAAAATGATGTCATCAACATACACAACAATAATTAACAATTTATCATTCTCAATTGGTGTGTATAAGTTAATATCAATAGATCCTTTTGTGAAACCTTGTTGTTGAAGATATTTGTTAAGACGATAGTACCATGACCAAGGAGTTTCTTTGAGACTAGATAGAGCCATTTTAGGTTTGCACACAAGTTTTTCATCTTTTCCTAGAATGAATCCTTCTCGTTGTTCAATATAAACTTATTCTTCTAGATCACCATTGAGGAAAGAATATTTTACATCCATTTGATAAACCTTGAATTATTGAAAACTTGAAAAATCAAGAAACATTCATATGGCTTCAAGTCTGGCTATAGGTGTAAATTTTTCTTCAAAGTCTATTCCTTCTTGCTGAGCATACCCTTTACAAACAGGTCTTGCTCTATTTCTAATAACATCTCCATTTTCATTTAACTTATTTTTGAATATCCATTTGTTCCAATAACATTTTCACCATGAGGTCTTGGAAACAATTCCCAACTATGATTATTTTCAATATGATGAAGTTCTTCATTAATGGATTGAATCCAACATTTATCTTTACTAGCTTGATTTACATTCTATGGTTCAATAAAGGATAAGAATGCAAGATAGCTAGGGGATCCTACAAGACTTCTTCTTGTTTGGACACTTGATCCCTTTTCAACAAATATTTGAGATTCTAGATGATTCTTTTGAACATACTTAGAAGGAGACTTTTCTGATATACCTTCTTCTCATGCTTCATTGGGTTCTCCTTCTATATTGTTGTTATTTGATGAGGGGAAATATACATAATCATCATCTTAATTTGTTGCTGAAATTTTCCTTTTAGGAGCTATGAGAGACTCATCAATTACAACATCAATACATTCAATAGTATTTCAAAGTATTTTATTATAACATTTGTATGCTTTACTTCCAGAAGAGTAACGAAGAAATATTCCTTCATCTGCTCTAGGCTCAAACTTACCAAGTTTTTCATCATTGTTCTTGATAAAACATTTTCTTCCAAAAAATCTAAAATGCTTCATAGTGGGAAGATTACCATACCAGATCTCATAAGGAGTTTTATCACTGTTTACACAAACATGAGCTTTATTGAGAATATTTACTATAGTATGCAGTGCTTCTCCATAAAACCTATCGGGATTTCCAGATTCATCAAGCATAGCATGAGCTATCTGTTGAATTGTTCTATTCATACTTTCTACCACACCATTTTTTTGTGGAGTTCAAGCTACATAAAATGATCTTTTCATGCCATAATGTTCATAGAAATCCAGAATTCATTTGATATATGTTCTCCTTCTCAATCAGATCTAAGACATTTGATTTTTAGATCTAATTCATTTTCAACCAAAGCTTTGAAGATCTTAATTTTTTCAAATGCTTCATCTTTATGTTTCAATAAACTAAGCCAACACATTCTAGAGAAGTCATCAATAAATAGAATATGGTATTTTTCTCCATGAGGTAATATTTTCCTTAAAGGAACACATAGATCTATATGTATAAGTTTAAGAGGCTTACTTGTTGATCCTTCTCTTGCATTGAATTGCACCCTGGTTTGCTTACCAAATTGGGATGAGTTGCAGATGATACATTCAGGTAGAGTGAAGTTGGGTAGATTGCGAACAACTTTGAGTTTGCTAGATTTAGTTATTTCAGAAAAGGTCAAATATCCCATTCTTTTGTGCCATAGCCAATTTTCTGTATATTAACCCCAATAGAATTTTTCTTGGCCACCTTTTAAGATATACAAATTTCTTGGTGTTCTAATTCCTTTTATTAGAATTTTTCCTGTGTCAAATTCACAAACTATATATTCTTTTGAACTAAAGACAACCTCATTCCCTTGATCACACATTTGAATCACACTGAGAATGTTATGCTTTAATCCTTCCATGTACATAAAATTTTTAGCTTTCACCTTTTCTTTTAGAAAAAAAAAATCATTTACCCTTACTGATAGCAAGCGAGTCATTTCTAAAAGTAACATTATTTTCCTTTTCTAATGAATTTTTCAAAAGGAGTTTGTTTTTCTCACCTGTCATGTGTTTTTAGAATCCTCTATCAATGTACCATTGATTTTCTTCTCTTTCAGCAAATAAATCTATGCCAAAAATTTCTACCTGTAAGTCCTCATCTCTCCATACCTTGGAGTTTATGAGCTGAAGTTTGCTCCTGCATTCATATTCTTCATGTCCAAAGTTACTGCAATAATAACAATCAATTTTGTCTTGAAGAGGATAAAATTCGTTATAATTATTATTCTTTATTCCAGTATCATTTCTTCGCTTTCTTGCTTCTCTGCTCATGATGGTTTTTTATGCAACACATTGAGCAACTTTATGACCAAAATTATGACACGATAAACATTTTCCATTAAAGAAGAAATTTCTGCGATCATATAACCTTCTATTGATGTTTACTTGCTCATTGACACTTCTGTTATTGTTGATCCTTGAATTGAAGTGGTCATGCTTCACCTGAGTATTCTCTTTGTTCTTTTGATGAGTGATGAAATGTTGCTGGTTGGCTTTAGCTGTATTTAGATAGCATGGTGTTGAAGATTGAGAAGATTATCCAATATATCCAAGGCCTATCTTTACAAGAGAAGAGTGTTGAACCTTGATAATTTCATCTAAGGCTTTAGATCCTTTAGCAAATATAATATTTAAGGTTTTTACTTTCTTAATTTCCTTTCTCAGACTTACTATTTCAAATTCTAATTTTTCATTATGCTTCTCCTTTTCTATAAGTTGATTGTTTAGAGTATATACGACTATTTTGTTTCATTCCAAACATATTTTGAGTTGATTGATTTCCTCATGAAAATAATTTTCTTCTAAAGAATCCATAAATGTATCTTTAGTCTCAATAGTGTCCTTTTCAAATGCCATGATTAGTCTAATATCTTGATCAGATTCTCCTTCTTCACTATCTTGATGAGTATAATAATTTTTTCTATTTATAAAATGTTTCTTATATCCTTTAGCCAATTCCTTTCCATTTTAATATTTATCTTTATGGGGACATTTAGCAGCGTAATGATCAAATCTTACATAAGAAAAACATTTGAAAGAAAGATTACCTCTAAAACTTTCAGTGCCAAGTTGTAGTTTCTTTACAAAATTTATCTCATCTTCTTCTGAAAGATACCCTGATCCTTCTTGTTCTTCCATTTCCTTGCCTTTTTTAGCAACTCTAAAAACAACCTATTTGACTTCATATGGACCTCCTTTCCTCATTTCACATGCAGTTAGAATCCCTTGAAGTTGAACAATAGTAAGAGTTTGAAGATCTTGTTTCTCTTCAATAGAAAACACTTTTGAGTCAAATTTTGGAGTTAGAGATATTTAAAAAAATTCTACTAGAGTGGTGTCAGTTATAGTTTCACCCATATTTCTCATACAATATACAATCTCATCTAGACGTAAAAAGAAACTAGCAATTCTTTCATGATTATGCATTCTGACTTTTTCATATTGAATTCTAAGAGTTTGGAGTTCAGTGCTTTCTACCTTGGCATATTCTTCATATCTTAGAATTATTTTGTTCCATATCTCTTTTGTTGTATTTAACTGCATAATTTTGACAAATTCAGATTTAGTTAGACTCCCTAATCAAGAATTGACAAATTTTTATTTGGTTTCATATTTTTTCCTTGCTGGTGGATCTGTTGGAACCGAGGCTATATATTGCTAACCACCTTCAACTATAACCCATACATTTTCTCCAAGAGACTGAAGATAGGATCTTGTCTTATTCTTCCAGAAGATTAACTTATTTTCATTGAAGAGTGGAGGTCTAATAGATGTTTTCCCATGTAGATTTCTAATCCTAGATGATCTTTGTTGACCTTCCTTCTAACGATTAAGCTTCTATAGAAGGACTGACTCTAATTCCAATTATTGAGAAAAATACTTGGGGGGGCAAGGGGGGGTGGGGGGGTGGTGAATTAGTATATGTAATAATCACAATCTTTTACTTTTCTCTTTACTAATTTCTATACACGACTTTGATTAGCCCAACTAGTGAATGTACGCGGCTATCCAAACAGAAACTAGCGTATACTAAAATAAATTTACTCTTTAGGTAACCTTTCAGAAACATTCTTTAACCCACATCATCAATTATGCATCAGATAGTTAAGAAGAAAATATGTGTAGTAATAATAGAATAAATCAGCACACAAGGGCATCAGACATGAGCACCAAGATTTAAGGTGGAAATCCAATTTGGGAGAAAAGCACAATTGTTGTTGTTTTTGTCTTCAATATTTATTATATAGAAAAATTCTTAAAAAATTATACTGATGCAGACTCATATAAATACATAGAAATAAACCTGCATAAGGCTCAAACCTTCTCTCATTATCCAACCACTATTGGAAGGGACCTCCAACCCCGTCATCTCGTTTACCACCCGCTACTGGAAGAGAGCTACAACACCCTAATCAGAATACCCGCTTCTACTGGCATGAAGCTTCTACTTCCACACTGAAGGTTTCAAACCTCAGATCCACTACAGACCATGTTTCATAAATTCTCACACTCGAGCCAACAACTTCAACACAACTTAACATAAATATCAACACCAATATACTTAACCCAAACTTGAAACAGATCAGTGAGATAATTGTAACGAGAACATAGTAATAAAACGAGATTTCAGAAACACACAGAATCAATTTCAACTGTAATCATTCATTATCTTAAATGTATACGCTACTTCACTTTACTGAACCTGCGTATATACACGGTTTCCTGCACACAAACCTGCATATATATATGTGAATACTGAATTTCCAGAATTTGATCAGTTCGAGAAACATATCTGAGACTTTCAGTCGTATCTATTTTTAGATTTACAGAACCCTTATTCAGTCGGCATCACTAGTCATATTTAATTATTCATTGATCAAATTTTTACATATTCAACTTAGTAGCAGATATAGTATTCAATCAACCTAGATCTACATGAAGACTTCATTGATAGGCATCGAAAATATAACATCAGTAAATAGATAACCTCTCCATCAAGCTTCAAAAAACCCTGAATTTATATCTAGAAATATTAATTATGCACAAGGTTTCAAATCTGTATACATACCCTAATTTCTCCACTTCTCTTCAACAAACATGCACTAGGCCATAGATCCAAACATCTCTTCAATAGATCATGCAAGTACATAGTCATTTCAAGTTTATAGATCTTGATCCATTATTGTATCCATGGGTGCATCATAATTTCAGATCTAAAAATAAACATAACCCATTTCATTCAGATATACTTAAGAGAGAAGTATTTAGTTCAAAAGCCCCTTCCTCATTGCCCTCTACACTATGATCTTCTTCTCATTATATAGGTTTAGCCTTTATCAATTCCATGAGCCAAAATCAGACAAAATTCCGATGGTATTCTTGGATAGAATCAAATAGATGACACAACGCTCATCATTGTGGGCTAAAGCCATTGTAATTCCCCTTGGTATTATTATTTTTAGAGCGCAAAAGGCATATCCGACTTGCATCATTCTTTTCCGCGTGTATATGTGACTTGGCCTGCATTAACTCATGTATAGAACATTCATTTATAAATATTAAACATCTTCTGTTATACCTTATACAAAACCATTGTGCTTCTTCAGAAATCGTATACTTCATCATTTGCAAGAGATTTTCCATCAAGGAAAACATTTGCAACCGTAAGAATCATATTGTCAGCAATTTCCAACAAGGATGCTCGTGTTATAAATTACAAAATGACTATCCAAGTTATGCACATTCCTCGGTTAAATGTGAATAAATTAATTATGAAATTCATTTGATTCCTTTGATCTACGAGATTGGGATGTGTGTAGGTCTTGGAATAATACCTTACAAAACAACCATCATATGGGTATGAGCTCACAACCTATACCTTAAAGTGAAGCATGAAGTTTTGAAGAAGAATAGATGAGAAGTGATGGAAATTATGTCATGGAGTCCTAAATCCATGAAATATAAATATGTGGAGTCCTGGATATATAATAAAAGGATTAGGGCAGAGAGTCCTAAATCAATGAAAGATAAAGACATGGAACCTTATATCTATAGTTAAATGTTGAGGGCGTAGAGTCTTGGATATTTAAAAATATCAAGGTGTGGAATCTTGGATATTTAGAGTAGACCATGGCACGGAATCCTAAATCTACTACAACATGGATATGCATGCAATAGGTGCGCAAAATCCCTATTCTCTCGAAGAAAAATACCACTGGTGGAAAGCTCAGGGATGAATTTACTTAATAAAATATCATTCCTATAAATTTTGGATTGACTTTCTAAAAATATAAAGTCATATCTAACATCTCAAGTATGACTTTCCAAAAATATAAAATCACCTCCAATCAATGGGTAATCAAGTATACTTGAAGTAAAATCACTTAACTTATCATTGATCAATCCTAATAGTTCAATGTTGACTTAATCCACAATATTATTAATATTAATATTATCTTTTATGAGACTATTATATTATTATTAAAAGGGAATTATATCTCCTTGATCACTTGACACTTCTCTCCTTAATGATTCTCATAAATCTATGTAACTCTCTCTCTCCCTCTCTTTTAAAAATATATTACACTCTCTTTTATGCACTCATAAAATAATTTCATATTCCTCTTACACTCATTAAATACATGTCATAAACTATTTCTCTTACACTCTCTTTAGGGCATATGTTACACTCTCCTTAACTAAGGCATGGATACCTCTCCTTAATGGCACGAGTTACACTCTTCTAAATGTAATAGAGGGCATGGATGTTACTCCTCTTTTATGACAAGAATTTTTTGCTCCTATGTTTTTGTCTCACGTATTCTCACTTGAGGGAGATGCATTATGCATTGTGATATCAAGGGTCAGAGAGAATTTAAAAATATTATGAGAGGGATGGACTTGGAGAGTAGCCAATTTCTTTTGAAGTGAATTTGAAATTATTAAACTAAATTACTAAGTAGCTATCATGGTGGAGCTGACCATGAATGGTAATTGAAGGAAGTGAAACTTATCTTCCTCAGCTTGCCTTGGACATCTCTCTTCTGTTATATTTTGGTAATGTTTGTGAGCTCTTACAACTCGGGGGTTCGAGCGGGAGAATTTCTTTGAGGATATGGTTGGGTGGCAAACTAGATGCTAACAATGACTTGGTAAGGATATGAATACTCTCATTTCAGTGGAAGCATATTCCTATCCACTTAGACTTGCATAAATACACAACCATTTATGCTCATAAGCATTCTTGAAAATTCACCTATAATTAGTTTAAAGTGTTGTAAACATTACAATTTACTGGAATTGATACTTGTGAATGTTTATGTGATATTTACAGAGTTAATCCTAAGCTAATCAATAATGAATGAAAGTTGTAGTTAAGCATGTACATTTATTAGCGATTAAACAAGAACGTATTGCTTAAGTTTTTAAGTTCAATTTGTAATGAAATTTTGTTCATAGAAATTTTTTATGAGTTTATGAAAATAGAATATCAAAATAAATTTGGGTTTTATTTCTCCATGTAGAGCTGTAGTTGAAGTTTTCAAACTAAGTATTTGACAAAATCTATAAATGAGGTAGTAGGAATTTTCGTTTTTGTTGTTCTAATAAATCGCATCCCTGAGTGTTTCTGTTGTGATTAAGCTTAAGATGAGGTGATATTCATCACAAAATAACATGTAACCCTCGTCTGGATTCCACAAAAAAACTTTTCCAATCCCAGATCATAAATCTGAGTGATTTTTGCATATTGATGTTTCCCATTGTATGCACTTGTTCTCAAGTTTTGGGTGAAAAAATAGGATGATTTAGCCCTTGTTTAAATATTTTGTGAATTGAAGAATTAATTTATAAATTTTATGAGATAAATACGTTGAGGGAGAAACTTAGATTCATGTCAAATTTCCTTAAGAAATTATGGTTTCCAAGTCTTTGAAAAAATGCCTCCATGGTTGTGGATTGCTTGCACGCTTGCAAAATGTTTTTCAAAAGGCCTTAATGGATATATATTGCATGTTTTCAAATTTTTTGTCAAAACGCCTCAATAGTTGTATCTTATAGATTGCACATTTGCAAAGTGTTTTTAAAAACTTCAATGGACGTAGTTTTTATTCATATAAGTTGTTAGAGTAAATGTCCTACGTACTATATCTTTTACGTACTATAAAATTTATGAATATAATATTTGATGCATGTAGCTTCCTATGTCATCAAGTTTGTATGAATTTGAAAATGAATTTAATAAACCGTTGAGGTGTAAATACAAAAATCAATAGTTTTTTATTTTATTACCTAAAGCTTTCATTTAAAAGAAAAATTTTGTGGTTGGAAACAATTTTACGATGACTAATTTTGTTGTATTTTATGCAGGTGAGCATAAAAATCTTCCTCTAAGCTGCATGTATTTGTCGATGCAATCCTATGAATTAATGGATGTATAAAACTAGTGTGTTAATTTTTCCAAGTCTTTTTTTTTTATTTGGCACTTTCAAAAGAATAATATGCTTCTCAATTGGTAATAGGAATTGCTCTTGCACCAACATTCATTATAGAAATTTCATGATTGAAGCATTTCCTTGATCATTGAGATTGTTAAATTTTTAATGGATGAGTTTGGAAATGTTGTTGGGTCAATATATTTTGGGATTCCATTTCATAAACATGTCATATTTATTATAGTTACTAATGAAGAGAGGCATATTCTTCCCTCAGTTACCTTGTTATAGGTACGTTAATACTCATACACTTATATGTGAGTTTTGTAATAGAAGAAGTATACTTTTATGGTTATGATATCAAGAGTCAACAAGTGTATCTTATTTATCATAATTTAGGAAATGATATAGGTTGATCTAACTTAATGTTCACACATGGCATTATGGTGGAATTTATTCCCAATCTTACACAGAGCTCATGTAAAAGTATTAAAATAAAGCATGGTATCATCTTCCAAACATGAGGAGAAAGGTGTTATGGAATTATCTTTAAGGGAAATTTCTTGACTTCTTATGTGATATTCTTATTTTTAAATAGATGAAGTAACATGATTACATGATAACCAGGTTAGTAATTTTACAAAAAATAAAATAATTATTAGTGATTAATGTGACCTGTACTTCTTTATATTATTGATGGTTGTTAAGGTGGGACCTTACATATGGTATCAGAGTAAGTTACAACATTAGGGCCTAATGGCCAACATGGTTACTTGTAGGTTGATGATGTATGAATGTTGATTTTCCATGCATGTTGAGTTGTTGTATATCTTGACATGGAAGCAAATTGGTGGCATAGAGTATATTATTATTATTATTTCATTTATAAACTCGTGAAATAAAAATAATGCTTTCTTATATTCCTTTATAATTTTGTTAGGACAAGTTATTAGCACTCTTTTAAAATTCTTAAAGACATTCTCAGAAAGGATGTTCTTGAGAAAGTTGGAGTTAAACCCAAGCATGTGAATGTATTTATTTTCAATCGATGAGGGAGATGGGTGGACTGCATGCAGGGTTGCATAGAAGTTTAATGCATCATTATCAATGTGATATGGGCTTAGTAGCCATATTTAATAGGGGAAATAATATCTACCAAGAAAAATATCTTCTTTGTCTAGACTATAGTATGATGACCTTTGTGTGTATGCTTTTGGAATGTGTAACAAGTGTAAGGTTGAGATTCAATTAATGTGATGATTGATTTCATCATGCTAATTCTGTGTTAGGTCCCTATATTACTCGTTTAGTCTCTTTTTTTATTAGTGTAGGCCCCTTATTGTTATTGTTGTACCCCTGTAACCCCAATATTGTTATTATTGTGCCCTTACATTTTTATTGTTAGGTCGGCTAGGATTATATTGTGGGCCCATGGACTCCTATATATAGAATGAGGTTTTGGTCATTTGTATCATCTGAGAATTATTCATTTATGTAATGTATTGGAGGTTTCCCCCTTGAATTGGCTTATTTCTAAGGCATTGATCTCTCCTTTCTTCTATTTTTGGAGCTGGTTTCATAACATTTGGTATCAGAGCTTTGGATTCTAGGGTTTCGCTACTCCAAACAGGTCAACGTGGAATTTTTTTAATAACGTTTTTTCTATGAAGGTTCAGATGCCAAAAATTTTAAAATGTGAATAGGAATTCCCGAGGAACCTCCTGTAAAAATTTCAGATCTTGGTTCACAATATTTTCGAAGATATGATCTGGGGAAGTTAGGGTGTTTTAAGGCTTTCAAATTTCAACAAAAACAGGTCATCGTGGAATTTTCACTATAAATTTTTTTATACAAAGTTTCAAAGGCAAAAATTTTTACATTGCAAAGCCACAATCCTGAGGAACCTCCTATACAAATTTTAGGTCTTTGTTCACAATATTTTTGGAGATATGATTTGCGGAAGTTAGGATTTGTTTAGGCTCGCGAATTTCATCTAAAAGAGGTGACCGAGGGAAAAACATCATATCTCTCGCTCTGAGCATCGGATAGGGATTATGTAGAGATTGGTTGCAATTAAATGAACTATAGTTTTTTGTATATAAATTTCAGAGTCGAAGGAGGAAACAATGACATGTAGCAAGTCGTATAATTTCTCTCTACTGAACTAGTCCATAATTAGGTCATCGAGGGAGATTCAGTATAACATTGTCCTAAAGAATCCAAATCAGGCTATACCTATGGCATTCAAAGGAAGATTCAAAGGGCTTCTTCAAGACCAAATTTCAGATATTTAAGATCTCAAATCACTGAGATAATTCAGTTTCAATATCGAGCTCCACAAAAGAAAGAAAAAGGTGTGTATGTTTTTCGAATTACATAAGTCTCCTTTGAAAAAAAATAGTTTGAATTTATTCCATGGGCATATAGAAGAATAGATATTAGTATTGGGTTCTAAAATTCCCCCTAAAAATCATTCAACACCCATTAAGCCTTCAGAAGCCTCTACTATGAATCATGAAGACAAAGAAACACAACATGAGATATCGAAATTAAAAGAGCAAGTGCACCAAATTTTGCTATTGGAAAGAGCAAAAGAAAAATGAAATGGAAGTTTTGAAGAAAGGCATGGAAACTAATATGGATGGTTTGAATAAAGGTGTGGAAGCTAAGATGAATGGTTTGGAAGCTAATATGGATGGTTTTGATCAATATTGACTCATAAGTAATTGATTTATTAAATGTTGATAGGCTATGGGTGGAACATTATATCAAAGAGTGAAATATTTGAAGAGATGGTTGAAGTGAAACAAGGTAAAGGAAGTCACATACATAAAAGCCAAAGGTGGAGTTAATACGAAAAGGCTGAAGTATAGAGAAAAAGCGCAAAGCGCAGTTTTCTGATTGGTGCCACTCTCTGCCATCGCACTTTCCGCCTTTGCAATTTGCGATCATCGCAAATCGCACCCATTGCAAACTCCACCCATCGCAGATCTGCCCCATCGCAAAAGCGCAAAGCGCAGTTTTCTGATTGATGCCACTTTTCGCCATCACACTTTCTGCCTTTGCGATTTGCAATCATCACAAATCACACCCATCGCAAAGCGCATATCGCAATTTCACATGTTCGTGACCGATCAATCTATCACAAATATTTGCGATGCGATCCACCCATCGCAAATCCGCCCCATCGCAAAAGCGCAAAGCGCAGTTTTCTGATTGGTGCCACTTTCCGCCTTTGCGAACCGCACTTTCTGTATTGGATCCCACCTCGTACGTTCATTCCCGTACCCCTCATGCGCATATCCGTTGCATTTCATGTGTTTCCTTTGCATTTCCACCAAAGTCTAAAGGTTTCACATTTTACGTTAAAATTTCAATGTTTCATATGTATTTCGTCATGTGCATAAGTTATTCCATGGACCATTCTCCACCATCGATCCCACCATTAGACCACGATCGAATGACCCGCGATGCATTTCCCCACCAAACCCTATCATACACCGTACCATTGCCTTTTTCACTTTTTTTACGCAGAAAACATTGTTACACTGTATTTTCTACCACAGCCTTACTTTTTACTCCGGTCCATCATTCAGTGCTGTCATTCCTCATTATCCCCCACCACTTCCACCTCCTCGTGCACGGTTTTCTTAACAATTTTGCAGACTTTGCAGGGTTTTAGCGATGGAAAAATTATCATAATATACGGCTTGGACTGTAGTAGCAGAGCACATCGAAGGGTTACTCTACAGAAGCTGCAATTATGAAGAAAAATCCTGGGAGCTATCTCGACATGGCATCCATGGAAGAAATGGGGTTCAAAATCCACCAAACCCTTCAGAATAATTCAAGGGGCAGATTTTTGAAGATGAAGACATTAATGAAGAAGAAAAGAGTATCAGTCGAAGACCTATGAATTCAATGTCTGGCATGAAAGATTTTAAATTCAAATTCAAAATTTGAAAACAGAGAGTACAATGCACAAGAGAACTATGCCCTCCAGGTTTAATTCTAATAGGATTTCTTTTCAGAAAAAGATAGATTATTTAAAGCTTTCATTTTCATGCTATGTCCCTGAGAAGGGTTTCTACCCGATGCTTTTACTTCATAGAGAAGTCGGCAAAAATGCGCTCAGTTCGTCACCTGGATCGCCAACTCATCAGCGAACATCCCACCATCAGCATCAGCAACGGCCTCAACCCTTCGACACCTATGAAATCATGTCAACTCATGATTCGGCCTCAGCAGCCCATTTAATTTTTATTGAATTAGTTACTTTTAAGTTTCGAGTGGGCTGTTTACTCCACTCTAGCATTTTACTGTTACCGGACTTTTGTTTAATTTCCTGTTTTAAAAACGGCCAAGGGCCTGACTATCCATGATGGGAGGCCTTATTCCTCATCATAAGTTTTTTTGTTATGATAAGGACCTTTAACATATTTTGGTCATGCGAAGAAGATATTTTCTCAAAAATATCTTCTCGCTGAGATAGGAAGAGGTCTATATAAGGAAGATCGAATGAGAAAAAACACGTTCCAGATTTCCTGAAGAAAATGGCAGTGAAATTTTTTTTGTATGCTTGTCGTGGAATTATCAATGCAAATACACAGAGCCTGTGAGGTTTCAGCGAAGAGAATTTCTAGTTATGTATGAGGATTCCAGTCTTAATGCTATATAGTTTGTGACTCTTTCTTTGTGATATCGTATCATTATTCTCTCCAGTGTTTTCAATTTCCTTTTATCGTCTCCTGGAATGCGAGTAACTTGCCACCTTGGGTATGAATTTATCGATGTCTGATACTCATGCTCTACTGGTCTATGTTTCTTTAAATATGGCTCATACACGATATGTCATTCTTCTTAACACATCATTCATGTTTCCTCTGTATTAAACATCGTGGAATGTTACTCTCACTGAACTGATTGATATGTATGTATTCTTAGATCCTAAGCCCATATTATGTTGAAATATGTTTTCTGAGCACCATTTCATTGGTATTTAGTACTCCCCTTTCACTTTCTACGCCCCAAATATTTTTTTGTTTAAAATACCTATATGTCTTTGAGAAACTGACCCTCTCTGATGAAATTTGTCTCTAAGTTGTCTGAAGTATATATGTATTGAATATTCCCTTCTTGTCTTTACAGTGTCTTTATAACTTGCTAAATCTGAAGGTAGTTTGGTCCCATCCATATGATGATGCTTTGCACAAGTTGAAAAGGTAGAGAGTCCTAAGTTGATAATAAGCCTGAAATATAATTTATACTCCCTACTGTTTAAAATGTCCTAGGCACTGGTCTTTGACAACTCAAGGCTATCTCTAGGAGCTACACCATATTTCTGGCGCCGTTGCTGGGGACGAAGTCGAAATAAATTAAAATCCCTGGGCCTCGAAAAACCTATTCACTCTTCAGTTAGGTGAGCATGAAGAGTTGAGAGTTGTACATTCCTCACCTTGGCGACTCCACATTTGTGTTGTAAGTTAATTTGTTTGCAGTCCTAGCTCCTCGTAAGCTGCACCTGAGGTCAGATACATCTCAGCCAAAGACACCTTTTGTGTCTGACCCGGAAAGGATCCTACATAGAAGGGGCTAGAGGGAAAGGCAGTCAGTTCATACCGAGATTCCTGAATTCTCCCTAGAAAACTTTCCATATCTTCCGTCCTCTTCCTCTCAAATCACCCAAATACAAGGCCCTGACTCCATCATAAGAGATACTGGTTACTATTCAGAGAGTCCACCTCGGGGAGGTGTCCATATCAAAGACGAAGCCGAGTCTAGCAATACTTCGCATTACTCTTTCCACCCTACCCTTGAAGTTGAGGAGATTAAGGAAGTTACTAAAGTATCTGATGTTCACAGCCCGACATTCTCGTCAACCCCTAAAGCCGTTGTTCACTACATCCCCATCATTATCCATACTTCACTTCCACCTTCTTCTCCTCCTCTTACATCTCAGATTCTTGCATTACCTCCACCTCCTCCTCCAATGGCTAATGTCCTTGGTTTCCTGCAAAACAGATATGCTCCTTTGGAGCTACCTGCAGTACTAAATGACTTGCCACAAGACTATTTGAAGATTCTGCCCAGATTCAATGGTGAGAATGAGATTGAAGCCTAGAAACATATCGAAGTCTTTTTCTCTTTCGCAGAGAATTTCAATGTGGAACATCTAGATGTGGTCCTAAGGATGTTCGTGCAATCCTTAGATGGGGAAGCTAGAAAATGGTTCAAGACACTTGGAGCTCGTTCTATCAACACATGGGAGGGAATGGAGGATGCTTTCATCAAAAAATGGGGAGAAAAGAAAGATCATGGTAATGTTCTTACCGAATTCAACACTCTGAAAAAGAAACATAATGAAGGGGTGTCAGAGTTTATCAAAAGATTTAACAAATTGTACCTGAGTCTCCCCGTCGATATGAAGCCTCACCAAACCGATGCCAAGGTCGTTTTTGTGGCAGCATTTGATTCTGAATTCAGTTTCTCATTGAGAGAGAGAAAGCCAGCCACTCTGGACGATGCACAGACGGACGCACTGGAGATAGAAGCAAATTTTGTCTCTACTGGCAAATCCAAAGGGAAACAGGAACAGGATGTTAGAAGGAGGGGAAAAGAGGAAGTATCCACCTCAAGCCAAGACAGAGATTCAGCTAATGACAAGATTGAAGAAATGAACAAGATGATCAAGAATCTCTTAAGTAAGCTGATCAAGCTGGAGATGGAGGCCAAGAATTCACCCTCAAAGAATTTCCAGAATGATCCAAACAGAGGTTTTAACCCTCAATACAGAAATCCGCCCTTGTAGATACTGCAAAGGGGGCAGAAGGAGCAGCAAGATCAGGTACCACATCCTTTATACTTGGAAGGGCAAGTAGAAGGTTCTACCGAAGACATTGCTTGTGAGCAAGAAGAGACCTGTCTTGTTTTCTCAGACCATGATGACATTGAATTTCCTGTTCACGAAAGTGGTGAGGAGGAAGTACAAACTCACTCAGAAGTCAAAACTGACGAAAGCACTGAGGATTCGGAGATTGACAACTACTGCCAGCAGTTTGTCGACTTCATGCAGGCTCAGTTTAACAGGAAATATGACCTCAGGTCCTCCAGAAAGAGAACCCGCACTCAAGATGAAGAGGAGGACACACCCCAAAAGTTAGCACTTGCACAGAAGGAGGTCAACACTCAAAAACCCCCAGAAAAAGGTAAGAGGCCCCTCAACCAAACCCTGCAACCTGATGCTCTAATGCCTTCATCCTCACAAGTAATTGCACCCCCTAAGGTCAAGCCCATCGTAAAATAAGTTAAGCCTCCCCTCCAGAGCAAAGATTCAAAAGAAAAAGAGGTGTCAATAGATAAGCCGTCATCTGTCTTTAATTTACAAAAAGAACTTGAAAAAGTGAAAATCCCAGTTCCTTTGACTGAGTTGTTAAAACAACCAGCATATCAGTCCCAAGTCACATCCTTCATGCTTCCCCCGGAAGTAATACACATCCCTGACAGTCTCAACTTACAAGAAGAAAGACCTATGGTAGTGTTTGGTCCACATGTCGAAGAATTAGACCCCTCTACACCTCCCTTTTACATGTCTTTGGTGATCCATGACCTATTACTCCACAATTGTATGTTAGACTCTAGAGCCTCCCACAATCTAATGCCTCTGTCTGTCATGGAACAATTAGGACTCTAGATCACTCGTCCATATCAGGACCTGTACTCATTTGACTCCAAAAGAGTTAAGTGCTTGGGCATGATTAAGGACATGGTGGTCAACCTGGCCCAAATCCCAGCTAAAAGTGTAGTAATGGACATCGTGGTGGCTGACATTCCAACCCGTTTTGGTATGCTACTATCAAGGTCCCGGGGAACAAAAATTGTCGGGTCAATTAAACTAGATCTAACATATGCCACCATCCCAATTTTTGGCGGGCAGGAGAGGAGATTATACAGGGAGACCAGATTTGTAAAAACGGTTACCAAAGCTGACTGTTCAGAAAATTCACTGGTCTATAGTAAGGATAGAGATTTTTCGTGCTTGATGTTAGAAGAAGATTACAATTATTCCTAGGAACCTTCCTTATGTCAAATAAGGACTCAACAATCCCCAGAAGGTCTTGAAACAGGGGTATGGACTCTACATTTCGATGGGGCAAATTCGAAAGAAGGTAATGGTGCTGGAGTTTTATTGATTTCCCCTACAGGAAAATGGGTCCCACTGTCCTTCAAATTAGAGTATGAAGCCACCAATAATGTGGCTGAGTATGAAGCACTTTTTCTGGGGCTACAGGCAGCCAGGAATATGAATATACAAACCCTGAAGGTCTTGGGTGATTCAGAATTAGTGGTCCGACAGATCAGAAATCAATTTCAAGCTAAACATCCTCGTTTAAGAGCTTATAGGAATGAAGTATGGGACATGGTGGAGAATGTTTTCTCAGCTTTTAATATTTAGTTCATGCCCTGGGAGCAGAACATGATGGCAGATTCACTTGCAGTAGCTGCTAGCACCTTCCAGCCACCCCAAAATCCCCTCCTGAGGTATGAGATAGAAGTAAGGTACCGACCTTCGATTCCAGACAATGTCAAACACTGGCAAGTGTTTGAGGACGATGAACAAGTGAAAAGGTTTCTAGAGATAGTTGGGGAGTTATCTAATATGGAAATCGACTATTGTGAGGGGGATGATGTTGAGAACCAATCAGAAAACAAGTGGGAAGAAAAAATGGCCGGGAGTAAAGTGTTGCAGCTAAAGGGAAATGTCATCCCTAGAGGCCTGGTGCCCCTAGAAAGGATGTTTGAAAAAAATGATGTCCCCAGGCAGCCCAGCAAAACGACAGATGAAAACTAGGTAGAATACCTAAATCTAGGTACTGAGGCTGAACCCAAAATTGTGAAATTATCCAGAAAGGTCCCGAACGACTATAAGGAGAAGTAACTACAATTATTTCAATCTTATAGGGATGTATTTGCATGGTCCTATCAAGACCTGAAGACGTTTGATATCAGCATTTTGCAGCATGAAATTCCCCTAAAGGTAGATGCAAGGCCTCACAAGAAGAAGCTCAGACAAATAAACCCTCTACTACTCCCCTCCATTGAGAAAGAAATCAAGAAGCTGTTAAAGGCTAAAATAATTGTGCCATTGAAGTACTCTGAATGGCTGGAAAATCTAGTCCCTGTCCGAAAGAAAAATGGAGAAATAAGGTTGTGCGTGGATTTCAGAAATTTGAATAGAGCCTCCCTGAAAGACAATTACCCATTACCAAAGATGGACCACATTCTGCAGAAAGTGATGGGGGCCTCTAGGATGTCTATGATGGATGGTTTTTCTGGTTCTAACCAGGTGGCTGTACTCCAAGAAGACCAGCAGAAGACTGCTTTCACCATGCCCTGGGGTACATTCATGTACGCTAAGATGCCTTTTGGGCTGATTAACGCAGGAGCCACTTTTCAGAGGGCTATGGACATAGCTTTTGTTGGGGAACAAGATAAATTTCTAGTGGTCTATCTGGGCGATATTACAGTATATTCGAAAGAAGACACCGAGCACATTCAACATTTACAGATAACTTTTGAGAAATGCAGAAGGTATGGTCTTTCCCTAAATCCTCAGAAATCTTTGTTTGCATTAGAAGAGGGTAAGCTCCTAGGACACATTGTAACTAAGGATGGGGTCAATATTGATCCTAAAAGAGTGGAGGTTATAAATGGCATCTCCCTCCCCAGGAATAAGAAAGAAGTCCGGGTGTTCTTAGCGTGTATCAATTTTCTGAGAAGATTTATCGCTAACTATGCTGAGATAGTTAGGCATATGACAGATATGTTAAAAAAGAATAATGAGGTGAAATGGTCACCAGAAACGAGGCAGGCCTTTGCCAGGATAAACAATGCATTTGTTGAGGCTCCTGTGCTGGAAAGGCTAGATTTCACTGAACCATTTATGATTTTCTCTTTCGCATCACCTCATACGGTAGCTGGAGTTCTCCTACAGAAAAATGAAGATGGGTATGAACAACCCATTGCTTTCTTTAGTCAGGTGCTTCACGATGCAGAATTGAAATAAAATATATTAGAGAAGCAGGCCTATGCCCTGGTAAAGTCCCTCAAGGCATTTCGCATGTATATTCTGCAGTCTCACATTACTGCATTTTTACCCACCGCAGCGGTTAAAGATATCCTCGTTCAGGGTGATAGTGAAGGAAAAAGGGGTAGGTGGATTGTAAAGATACAGGAATATGATCTGGACATCAGACCCACTAAGTTGATTAAAGGGCAGGGGCTAGCAAGAATTTTATCAGAGTCAAATAATCAAGCTTTGGGCATCAATTTATCTATGATTTCAAATGAAGATTCTGAGGAACAGACAGGGCAGCAAGAAGTGGAAATGGGCACTCAGAAAATACTGATGAAGTATCTTACTAGTCCTTGGTACAAAGAAATAGTTGAGTATCTCCTAACACTCAACTATCCACCCAGCTGTGATAAATCAAAATACAGAGCATTGAGGTTGAAATCACAAAAGTATACGGTTGCCAATGGCCAGCTATATTGGAAAGATCTTTGAGGCATACTGTTATTATGCCTCACAGAAGGCGAAGTGGAGAACATAATGACCAAATTTCATGAGGGACTCTGTGGAGGACATTAGAGCTGGAGGAGCACAGCTCATAAAATTCTGAAGGCTGGTTTCTATTGGCCTAAATTGTTTGGAGACGTCTTTGCTTGGGTTAGAGCATGTGACAAATGTCAAAAATTTGCTGAAAAATAAAGGTTAGCGGCTCGGCCCCTGATTCCTGTACACGTCGATGAACCTTTCAAATAGTGGGGAATTGACTTCATAGGCGAGATTCACCCGCCCTCAAGTGGACAGCACAAATAGATCTTGACTGCCATAGATTATTTCACGAAATGGGTGGAAGCCATACCTGCGCGAAATGCTACAGACACAGTGATAATCAAATTCATGGAAGAGAACATTATATCCAGGTTTGGATGCCCTGCTCAAATAGTCACTGACAATGCACAAGCCTTCAAATCTACAAAATTTGTGAATTTTTGTCAGAAATATAATATCTCTCTAGGTCACTCTATAGCTTACTACCCACAGGGAAATGGTTTGGTGGAATCATCAAATAAAACACTGGTGAGAGCTCTAAAGAAGACAATAAACAAAAACCAGAGGAATTGGGATTCCCAGCTGAAGTTGACTCTATGGGCAAATAGAATTACCAGTAAAAGAGCAACTGGGAAATCTCCTTATGAATTAGTATATGGAAGAGCAGCTATGTTTCCTGTACAATTAGCCCTACCGGTGGCTCGGTTCATGCAAGAGAGTTAGGAAGAACCTGATAACATGACTAGAAGAATTAACCAGCTGGTGGAACTCGAAGAAACGCGTAGTCAGGTAAATCAGAGGTTAGAGGCATATCAGGAGAAAATGAAAGAGCTATTCGATCAACATGCCAAAGATAGAAAGTTACAGGCAGGAGATCTAGTACTCAGATGGGATGTACGCAGGGCCGATAAAGGGAAGCACGGGAAATTTGACCCCCTTTGGTTCGGTCCCTTCAAGATTTCTGAGCAGGGGGGAAATAACACCTTCAAGCTAGAGAATTTACAGGGAGATCTGCTCGACGCCCCTATAAATGGTCAATTCTTAAAACCCTACTTTCAGCTCGGAGTCGAGCTGAGAGGGCCTGATTGTATCATATTGTATATTAAGTAGCTTCTTTCCTTTTTTTAATTTGAATAATGCGTTGTTGATTGATGAATCATGGAGAGAAGAGGTAAAAGTTGAAGAATATGAGAAGTGGCATTCACAGAAAACAAACAAGTGGCCTGCGTGGTTCTCGACACATTCAAGGATAAACGTGCCATCCCCAGGTGGAGCCAATGTTGATCAATATTGACTCATAAGTCATTGATTTATTAAATGTTGATAGGCTATGGGTGGAACATTATATCAAAGAGTGAAATATTTGAAGAGATGGTCAAAGCGAAACAAGGTAAAGGAAGTCACATACATAAAAGCCAAAGGCAGAGTTAATACGAAAAGGCTGAAGTATAGAGCAAAAGTGCACACCGCAGTTTTCTCATTGGTGCCACTCTCCACCATCGCACTTTCTGCCTTTGTGATTTGCGATCATCACAAATCGCACCCATCGCAAACTCTACCCATCACAGATCCACCCCATCGCAAAAGCGCAAAGCGCAGTTTTCTGATTGGTGCCACTTTCTGCCATCGCACTTTTTGCCTTTGCGATTTGCGATCATCGCAAATTGCACCCATCGCAAAGCGCATATCGCAATTTCACATGTTCGTGCCCGATCAATCTATCGCAAATATTTGCGATGCGATCCACCCATCGCAGATCCGCCCCATCGCAAAAGAACAAGGCATAGTTTTCTAATTGGTGCCACTTTCCACCATCGCACTTTCCGCCTTTGCGATCCGCGCTTTCCGTATTGGGTCCCACCTCATACATTCATTCCCGTACCCCTCATGCGCATATCCTTTGCATTTCATGTGTTTCCTTTGCATTTCCACCAAAGTCTGAAGGTTTCACATTTTACGTTAAAATTTCAATGTTTCATATGTATTCCGTCATGTGCATAAGTTATTCCACGGACCATTCTCCACCGTCGATCCCCACCATTAGACCACGATCGAACGGACCGTGATACATTTCCCCACCAAACCCTATCATACACCATACCATTGCCTTTTCCACCGTTTTTATGCAAAAAGCACTGTTACATTGTATTTTCTACCACCCCTTACTTTTTACTCTGGTCCATCATGCAGTGCTATCATTCCTCATTATCCCCCACCACTTCCACCTCCCCATGCACGATTTTCTTAACAAGTTCATGGATTTTCCAGGGTTTTAGCGATGGAAAAATTATCATAATATATAGCCTGGACTGCAGTAGCAGAGCACATCGAAGGGTTACTCTACAGAAGCTGCAATTATGAAGAAAAGTCCCGGGAGCTGTCTTGACATGGCATCCATGGAAGAAATAGGGTTCAAAATCCACCAAACCCTTCAGAATCATTCAAGGAGAAGATTTTTGCAGATGAAGACATTAATGACGAAGCAAAGAGTATCAGTCGAAGACCTATGAATTCAATGTCTAGCACGAAAGATTTTAAATTCAAATTCAAAATTTGAAAATAGAGAATACAATGCACAAGAGAACTATGCCCTCCAGGTTTAATTCTAATAGGATTTATTTTCAGAAAAAAGATAGATTATTTAAAGCTTTCATTTTCATGCTATGTCCCTGAGAAGGGTTTCTACCCGATGCTTTTACTTCATAGAGAAGCCGGAAAAAATGGGCTCAGTTCACCACCCAGATCGCCAGCTCATCAGCAAACATCCCACCATCAGCATCAGCAATGGCCTCAACCCTTCCACACCTATGAAATCATGTCAACTCATGATTCGGCCTCAACGACCCATTTACTTTTTACTGAATTAGTTACTTTTAAGTTTCGAGTGGGCTGTTTACTCCACTCCAGCATTTTACTGTTACCAGACTTTTGTTTAATTTCTTGTTTTAAAAACGGCCAAGGGCCTGACTATCCATGATGGGAGGCCTTATTCCTCATCATAAGTTTTGTTGTTCTGATAAGGACCTTTAACAAATTTTGGTCATGCGAAGAAGATATTTTCTCAAAAATATCTTCTCGCTGAGATAGGAAGAGGTATATATAAGGAAGATCGAATGAGAAAAACACGTTCCAGATTTCCTTAAGAAAATGGCAGTGTAAAAGTTTTTGTATGTTTGTAGTGGAATTATCAATGAAAATACACAGAGCCCATGGGGCTTCAACGAAGAGAAGTTCTAGTTATGTATGAGGATTCCAGTCTTAATGCTATATAGTTCGTGACTCTTTCTTTGTGATATCGTATCATCGTTCTCTCCACTGTTTTCAATTTCCTTTTATCGTGTCTTGGAATGCGAGTAACTTGCCACCTTGGGTATGAATTTATCGCTATCTGATACTCATGCTTTACTGGTCTATGTTTCTTTAAATATGGCTCATACACGATATGTCGTTCCGCTTAACACATCATTCATGTTTCCTCTGTATTAAACATCGTGGAATGTTACTCTCACTGAAATATGTTTTCTGAGCACCATTTCATTGGTAGTTGGTACTCCCCTTTCACTTTCTGCGTCCCAAATATTTTTCTCTTCAAAATACCTATATGTCTTTGAGAAACTTTCCCTCTCTGATGAAAGTTGTCTCTAAGTTGTCTGAAGTATATATGTATTGAAGATTCCCTTCTTGTCTTTACAGTGTCTTTATAACTTTCTAAATCCGAAGGTAGTTTGGTCCCATCCATATGATGATGATTTGCACAAGTTGAAAAGGTAGAGAGTCCTAAGCTGATAATAAGCCTGAAATATACTTTATACTCCCTACTGTTTAAGATGTCCTAGGCACTGGTCTTTGGCAACTCAAGGCTATCTCTAGGAGCTACAACAGATGGCATGGAAGTGGGCATGGAAGCTAAGATGGATGGCATGGAAGCTAAGATGGATGGCATGGAAGCTAAGATGGATGGCATGGAAACTAATATGGATGACATGTAAGCTCAGATCGATGAAAAAGGTAAAGACAACATGGAAAAAATGCAAAATGATCTAAAAGTATACATCAAGGGTTTGGAAAATTTGATACAAGAAATGTTTCCTAATGGCGAAAATATAGTAGAGAAAACTTATGGTGAGAAAAAAATAAATGTTAATCGTGATTTCATAAACTCTAATGTTGGATGGAAGAACCACAATATTCCAAAGATGGATATGAGGAAGTTTGATGGAAAGGATCCTGTAACATGAATACTACAGATGGAGCAATAATTTGATCTCAATAATGTGCAAAACACAAAAAACGTACGCATTGCAACTTTACATCAAGAAGAAAATACATTTGTATGGTATCGATGGCTTTGCTTCCATAAAAAAATTGTCACTTGATCAATTTTTATGGAGGAAATGATATCACATTATGAGGATACAAAAAGAAACACCTTCTTTATCTAATTGATAAATCTCAAACAAAAGGGTCAACAGTGGAGCACATTGAGGACTTCCAAAGACTGAATATAAGGGTGTCTGATATTCCAGAGGAATACATGATTGGTGTCTTGATAGGGACTTTAAAGGATAAAATCCAACATGAATTTCTTGTTTTGGAACCTGATTCATGGGAAAAGGCATTCAAGTTGGAAAGAAAAATTGAATGTAAAATTATGGTGACAAGGAAGCCTACGACTCACATATGTAAAGATAGAAGTGTTGCTACTCCTAGACTTCCAGAACCTACAAGGTTGACACCACAACAATTGGAAGAAAAAAGAGTAAAAGGGCTTTACTACAGTTGTGATAGAAAATACACTAAAGGTGATAAGTGTGCTCAGAAGAAATTATTTTACACATATTGTGAAGAGGAAGAAAAAAATGAACAAGAATCTTCAAAAGAAAAGGATATACACCAGGAACCAACTTTAGAAGAGGAAGAAATGACTCTGACCATATCATATGATGCATTGGCAGGAATTACCACTCCTCAAACTCTCCAGATAGAAGGACATTTCAAGAAGAAAAAGGTAATGGTGTTGATTGATTCGAGTAGTACCCATAATTATATTCATTGTAAGGTAGCCAAGGAATTGAATTGTTTCCTATACCCAGCGCGAGAATGTTGAGTGATGATTACAAATGCAGGAAGTATAAATTTCTCTACAAAAATGCCATAATATCAAGCTAACCATGGGGAAATATGTACTGAATATTCCAATGCTTTCCATTCCTATGGGAAACGCTCATGCTGTAATAGGAGTATAATGGTTACAATATTTGTGGATGGTATATTTTAATTTTCAAGAACTTTTCTTGAATTTTTTTTTAGAAGGAAAGGAAGTCAAATTACGGGGTGTAGCAGGGAGTTCAGGAAAGATAATAAGCTCTAATTTCATGACAAAAATTCTGAATAAATAACAACCAGGCGTAATTGCACAAGTATTCTCACTAGAAGTTCCAACATCAAAATAATATATTTCTGTAGATCTCCAAATAGTATTGGACAATGATTGAAAGGTGTTTGAAACTACCAAATGAATCCAACCTATTCATGATCATGATCATGCTATTAATTTGATTCCAGGAAGTGTTCCTCCAAATATCAGGCCTTATAGATATCCTTATGTCCAAAAGAACGAAATTGAACATATGATTGCAGAAATGTTAGAGGTTAGTATATTCAAGCTAGTCAAAGTTCTTTCTCTACTCCAGTATTATTGGTGTACAAGAAGGATGGATCATGGCGCATGTGTCTAGATTATAGGGAGCTCAATAAGCTCACCATTAAAGATAAATTTTCCATTCCTATGATTAATGAATTATTGGATGAATTACATAGAGCAATTTATTTTACCAAGTTGGATCTTCGTTCAAGATATCATCAAATTCGAATGAAGGCTGAAGATATTTTGAAAACTAAATTTCGAACTCATGAGGGTCATTATGAATTTTTGGTCATGCCTTTTAGCCTTACCAATGCACCTTCTACATTTTAAGGGTTGATGAATTCCATTTTCAAACCCTTCCTTAGAACATTTGTGTTAGTATTTTTGATTTTATACTAATCTATAGCAGGCCTTGGAAGGATCTTGTTCAACATGTTGACACGGTGCTCAAATTGTTATAGGAGAAACAATTATATGCAAAAACAGCCAAATGTTTCTTTGGAGTACAAAAGGGGGAATATCTGGGTCATATTGTATCTCATGATTGTGTTAAGGTAGACCCTAACAAAATTAAAGCCATTAAGGAATGGAAAGTCCCCACAACCATAAAGGAACTACGAGGATTTCTCAGCTTAACAGGGTATTATCACAAGTTTGTTAAGAATTATGGGAGAATAGTAGCACCTCTAACAACATTATTGAAGAAAGATACATTTTCATGGACTCCTGAAGAAAATAAGTCCTTTGAACATATTAAAGAGGCAATGTGCCTAGCACCGGTCTTAGCTATGCCATACTTCACAAAAAACTTCATTTTGGAATGTGATGCCTCAGGAAATGGAATTGGTGTTGTTTTAATGCAAGAAGGAAGACTCTTTTCTTTTGAAAGGAATCAAATCAAAGGAAAGTATTTACAAAAAGCTATTTATAAGAAGGAAATGTTAGCAATACTACATGTACTAAAGTAATGATGACCTTACCTAATGGGAAGACACTTGAAGGTAAAAACTGATCATGATAGTCTTAAACACTTTTTGGAACAAGGAGTATCTTCATAACAACAATAAAAATTGCTCACAAATATATTGGGTTATGACTTTGAAAATCTATGAAAAAGGGAAGCTAAATGTTGTTGTAGATGCACTCTCAAGAAATAATGAAGAGTTGGAAGCATTGCTTTCTACCATTTCTATTATCCAACCAAATTGGATAACTTAGGCAAGGGATTAATGGAAGAAGGATGAGGAAGTGTGGACACTCATTCAAAAGTTGCAGCAATATCCTAGTACATCTCATACATTTAGTTGGAAAAATGATTCCTTATGGTACAAAGATTGCTTATATCTGTCTAAGAATTCCCAACTAAAACAAAAGATTCTTTTGGAATTGCACACTTCTCCTTAAGGAAGACACTTAGGATTTTAAAAAACTTACCACCGAGTGAAGAAAGAAATTTTTTTGGATGGCCTTAAATCTGATATCCAAAATTTTTTGGTGGAATGTTTGGTTTTCCAGCAAAAGAAAGTTGAGACAATTAAGACCCTGGGCCTTCTACAACCTTTATCCATTCCAAGCCAACATTGGGAGGATATTTCAATGGATTTTATCATAGGTTTACCTAAGTCCGAAGGAAAGAGTGTCATCATGGTGGTGGTCGATAGACTTACCAAGTATCCACAATTTTATCTCATCCATTTGAAGCAAGTACAATTACTACTACATTTATGGACACAATTCAAAAGGTACATGGAAACCCAGAGGCTGTTGTGAGCGACAGAAATCCCATTTTTACTAGAAATTTTTGGACGGAGTTATTTTCTTGTTTGGGTGCTCAATTAGCTCATGGCTCATCTTATCATCCTTAATTCGATGGTCAAACTAAGATAGTGAATAAATTTTTCTAGGGATATCTTCATTGTTTTGTATTTGATAAAAAAACACAATGGGTCAAGTGGTTACCTCTCATTGAATGGTGGTATAACACTTCCTTCCATACTGCAGCAAAAATGACCCCATTTATGGCACTTTATGGATATCATCCACCTTCCATAAAACCATCTTTAAGAGAAAATTGTAAGGTTGAAAAAGTGGAAGATCACATCGAGCATCAACAATAAGTTCTCCAACTCTTAAAGGATAGCCTAAATTTGGCACAAAATTGAATGAAACAACAATAATATCAACATCACAGCGAGAGAAGTTTTGATATAGGAAACTGGGTATTTTTACGGCTAGAACCATACAAAAAATGTTTCTCAAGTAAGCTAAGAAGGATAATAAATTATTTCCAAAGTACTATGGTGCTTATAAGGTGTTGCAAAGATTAATACTTTGGCATACAAGTTGAGGCTTCCTTCTTCTTCGTGAGAGCATCTAGTTTTCCATGTTTCGTGCTTAACAAAGGGTATACGTGAAAATATTCCAGTTCAAACAATATTTCCAGAACTCGATGAGGAAGGAAAAATCACATTGGAACTTGAAGCGTTCATGGAAACAAGAACTCGACAACTACAAAATAGATCAATTTCAGAGTATCTCATCAAGTGGAAGACTTTACCCACTGAAGCTTCTACATGAGAGGATGATAATTTTATACAGAAGAACCCATAGCTAGTCAAGCGTTGAGGAAAACACTTTTTGAAGCAGATGGGCATGTTAGGTCCCTATATTACTAGTTTAGTCCCTTATTGTTGTTAGTGTAGCCCCCTTATTGTTATTGTTTTACCCTTGCAACCCCAATATTGTTAATATTGTGGCCTTACATTGTTATTGTTAGGTTGGCTATCATTATATTGTGGGCCCATGGAGTCCTATATATAGAAGGAGGTTTTGGTCATTTTTATCATCCAAGAGTTGTTCATTTATGTAATGTATTGGAGGTTGCCCCCTTGAAGTGGCTTATTTCTAAGGCGTTAATCTCTCTTTTCTTCTATTTTTGGAGCTTGCTTCATAACATTTTGACTCTTTTCATACAGACACTAATGGAAACTTAACAAAATCTACCTTGAAGGGTGTCACTTTTAACTATGAATATAGATTTAAGAGTAATATATGTGCATTAATTAGATGCGTTAAAATATTATTTAGGAATACATTCTTAATGAATAAGAACGAAATTCCTATTATTTATTTGGAATGGTTTTGTGTAGTTTGGGTTGACATTTGGCATCAAATAACTTGAAATCACTCAAATAATAGGTTGAGGTATGACCTTTCTAATAAACAAGAGACTTAAATGACTTGTGCATGAAAGCTTGCGGAAGCCATTTTAAGGTTATGTTTTACTTAATCTAATGTATGGGTGTGGAATCCATACTAGCATATATCTATGAGCAAATGTATGGGTGTGGAATGCATACTAGCATATATCTATCAACTAATGTATGAGTGTGGAATCCATACTAGCATATATCTAGGAGAAAATGTATGGATGTGGAATCTATACTAGAATATATCTATGAGCTAAGTCATGAGTTAAGGTATGGGTGTGGATCCATAGTAAAATATATCTATAAACTAAGTAATTCCTCCGGTTAGAATATTTTCACAAAACCTCATAGACATGATTAAGGAGTGATTATGTGTAATTAAATTTAAATGGATATAGATGCATAAGACAAATTTATTTTAGATTTAAATCCATTAATTAATTTTTACTACAAATGAATATACTAATATTGGTATAATGAACACGAGTTGGTAGTTTAGAATTTTTGGAATAATTGATTTTGATATATGGAGTCAAGTGTGAAATAGGTGTTTATCCTCAAATATTGTAATCCTTTTGTATGTGTTGGATTTACGTAGAATTAAAATTATTTTCAAATGCTTCAAATTCATAAAAATATTATTGTGATAAGTAGATGAAATATCCTTTCTATTTCATTATGACAAATTAAGTCTAGGAAATACATAATAGTCTCTTTAATGATTATGTCAGATGAATATTGGTCAAATTATATTTAACCAAATTAATTAGAGAAATTATGAGGATTGAAATCATGTACAACTCCAAGCTAATGTTAGTTAGGTGATCGAGTCAAAATTCATATTATTTATAAATTATTAAGAGAAAAACATGTTTTGAAGGTAAAAATTTATGTGGTGATAAATTTGTTTCATTTGAACTTAAAAAAAAATGTATGTGATTAATGAAAAGATTAGATGAGTTCTTGTTTTACAAGAATATCTACTAGTGATATTTTTTTAGGGAAAAATTGAAGGAGAGTGAGATCACATTTTGATGACTTTGAATTATTGCATGATTTAGAAGCCTAAGATGATTGTATTTGTAATATTCCCAATTAGCCTTGCTAATTGGAATATTTCACTTTTGCTTTATTTTGCCGCTTTAGCTAGAAATAATAAATAAAGTGAGAAATAAGAGGGGTCACCTCACTTTAGTCACCTCACTTTATAAATAAAGTGTTCTTTTCCTAGTAGATTGACGTTGTAACTTAGAGAGACCTTAGGGGGTCCACATGAGTATGATGGGGGAGAGGCATCGGGCTGACCCCAGGTTAACTGCGCAGGCTAAGGAGAGTGAAGGACGCAGTCAAGGTTCTGGAGGGAGTTTAGCACTATAAAAGGTGGGGTTCTCACCTCATTTGGGCATGCATGATTTGATATTGATATTGAGAGCTAGACCTCTCTGCCTTCGGCCATGGAGTTGTTTAGTCGATTACCGCTTGTAGCTTGTTTAGTGCAGCCGAGTGTCTCGGTCGGAGATCTCCCCTTAGCCTCGGGGACTTCGAGTGAGCTACATACTGTGGAGTTATTTATGGTTTCACCCTTAAACTGAGAGGACTTGATTTTGCCTTTCAATGGGATTACGTTAAGTACCTTTCGGTTTCGGTAGCAAAGTATATAGTAATTCTAGTGCGAGATTTGGAGAGAGAGGAGGAGCCCTCTTGTGGGCTGCGCGATTCGGAGGAGGAGGACGCTGATTCGGAGTAGAGAGAAGGACGGCGATCGATCTTGGAGTGAACTGTCAGTTCGAAGAGGACGCGAATCTGAAGGCACATTGATAGATCCGGCCTTGGAGAGGGTAGATCTGAGCAGATGTTTGCAGATCTAGTTCTGTATGGTGCAGATCTGAAGGTATAGCACTAGATCCAGCTTGGGAGATTGCAGATCTGAGGAGATATTGGCAGATCTAGTCTAGATCTGAAGAGATAACATCAGATCCAGCCTTGGAGGCTGCAGATCTGAAGAGATATTGTCAGATCCAGCATAGATCTGAAGGGTTGGTAGCAGATCTGACCTAGGAGGATGCAGATCAGGAGGGATAGGACGCAGATCTGGTTTGGAGGCTTCAGATCCAGCAGATCTGAGCATTCAGGAGGCAGATCCACTAGGTAGGACGCTGATCTGAGGAGCAGGCTTGTGTGAGGTGGGCTCAACAGCGTTTTCTAGCATTCAGTAGCTGATCCATCTATCTGGAGGTTTTGGTGATTAGTGCTTCATCTGTTTCTGCGCTGTCACTAGCAGAGACAGCGTTTTCCATTGATGAGGTTTGGAGTTTGAGATCGGCTGTTTTCAGGAGTCTTCGACTCTCATAGTACCGGCGCGATCCGGCTTCGGTCTTGAGAGCGGTAGGACGTTTACATCCTTGTTGCAGCCATTATTTATCTGAGAGGGTCTCCACTTGCCTAGGGCAAGGATAGGTGCACTTACTCTGATTTTCTTGTACTCCTCTCTATGTACTTTCAGATTAATAAAATGGCTCAATTTTCTGGCATCCTATGTGTAATTGTTCAGTGATCTGGTTCACTATTGTATTTTCTATATCTGTCTGGCATATTTCTGTTTATTACTGGTTATTTCCCTTTGGGGATATTACAGTGGTATCAGAGCATAGATCTGGCTCAGCCTGTGGTGCTAGCAATCTATGACGCCCGGGGATAACCCCTACATTTACCAGAGAGAGCACAGAAGAGCAGAGAATAGGGGGAAATTTCCCTTCGGGGGAAGTGACTCTGATCAGGAATCACCTGGTACAGATCCGGAGACAGAACAACGTAATCCAATGGCAGAGGATGATGTGAGGTTTAAAGAGGCGGTCCTCCGTCACATGCAGGAGACTTCTCAGAGGCTTTCCGCCATAGAGATCAGTCAGAGAGAGCTTCCGAGGGTTCTCCAGGTGTGAGAAGGATCGGGCATGTCTCGCTACATACCAGACGCTATCCCCATTGTAACAGCATAGAAATCCACACGACCCACCATGCCTACCTTTCCGGTAGAGGAAGAGGGGTCAACAGCACCAAGAGATGGGGGTCCAGCTCAACATGCGGCCATTTTTACAGACTGGCAGGGCCTAGGACAGGCGTTCATGGATGCTTTCCCCTTTGAGCGCTATATCCAGTTCCGATGTGACGGAAAGACCCATGAGCAGGAGCAACACAAGGGACGTGGATCCCACCATGATAGTCATCGTGCAGCCAGTAAATTCCATTTGCCGATGTTTGATGGTTCGCAGAAGACTACGGAAAAATCCTGGGTGGAGAAACTGGACATCTATTTTCAGCTTAACCAGATGCCAGAGCAGGAGGCCATTAAGATGGCTGCACTGCATTTGGAGGGTGAGGCCCAGGACTGGTGGTTTCATGGGATGAAAACACTGGGACATGCCACAGTGACGACATATGAGGAGTTCACCAGGAGAGTGGTGGAGCGTTTTGACAAGAAGAATCCGGAGCAGCCTTTCTTTGAGCTAACCAAGCTCAGACAGACGGGGAGTGCAGAGGCATACATCTCAGACTTCTTGAGGGTCTCAGTGATGGTACCTGACTTATCGACAGCTCGGATAGTCTATATGTTTGTGGAGGGGCTGTCAGAGCCACTTCGTGGCCTAGTCCGGTCAAACAAACCGGCTACACTACAGGATGCTATCAGTAGGGCTCGTGACCTACAAGATGTTTTGCCTAGGGCTCGACCACCTTATCCCCAGAGACAGGCTTTCCAGCCTAAGGGTAAGGACACGAGGGTTCCGCCTCCCAAGGCGAATCCAGGACGAGGACAGTTTGATGATGAGGCCAGGAGGGAGCTAAGACGGAAGCGATTATGCTTCACCTGCCAGGAGTCGTGGGCACCGGGACACAGATGTACGGCGGGGAAGGCACATTTCATAGAGGTCTTCTCCGAGAGCAGCGGGGAAGAGGATGAGGTGGATGATGAGGAGGCAAGAGGATGTTATGCAGCGCAGAGTAACTTACCACCTCCACCACCCGATGCAGGTGGGGCGTCATTCGCACCTACTGGGGGAGCTCTAGCAGCATTACGAGGAGTCCCCAAGTATCTGACATTGCGCGTACGAGGGACAGTGCGCGGACAGCGGGTTTCGGTCTTAGTCGACAGTGGGGCCACCCACAACTTCATCGATGCCCAGATGGTCGCACGGAGAGGCATACCAACGGAGAGCTTTGATGGGTTTTCTGTTTTGGTACCAGGAGATCAGACCATGGCATGTGCTCGATATGTACCAGAATTTTCAGTAACGATGGGCACTTATACATTGACCGATCACTTCTTTGTGGTGGACATTCCGGACACCAATGTGATATTGGGGGTCCAGTGGCTTATTACTCTGGGGAAGGTCACGATGGATTGGAAGGCCCTAGAGATGGAGTGGGATGATCCCAAGACGGGGAAGCATGAGAAGATACGAGGGCAGAACACATATCCACCCCAGACAGTATCGGCACACAGCATGGAGGCGACATTCCGCAAGGGAGATATAGAGTGGGCAGTAGAGTTGCGGGCTTCAGAGGTAGTCGATACGGGACGGACAGTGCACCCTGATCTACAAACTCTTCTCGACAGATATGCAGTAGTTTTTGGAGACATTCCACCAGGACAACCACCAGATCGGGGGTTTGAGCACACGATCGAGTTGGAGCAGGGGATACAGGCAGTGATCACCACACCGTATAGGCATCCCAAGGCCTATCGGGATGAGATAGAGCGGGCCATTCAGGAGTTGCTGGCCCTTGGACACATTCGACCCAGCACCAGTCCGTTCGCTTCTTCAGTAGTGCTGGTGAAGAAGAAGGACGGCACATTACGCGTGTGCATTGATTACAGGGCTCTGAACAAGAAGACCCTGAAGAACAGGTACCCCATTCCCAGGATCGACGAGCTGATGGATGAGTTGAGAGGAGCACGGTTCTTCTCAAAGATCGATTTGAGATCCGGGTACCATCATATACGCATGAGGGAACAGGACATTCCCAAGACTGCTTTCAGGTGTCATTATGGGCACTTTGAGTTTCTGGTCATGCCATTTGGGTTGACCAATGCACCGGCTACTTTCTAGTCTTGCATGAACCATATTTTCAGGGATCATCTGAGGAAGTTCGTGCTGGTTTTCTTCGATGATATCCTTATATACAGCAGGACCTGGGAGGAGCACCTCCAGCACATTGAGACGGTCTTGCACATTCTGGAGGAGCAGCAGTTCTTTGCCAAGCTCTCCAAGTGTGAGTTTGGATTGACAGAGATGCTGTATTTGGGACACATCATAGGAGTGGACGGGGTGAGAGTCCACGAGGAGAAGATCCGGGCTATCAGGGACTGGCCAGAGCCACGGAATGTGACAGAACTCAGAGGGTTCATCGATATTTGTACTTACTACCGGAAGTTCGTCAAGGGCTTCTCACAGCTTGCTGCACCCCTCACGGAGCTGACGAGGAAGGGGGCATTCAGTTGGTCAGATACCGCATAGCGAGCTTTTGATAAGCTCAAGGAGGTGATGAGTAGTTGTCCCGTGTTGGCTTTGCCAGATTTTACGCAGCCCTTTGTCCTAGAATGCGATGCATCAGGAGAAGGGATTGGAGCAGTTTTGATGCAGGAGGGTCATCCGATTGCGTTCGAGAGCCGGAAGCTCCTTCCACACGAGAGGCTTTATCCCATCTATGACAAGGAGATGCTGACCATCATGCATGCATTGGCCAAATTCCGGCAGTACCTGGTAGGTGGCAGATTCAGGGTGAGGACGGACCATAACAGCCTGAAGTACTTTCTGGAGCAGAAGCAGTTGCAGGAGAGGCAGCAGAAGTGGATCAGCAAGATCCAGGCTTACGACTTTGGCATAGAGTATGTCAAAGGGAAAAATAATGTGGTAGCAGATGCCCTTTCCCGTAGACCAGCCACGTTATCACTCATGAGCTTGGACGCTGACTGGAAGGCTCGACTACTGGTTGAGTACTCCAAAGATAGATTTGCATGTGAGGTGCTGGATGGACAGGTAGCAGATAGCAGATACAGGGTAGCCGATGAGGTCATCTATTACAGGGATAGGATCTTCTTGACTGAGGGGTCTCAGCTCAAGGAGAAGATACTCCAGGCTTCTCATGATTCACCATTGGCGAGCCATTAGGGGTTCACCAAGATGTACAGGGCCATCCGGGAGAGATTTGCATGGAAGGGCCTCAAGAAGGACGTACTCCAGCATGTCAGGGAGTGCGAGGTTTTCCAGAGAAACAAAGGGGAGATGAGCCATCCTGCGGGGTTGTTGCAGTCGCTTCCCATTCCAGAGGGGAATTGGGAGAGTGTTTCGATGGACTTCATCACAGGGTTGCCCACAGTGCAGGGCAAGGACTGCATCTTCGTAGTAGTTGACAGGCTAACGAAGTATGCTCATTTTTTCGCCATTTCGACGCATTATACAGCGGCACAGGTGGCAGAGTTGTTTTTCCGAGAGGTTTTCAGATTGCATGGTCTACCCAAGACCATTGTTAGCGACAGGGACAGTCGTTTTATGGGTGGTTTTTGGCAGGAGCTCTTCCGACTAGTGGGTACTGAGTTGACACCGAGCACTAGTTATCATCCCCAGACGGACGGGCAGACGGAGATAGTTAACAAGTGGCTGGAGGGCTACTTGCGTAACTACGTCAGTGGGCAGCAGAGAGCATGGCTAAAATGGCTACACCTGGGCGAGTACTGCTACAACACAACCCACCATATGTCCATCGGCATGACACCTTTCTATGCGTTGTATGGATACCATTCCCTATCTTTTGTGGACATGATGTTTGGTGTTAGCAGGGCTCCGCGAGCCAAATTGTGGATCCAAGAGAGCCAAGACATCCTTCGGGCTCTCAAGGACACCATAGCCACAGCACAGAATCAGCAGAAATTGTATGCTGATAAGGGTCGGGTGGAGAGACACTTTGAGGTAGGGGACCTGGTCTACCTGCGGTTACAGCCATACCGACAGTCGTCACTCAAACAGAAGGGGGCAGAGAAGCTTAAGCCTCGCTTTTATGGACCGTACAGGGTGATACGTAGGATCGGGCAGGTTGCATATGAGTTGGAACTGCCCCAAGGCAGCCGGATTCATAACATCTTCCATGTATCATGCTTGAAGAAGGCATTGGGCCAGCACGTGACAGCCACCGGGGAGCTACCACCGACGGATGATGAGGGGCACTTGGTACTACAGCCGGAGGCCATTATTGACACCAGGGATTGACACCAGGGAGAGACAACTGCGGAGCAGGAGGATCAGAGAGTTCTTGGTGAGATGGAAGAATTTGCCGGATGAGGATGCCACTTGGGAGGATGAGAGGATCTTACAACATCCATCTCTTCAGTTGCTTGAGGACAAGCAACGTTTTTCCGGGGGAGACTGTAATATTCCCAATTAGCTTTGCTAATTGGAATATTTCATTTTTGTTTAATTTTGCCGCTTTAGCTAGAAGTAATAAATAAAGTGAGAAATAAGAGGGGTCACCTCACTTTAGTCACCTCACTTTATAAATAAAGTGTTCTTTCCCTAGTTGATTGACGTTATAACTTAAAGAGGGGGCCTTGGGGGTCCACATGAGTATGATGGGGAGGCATCAGTCTCACTCCAAGGTAAATCACAGTCAAAGGAGAGTAAGGACGGAAGCTAAGTTTTGAGGGAGTTTGGCATTATAAAAGGAGAGGCTCTCACCTCATTTGGATGATTCATGATTTGATATTATTATTGAGAGCTAGACTTCGTCTGCTCTTCAAGACACCGATTGTTTATAGTCGAATCGTTGCACTATTTATCAAGTAACCGAGAGTGTTCCTGCCTGGGAGATCTCACCCTTAGCCCCTGGGGACTTCGAGTGCCTACCCCGGTGCGGTTATTTCGGTTTCACCCTTAGCTTCGAGGACTGAAAAGGCTCGCCCTAGTAAGGTTATATTCTCAGGTACACCTTCTGGGCCAAGAGCAAAGTAGCGCAGCTTCGTGCAGATTTGAGGGAGGAGCCCTCATGGCTTCAAACAGAGGAGGAGGACGCCTCGATTCGTGCAGAGAGAGGACGCGGATCGGCCTGGAGGAGGACGCCCCCGGCCCGCCCGAAGAGGAGGGAGACAGATCTGAAGGCACATTGATAGATCCAGCCTTGGAGAGGGTAGATCTGAGCAGATATTTGCAGATCTAGTTCTGTAAGGTGCAGATCTGAAGGTATAGCACTAGATCCAGCTTGGGAGATTGCAGATCTAAGGAGATATTGGCAGATCTAGCCTAGATTTGAAGAGATAACATCAGATCCAGCCTTGGAGGCTGCAGATCTGAAGAGATATTGTCAGATCCAGCATAGATCTGAAGGGTTGGTAGCAGATCTGACCTAGGAGGATGCTGATCAGGAGGGATAGGACGCAGATCTGGTTTGGAGGCTTCAGATCCAGCAGATCTGAGCATTCAGGAGGCAGATCCACCAGGTAGGACGCTGATCTGAGGAGCAGGCTTGTGTGAGGTGGGCTCAACAGCGTTTTCTAGCATCCGCAGTCGATCCATCTATCTCGAGATTTGGTGATTAGTGTTTATCCGCCTTCGCTACCACACAGATAGAGACAACAGTTCCCACAGTTTTCCATCGATTTAGGGTTTGGAGTTTGAGACGTCATTTTCCACTTTCAAATTTCATAGTACTAAATAAGCAGCTCAGCTGTCTTCAGAGTGCCTAGGACGTTGTCCTTGTTGCAGCCATTGTTTGTCTGAGAGGGCCTCCACTTGCCTAGGGCAAGGATAGGTGCATTGATTCTGATTTTCTTGTACTCCTCTCTATGTACTTTCAGATTAATAAAATGGCTCAGTTTTCTGGCATCCTATGTGTAATTGTTCAGTGATCTGGTTCAGCATTGTATTTTCTATATCTGTCTGGCATATTTCTGTTTATTACTGGTTATTTCCCTTTGGGGATATTACAGTATTTAGGAATTTTTTGTTCGGATGTATAGTTGTATGAGTATTTAGCAGTCCTACGAAATGTTGTAATAATTTGAGAGGGTGGTAATTCTCCTTAAAAAAAAAGGTTTAACTTTATGCTAGAAATTCCATAGTGATAGTGTAAATATTATTTAAATTCAAAAAGATTCATCGCATTTTGAGAAATGTATGGTTTTCATAACTTCTTGGTGTGTACATATTAATAGTAAGCAATAATACATGAAACTAAATGAATTGATTAAGTACTAAATAGAAATCATGAGTGATTTCATAGTTGGAAAATAAATTTACTTATAGTTATCAAGGTTGATTCAATAATATAGATATTGTATTTGCATACATGTGAGATTTGTTCCTGATTACAAGCCACTTTCAAAACAAGATCATTAAGTTTCTTTCAGAATGAAGATCTTCTAATAGACTCATCCATAATTGATTCTCAAGTTAGAAAAGTGAATAATAATGAATACGATGGAAACTAAAGGAATGGTATATAATTCATAGTTGGGTCAATGAGGACTGTAATAAACCTTAGCTTGTTAGCTTAAAAAAAAAATGGTGCCTACCTCAAATTTTAATTTTTCCTAAAGAGTGAACATTTAGCAAAAAATAAAGGTAGAGCATAAAGATTTTGATTGTAAGGATGTATTATGTAATGAAAATGGGAAATTTGGATTGAGAAGACATAAATCAAGTGGGATGTAAGAGTGTGTTTTATATATGACATCATGTTTTCCTTCATAATTTCACTCACAATTGTATGTGGATGATTGTATGCTTATTGTATGCAAATTTTATTCTGACATGGGATGGACCATCATTGTTGTTTATACAACCTATGTGTGATCTATTTATAGCTTGAAAATCCCACCATATTACAGAACCAAGAAGATCACACGTGTAGGATTCATACAGACTATGAGAAAGAAAAACATTTAAAATATCAAATTATTATAGATAACTTAAGAATATGTCATATCGATTACATAAAATAGTATTTTGATATGGCACTATAAATGTTAAGGCTAGTTTTGATATAGAAATCTTTGCTATTTTATATCGAAACATGCCTAATATGGCATGGATATATTTTCTAATTGATTAATAATTGTATGTTTAGTTATCATAGAATTTCTTCTAATTTAGAAAATATTAAGCTATGGATTGGCATGAAGAAAAATATATCAAACACATATACATAAGGTTAACAACTTATTGATAGGATAGTTGAAAAGAACTAAGTATCTTATGATTGTAGGAAAAACTTCGGGCCAAGTTTAGCCCAAGAGGGGGAGTATGTAGTCTCCCTTCTTGGTGAGATAACTTTTATGACACTTAGAGAGGGTGATTTTGATATAATGATATAATATTATACATGGAAGACTTATGTACATTCTTATATTCTATAGACCTAGGTTGGTTCACTTGGCTGTTGTGTGCTTATGATAATATCTCTAGTTTTGTGTATAAGAATTGATTTTGGTTAATAGAATATTAGTTATGTTTTCTCTTTTGGTATCCTAGTTTGGACATAGGTATATGAAAAGGATGGTGATTAGGGATTGAGGCACATAGATCCATGGATGATCATGGTCATGTGGATCATATGGTTTATTATGATTTAGGGATGATACATTATTTGTATGATTATATGTCCTTAATATCATACTAAACATCATGTAGAAGGGGACTTGGTAATTGAAAACAAGGATGCTTGAGCTATAAATGACTACAGAAGTCATTTCTAGAAAACTAAAATTATTGTGGAAGTCATGCACAATATTTGGTAAAATGTGAATAATTTAATTATGAGATTCATTTGATTCCTTTGATCTATGAGATTGTGATGTGTGCAGGTCTTGGAAGAAGACCTTACCAAAAAACCATTAAATGGGTATGATCTCACAATCAATACCTTCAGGTGAAGCGCATAGTTTCAAAGCAGAGTAGATGAGATGCCATGGAAATTAGGGTGCAAAGTATTAAATCCATGATATATAAAGACATCGAGTCTTCGATATATAATAAAAGGATTGGGGCATGGAGTCCTGAATCCATGAAAGATGAAGACATCCAGTATTGGATCTATAATGAAATTCTTACGATTTAGAATCCTAAATATTTAAAAATATCAAGGTGTGGAATCTTGGATCTTTAGAGTAGATCAGGCCATGAAGTCCTCAATGTACTAAGGCATGGATATGCATCAAATAGGGGTTCAGAATCTCTATTCATTGGAAATAAATTACCACTCATGGGAAGCTGAAGGATGAATTTCCTTAATAAAATCTCATTTCTGACAATTTTGGAGTGACTTTCTAAAAATAGAAAGTCATGTCTAGCATCTCAAGTATTACTTTACAAAAATAGTAAATCACCTCCAATCAATGGGTAATAAAGTATACTTGAGGGAAAATAACTTAATGTATCATTGACCAATCCTAATAGTCCAATGTAGAGACTCAATACTCAATTTATTACTATTATTAATATTATTATTTGTGAGACTATTATATTATTACTAAAAGGGAATTATATCTTCTCAATCACTTGACACCTCTCTCCTTGATTATTCTCATGGATCTATGTAACTCTCTCTCTCTCCTCTAATAATATGTTACACTCTCTTTTATGCACTCATCAAATATTGTCATATTCCTCTTACAGTCATTAAACACATGTTGTAAAAGATTCCTCTTACACTCTCTTTAATGCATATGTTACACTCTCATTAACTAAGGCATGGATACCTCTCCTTAATGGCATGATAAGGGAATTTATGGCCTTAGAGCTCAAGAAAAGAGGATAGATTGCAATAATCATGAATGTGTGTGATGTAAAGGTCAAAATTGGAATTTATCATAAGTGGTGAAAATGTGAAGCTGGGTTACACTTTTTGCCCTTTTTTGAGAAAAAAATTTCATTTTTTTTGGTTCTTCAACTTTCTGCAAACTATAACAATTTTTCTATGTAGTAAAAATAAAAGTTGTGAGAAATTTTGTTAGCTTTCTATTACTTATTTTTTGAAATTTTTAATGCAGATTTGATATGTCAACTTAGCGTTTCTTTGAGTGTGTGTTTCTTAACAATCAAAGGATTCATAAGAAGTCATGTTATGACTGCAATGTTGTATTCATTGAAAATTTGTGTTTTTGAAAAATAAAAATGTGTTACATCAATCTAGACAGATTCTACTTTGTTTTCGCTATATTTACAAAGCCAATGGATGCATATCATAATTACTAGAATTTTTTGAACTGGTCCAATACGAAAAAATCGTGTATTTTGGATATGTTTCGCGTCGCAAGAATTTTCTTAACTTATAAGTTATAAACCAAAAATATAAAAGCTACCCATTAGAGATGATGCACCAATGTAATGCCCCATAATTTTTTTCAATTTTTTTTACAATGTATTTTGGTAGATAAAGAATTTTGATTTCACCGAATCATAATGACCCTCGTAAATTGTTTGCACCCTATTTTATTAGAAAAATAATTAAAATTATTAAATGTTTATGAAATTCCATAAAAGTTATATTTCCCTAAAGTAGATTCAATTCTGAAAATTCTTTGCCTTGGTTCACGCAGCATTAACAACCTTTCATGGAGTTTAATCAGTCCCAAAGTTGCAAAACCGTATTCGCAGCCTAGTTTTTGCCGTAATTTATGACGTTGTTAGTTCGGCCGAACTTTTTAGTAAAGTTCGCCTAACTATGTTTTCCGCTTAAGACCCGATAAATCTAACGTCTTAATAGTTTGGCCGAAATTTTTGATCAAAAGTTCGCCGAACTATTGTATAACTCTCCGTCGGCCGCAGAGTTTTTGCAGAGTCTCTCTACTAAAAACACATTTCGCGTCAATATAAACTCCAGCGTGAAATGATTCACAATTTTCGCACATTTCACACACTTCTTCTCATTTTACAAAGATCTTGTTTTGAATTCAAAAACTTTTCTTCAAAGTTTCGATTTAAGAGCATTTCTTGAGTCATGTATACTAGATTGCTTGCTTAAGTGTCTCTTACTTGGACAATATCCTAATATGAGTTTTACATGATGGTCATATGAGGTTGGAAGCTAGTTGGTGTAATTTTTCTTAAATCTTCTAAAAAACAAGAGCAAAAATGTCATTTTCGATCATTTTTTTATTAGCTTCGCATACAACAAATGTTATCACAATTGCAACACAATCATGTTCCATGAGCATAAATTATGAATGTCGCAAGCCAAATGGTAAGGAAATTTGCATTCATTTAGGCAAAAGAAGGCTATGACATTAAGGTCCATGCTAGAAAAAATTATGCAAATAAATGGATATCTCCTTTCATCTATACCTCTTTCTCTACCATCTTATTTCCAAGTGAAATGGGATTTTTTCACATTTTGAATGCCATTACCATGTAATTGGGGTCATTTTAATGGTGGGTGGAGAATTGGGGTCTAAAACCTTTTGGAGTCATTTTGAGGTATTAAATGACATTTTCGTGGGTCAAACGATTATCCATTGTGCCGAAATCTTGGCCATTATTCTACACTTAAAGAAATATATCCAATGGTGCAAGAAAAACATCAAATGAAGTTCATTCAAAATTTATGCTCTTTAGTAAGTCGACCTATCATGTTGACCAAAGTCATGGTACGAGAGAATGACATTTTAGCCCCATTACTCATGCATGGCAAGCTAGCTACATGTGGAATTTTAACAAGACTTTAAAAAGGTCTAAAATCACAAACCTTGTTAATGGTCGAAGTACGAGTCAAATCTTACACCTAATGGTTATCATGATATGTTAAATACTTGGTCACTAGGAGGAATAAGAGTTCCATTTTGTGTTATTGTATTTTGTTCCATACTTGAAAATACAACTAGGAGTGTGAAGTTAGAGAGAAAAATGTATGAAGTTAAGTTTTTATGGCAAAATTACACGCTAAAAGTCTTAGCTAACTCTAGAGAGATTACCTCTTTCTTTGTACTCACATATTTTCCATACCAGAAAAGAGAGAGTAGAGCATGTTTACATTTTAGTGTTGTTTTTTCTCCCATAAGGATTTCCTAGGGAAAACTGAGTCTAGAGAATCATTACTTTTTAGGTTGCTTGTCTCCAACAAGGATTCATAGGAAAATAATTGTATTGATTGTCTAGAGATATATGTATGTGTGTGTTTCATTATGTTCTCTATTTCTTACATTGTGTTTCATTATGTTTTATATTTCTTACATTTCTGCTCTCCTATTTTTCTTTCCAATCAAGGTTTATAAAATAACATGAGAAGCAACATGAGACTTGGAACAATCATTTTTCATTATCTATATGGAAGGCAAGAAGGATTATATACCCTTAAGCTTAAACTTACGTAGTTTGTCAATTTTTATCATATATTTTTTGGTAAGGGTAAATGTTTTTTTATCTATAGTACAAGTCATGAGTTCCCCAATTTTACCTTATATGTAAAGCATGATTCTAGGATTACTACAATTTTTACTTGGTTTTTTTATTGTGATGATGCCCTATCTCAATCTAGACATAAGTGATGATGGTCTTCTCCAAATCAACTCATGTATCCTCATTAAATTTATACAAACATTTCAAATTCATATTTTCTTTCATTAAATTCTAGGAATATTAAAAGAATCACAGAAAAGTAAGATAACCATCTCAATATGCCCCCCCATAATTCATTTTATAAAAGATAAATTTGTAAAAACTCTCCCTTTCTGGTAATAATGGCATATTATTAATTAATTAAAAAAACATAATATATAATTGATAAATAATTTTTTTAAAAGTCAAACTAGCCAAACGACTAGTTTGACCATCTCTACATCTATTTAAACTTATTGACTCCGATCCGATCTCTCACCTAGTCCCGATGAGAAACCACACCGGTTGGGTCGAAATGCATCGACAATGTTCCATTGCATTTGAAAATTACCGAAAGAGATTTTACAATTTTATATGGATCACAAAAGCGGAGATTCTAAAAGATAAATTTTGAAACTTAATTCAATTAACTACTTATACACTTATGGTTTTGTATTATGTTTAATAGTTATAAAGATTAATTTTGAGCCTTAACTCAACTATTGCAATGTTTATGGTTTTATAGTATGTTTAATAATGATAACTTCAAGTGATCCATTGTAAGTTGCATCCACAAGAAAGAATACATATATATTTAGAGCTGATTCAAGAGATATTTGCCTCACATAATTTGAAATCTCTTTATTTGTTGTTGGTTTAGTAGGTTTGGTATCACCATCATATTTATGTTATAATAAATATCATCGAAAAATCAAGGTATGTTTGATATTCCTCGACCATTTTGGATAGCTCCTTTTTTCTACCAAGCATCACAACAACCGTGGAAATGAGATAATATAGTTTCATTGCTAATTAATCCTAGCGATACAACTTCTTTTGTTACAATATTTGAGTGCTTGAGATCCTGAAAAGCAATATTATTTTTCCCTAAATGTTCTTTCGCATGATGTTTAAACATATTTTGGAGCAACATGTGAGATTGATGATGAATATTATCCCATTGTAATTTTTTCCTTTTAATTACAATTGAATAATAACGAAATAGAAAAAAAATTTCCATTTTCTAACCTCAAATAAATTCCTCGACAATTGGAGGAATCTTAGATAAATTACATGTACTTTGTTCCATATAAATTAATTTATATAGGAAAACAATTAGTTTCATTTCAAAAAATGAATAGTGGCCCAAAACTATGGATGGTTGAAATGAATTTAATTTAATAAAACATACAAAGATTGGCTAATTAAATGCATATGTATGTATTATTAAAGCTATATTTATTTATGAATGATAAAAAAACATTGTTTCAACATTGATAAACAATTATGGTAATCCAAAAACTTCTCACTTAGATGTGAAGGTGATGGTCACACCAAAAAAATTGAGTAGAAATTAAAGATGCAACATGTGGTGCTTCTCATGGGATAATTGTATACAATGGAATGGAATGGTGCTTAATATGGGGAAGGGCATGAAATATATGGTTATGCTTCACCGCATAAAGACCCCTACAATTGTATACAATGTAATATAATTGTCATTGGGTGGAACATACAAGGAGCTATATCATTTTTTTTGATACCTAACCTTGATTCATTTCTATTTGAATAGAAAATGACAATAACCCACAAACATATTTGTGCAAAGATTTAGAAGGACCAATAGTCAATCAATATTAGGAAGGAGTGGATGCATAGGCAAGGAATGACCAACGACTAATACATAAACACACAAACACACACACACACATAGATAGAGAGACAAATATTCTCGATGGTCAAATTAAATTAGGATTTTATATATGTGGATGAATACGTAATATGAGCATAGATGGAGATAGTCTAATTAAGAAAGTGTTTCTAATCCATTTTCATGCCATTTTAAGAACTTCCATTGAAATGGAAACATGTACAAACATATCCATGTGGTTTCTTGTCTTCTTTAAGTTCACACCCTTTCAACCCATGTTATCTATTTTTAACTTCAAAATAAACCAAGTGTATGTATCCATGGGGTCTACACTTAATAAACCTATTTCATAGCACTTGTGTTCATGTGATATTAAAGACTACATTATTTTTTTACAAGAGAAATCAATAATTGGGCCAATCTCATACACTCATGTGATGTGAGGTTGTTTTCCATCGCTATCTATTATAACCCCTAGTTGAACCTTTTCCCACCCCCCAACATGTGGAAATTAGTACACTTAGGAGTTTTGAACCTAGAAAGTCATGGTACATTAACACTTCATTTCCATGATGATCTTCAATTTAGCTTCCCTAGGGGGATGATATTAGACAACACCTTTATTAACACTAAATATTAATGAAAACCTCCCAAAATCCTTTTGTTTAACCTCCCTACCAAACATATTGTACATATTAAATGAGGAATTTTGCTCTCCCAATCATTTCTAAATCACCCATATCACCAAGAAAACATGTTTTAAAAGAACATACTTTGGTATGGGAAAGACCTTAGGTTTCAAATATTATAAGATTGGATAATTATATTATTTTTCATATATTTTGATGCTTATAGAGTGAAAAAACTGAAAGAATCAACTTGTAGGGTCATTTTAATGGTGGGTGGAGAATTGGGGTCTAAAACCTTTTGGAGTCATTTTTAGGTATTAAATGACATTTCTGGGGGTCAAGCGATTATCCCTTGTGCCAAAATCTTGACCATTATTCTACGCTTAAAGACATATCCAATGGTGCAAGAAAAACATCAAATGAAGTTCGTTCAAAATTTATGCCTTTAGTAAGTTGACCTATCATGTTGACCAGGTCATGGTATGAGAGAATGACATTTTAGCCCCATTACTCATGCATGACAAGCTAGCTACATGTGGAATTTTAACAAGACTCTAAAAGGTCTAAAATCATAAACCTCGTTAATGGTTGACAGAGTCATATCTTACACCTAATTGGCTATCACGCTATGTGAAATACTTGGCCACTAGGAGGAATAAGAGTTCCATTTTGTGTTATTGTATTTTGTTCCATAGTTGAAAATACAACTAGGAGTGTGAAGTTAGAGAGAAAAATGTATGAAGTTTTTATAGCAACCTTAGACGCTAAAAGTATTAGCTAACTCTAGAGAGATTACCTCTTTCTTTGTACTTACATATTTTCCATACCAGAAAAGAGAGAGTAGAGCATGTTTACATTTTAGTGTTGTTTTTCTCCCATAAGGATTTCCTAGGGAAACAGGAGTCTAGAGCATCATTAATTTTTAGGGTTGCTTGTCTCCCATAAGGATTCATAGGAAATTAACTGTGTTGATTGTCTAGAGATATATGTATACATGCGTGTTTCATTATGTTCTCTATTTCTTACGTTCTGTTTCATTATGTTTTATATTTCTTACATTTCTGCCCTCTTATTTTTCTTTCCACTCAAGGTTTATAAAATAACATGAGAAGCAACATGAGACTTGGAACGATCATTTTCATTATCTATATGAAAGGCAAAAAGGATTATATAAGCTTAAACTTATGTAGTTTGTCAATTTTTATGATATATTTTTTGTTAAGGGTAAATGTTTTTTATCTATAGTACAAGTCATGAGTTCCCCAATTTTACCTTATGTAAAGCATGATTCTAGAATTACTACAAATTGTACTTGGTTTTTTATTGTAATGATGCCCTGTCTCAATCACTTGGCCATCTCTCTATGGGTAGTTAAATCTTTATAACAATACTTAAGTAATATTTATCTATTTGTATTATGTGAAATTTAAAAAATGGTATACTATTTTTCATAAAATTGGGTTGAGTTTATCATATATTTCGATGAAAGTTGATTATATGACACGTTTTCTTTAAAAGGATCTAACAATTTTGTTAAGGTATGAATTTTCAATTTTGTGTGGCTCTCTATCAAAATTATATGTCACATTTTATACTAAAGTTCTAAATATTTTTTTTTAAGTTTGGATTACTGTTATTCTTTTATATAATTTAACATTAAAGATATAAGTTTAAATTGAAAGCTACTTAGATGAAATATAGCTTAGATATGGCATTTGCAAATTATTATCTATTTATTAAACTAAAGGAAATAATTATTACACATGTTTAATTTACATTCAAATGCTTCTTTGATTTATCTCCTATAGCTTAATGTAATGCTAGATATATAATTTAAGTTGAAGGCCCATGAGATAAATGACTTCTATGTGACACTTTATTGAATCATCTATTTGTTGTGTTATATGAACATAATTGGAACGCATATCTAATTTTCATTACTAATATGTCATGCTTCTTTAATTTATCTTTTATAGATGACCAGAGCACATCCCTTTTTAATCTATCCCTTTTGACTTTGGATATGTGGGCAATATTCATCCACATATTTTTCTATCATAAAGCAGTGAGTAAAATTGTAAATTCCATTTGTGTCAATGTTAAGGTTAAGCACATGGATTAAATTTTTATTTATTAGATGAGGAGGCTATGTATTACATATGGTCTTGAATGAGCATTTGGAATCTTTAGATATCTAAAGAGTCCAAATGCTCATTCAATACCATATGTAATACATAGCCTCCTCATCTAACTTAGCTAGGGATTTGCAATACTATATTTGAGTTGCTAGCTCCATTTCAAGATATTATAATGTTAGATTATTATTTCTATAGATTTTGATTATGGTAGTAAAATGTTACAAAAAACCAGAAACTGTACAAATAATATTATTCTAGATATATGTAAAAAGGACATGGTAGAGAAGATCAAACAATATTAAACTTTTCATAAATAGTTTAGATAAAAATACATTTTCTAATTTTGATTGTAAATTTTAAGGCTTAAATCAATAATTTTTCGAATAATTTTTTTTAATTAATAAATAAAAAAGAAACATTTTCAATCAAAATCACATACAACACATAATAAAAATAATTTAAAAACAATTTAAAACTTCATACACTATATGACATTACTATGACAAACAACATAAAAATATATAAGCAAAAAATACATACAATGCATCCATTACATTGGAGTCTTCAGAACATACAATGCATACATTAAATTTGACAAAATTATTCACGACACAATTGGTGTCATTTGTTCATAAAAAAATTGTTGAATATGAATGTGCAAATAAGGAGGTTGAAATAAGGAGGTTTCACATTGGCTAATTAAATCTGGGTTAGCATGGATCTATGCCAATATTAACAGAAGTCTATAACATGCATGGTTGAACATATACAATTTTCATGGTTTTTTAACTGATTTACGTTAAACTAGTTAATCTATCATTGTGAAATAGGCATTATCTAAGTTTATAAGTTTCGGTATAAAATGTATAAGTGGTTTATAAGTGAAATATGTGAGATAAGGATTTACAGGAAGATACATTCGACTTTGAGTCACGGTTTACAGGCAGATACATTTGACTTTGTTATTGTGAGATATGGATTTTCTCTACCAATCCTAAAATTGTATAAATTTGAAAAAATTAAAAGAAGATCATAAAAAACTCAACTTTCTCTTCTTATACAGATAAAGAGAGAAGACAGAGAGGCTTTCTTCTTTTACAGAAAGTTAATCCATAACTAGGTATATGAACGCCTTAACAAGTTACTGTTACCTAGGTGGATGGACGCCTTTAAGCTAATTGAATGCTTCAAGGGGAGGATTGATAACGTTATAGGATTCCAACTGACTAGAAGAAAAAAAAGATGAAATAAATGACATTTTAAAAACCCAACAGTTTCAATAATGTAACCTATCATTCGTAAATATCATAAATATTATCATGTACGACCGCTCTAAGGAATTAAAAACAATGATGCAGAGGTTACGCAAAATGGGATTTCTCAGCTTACCAAATTCCATAGAAAGGTTGAACACTTAAGCAAACTATATACCTTGCATCATTTACAAGTTACTCCCAAGGTTTCCTAAAGTTGAAAACAAGTTTAATATTCCTCTTGTTTTTTTTCTGTATGCAATCCTATGCAGTCTACTCCATTTATTACTATTTTAGCATAGGTGTGAGTATGTCTTCCATTCTTGATGCTTTCATTTTGTCAATTTTGTTTTTTTGTTTTCAGAACTTGTTTGTAGCCACCCCTATAGACAGAATAGCGAAAATGAATGATGATATAGAAATTACTAAATAGCGAAAATGAATGATGATATAGAAATTACTAAATTGTCAGTGACGAACTCTTCGGAGTTGTAAAATTACTAAATCTCAAGGATTTCAACCAAAACCACAGAATAAATCATGAACTCTCAATATCAATGTTACATCTCTCTGGTTCCCTACTCTCCACTCTCCTTTGTAAAAACAGAGTCACAGGCAGACAAACGGACAAGTAACCATACCGGTTGAAAGCAGGCGCTAACATGAACTGCAGCGAGCACGAGCACGGACCAACAGCTAAAACGCACGAGGAGCAGCTGGGACGAGCAGGCACCAACAGCTAAAACGCGCGAACAACACAGTGGAATTATGAAACCAGTAAATGGAAGATATTCGTGGGTAATATTTTATAGAAATTAGTTCGGCCGAACTATTTTAAAAGTAAAAGTTCGGCCAAACTCATAGTTTGGCCGAACTTTTTCTAAATTTCAGCTGAACTGTTCTTGCCGGTTTTCCAATCTCCGGAAAAAATTCTGTTTGCCTGGGCCATCAACTAGCCATCAATACAAACTGAATCACGAGTTCGGCCGAACTTTATAAGAAAGTTCAGCCGAACTATTACAGAGTTCGGTCGAACTTTACAAAATGTTCGGCTGAACTATTGCCGAAAAAAATTTTCTTCCCCCGATTCTCACAAAAGTGTAACCCACCTTCATGTTTCCGCCCATATCAGCTGGAAATGACCGAAGAAGGGGAGAAAACGATATAGGAATTATTATGATAGGATGTCCTTATTTAATGGTATATCATGATGGAAGCATGACAGTGATGGATAATGATTGGTGTCGTCATCCCTTAATTCAAACATGAAAGGATAATTCATAGTTAATTATGCTGGTAAATAGTATTATCACTTATTTGTGCATTTATCTTGGAAATGAATGACAATAAGAAAGAAGACATATATAAAAGTAATTATCTATTGTTAGAAAAGTACTCTCATACCACAAGCAGATCCACTGCTGCCATTAGGCGTTCATAGTCTCAACAGGGTTGCTATTTTAACCCAAAAAATGAGCTAGAGTCCTCTATGTAAAAGTAGATATTTTCCAATTTTATGGAGAATCACTGTGCGGGTGTGGTGGAAAGATAGTCAAGGTGACACTCACTGGGGTTGTAACAGAGTGATTAGGCCGGCTCATGATGATACCTCCTATCCTTCAAGCAGTTGGAGCTGTCGATAAGGTCACTACCCTAGTATGTTGGCCTTATGATCATGGTAGGTTGGGTCGTGATGAGCCATCCTATTCTTTCTTAAAATTTTCATATAAACATAATATTTATTTTTTGAAACTAGGAATTTTACTTTATTTTTATGAAGAGACCATTGTGCTGGTGTGGAGGCCAAATAGTCACAGTGCCATTCACTAGGATTGTAACAGAGTGTTCAGGTCAGCTCATGATGAGACGTCCTATCCTTCAAGTAGTTTGAGCTATCAAGAAGGTCATTACCATAGTGTGTTGGACATTGTGAGTATGTCACTTGTTAAAGCCTTATGATCATGGTATGTGTTCTCGTGATGAGACCCCCTATTATCTCTTAAAATTTTCATATAAACATAATATTTATTCTATATACATGAAGGGAGGCTCATTAACTCCTTAAGAGTTAGGGATGGTGTGAGAAGTAAAAAAATAATTCCAATACAATTAATACTTCTTATTCCTATATCCTTATGTCAAAGGGGAATACTACTCGAGAGTGTAGAAAGATATCCCATTATAAGACTATGAATTATGTGATAACATGTTTTAGCAGATGTCTAGCCCCTCATTGCATAGATAGACCATGTCAGCTTCCGGAGTAGAGATTTTCATCAAAGTTCCAAAGGATCATCATACTACTAATATTACTACTTTTCTCCTTTTAAAGTGCCAATTCCTATCCAAAAATTTCTTTTACATCTAGGGTGTGAAATGAGGAGTGGATATTTAAAAAAAAAAAAAAAATATCATGCTTGGAAAAGGGAAAAAATCAGCTGTTAAATCTGATTGAACAAAAAAAACAACACACGACTATTCAATTCAATTGAACAACAATTGTTTAATTGGATTGAATAGCCACCATTCAAAGATTTGAAAAACAAAAATAAACACGCAAAAGGACACGATTGTTCAATCTGAATGAACAGAAGTTGTTCAATTATATTGAATAGGAGTCGTTCAAAGATTTGAACAAGAAAAAGAAACATGCAAAGGACACGGATGTTCAATCTGATTGAACAACAACTACTGAATAGAATTGAATAGAAGTCATTCAAAGATTTGAACAGAAAAAATAAACACTGAAAAGGACGATAAAGGAAAATGATACAACTATGAGTATGAAGAATGTACAACACAATGAGAAAACTATAAAATTTCGGGAAATTATATACAATATTTACAAAAGTAAGCAGCAAGCTTTTATGTATTTAAATTTGTGGGGCTAGCACCCCCTGCTGCTAAAATATGAATGGTGGGATTTTTACGTACCTGCTGGCGGAAAGAATCCCTTGTAAGTGGTTTGTGATAGAGACACGCTCTTTTCTCGTTGACTCAGAATGTAGCATCATATCCGTCTATGGTTGTTAAGGTTAGGGTGCCATTGTTGCGTACTTCTTGAATTTCGTATGAATCAAGCCATCTTGTTTATAACTTGCATGTAAAGTCTTGTAATCTGGAGTCATAGAGAAGCGCCCAATCTCCTTTCTGGACTGTATTCTTTGTTTTTGTAGGATGATTATGGTACGTTGTAGAGCCAATAGTCATATTTCATCTAATTCATTTATTTGCTGCAGTTTTATAATCTGGGCCTTTGTCAAGTCTAGCCCTACCTCCTGGGCTATCCTTAGAGTATTTATTTTGAATTTGATAGGGAAAATAGGCTCTCTTCCAAATATCAGATGATACAGAAAATATCCAGTGGTGTTTATCCTTGTTGTGCGGTAAGCCCACAAGGCCTCTAGTAGTCTAGTAGCCCAATCCCGACGATGTGTTGGTACTTTTTTAGTGAGAATTTCCTCAAGGAATTTGTTGGTACTTTCAACTTTCCCATTTTCCTACGAGTGGTAGGGAGATGTGACTCTATGGATGATATGGTGGTTCTTCATAGTGGCCGTAATTTCATTTCCCACAAACTGTACCCCTCCATAATTTTTCGCTTCTTGTCGTAAGCCATATCACACAAATAGCTCAAAAAAAAAATTAACCATAGATTCTTCCATAGCTCTTGATAAAGTTACTGTTTCTACCCACTCTTTTATGTAATTTGTGGAAACCAATATGTAGATCTTCTGGTTTGATGGTGGGTTGAATGGTCCAACGAAGTCAAGTGCCCATCGTTTGAATCGTTCTACTACCAATTGTGGTTGTAATGGAATTTCATCAACTTGGCCTAGGTGGCCCATGCTTTAGCAGCTATTACACGCTTGGATGTATTTCTTGGCATCTTTAAAATCGTAGGCCAATAATAACCCATTTGTAATACTTTGTGCTCCATTCTGTGATATGAAAATATACCACCATCATGTTCATCATGACAAGCCCATAGAATGTTACAAATCTCAACTTCCGTGATGCATCTGCATATATGCATACCATCTCTTGTATGAAAGAGGTATCCACCAATCCAGGAGAACCTAACACTGTGCTAAACAATCAGCTTCCCTTCCCTTGATATCAAATGTCTGGGTAGCTTCCCTACTTCTAGGTAGTTTGCTACATATTCGTACCATGGCATTCTTACTTCTATAATGAACAGATGTTCGTCGGGAAACTGATCATCCACCACTAGTGTGTCATCTAATTTGGGAAATATTCAACCACATTCTCCTTCCCCGGACAGTCTTCGATAGTTATGCGAAACTCCTACAAATGCAACAACCAATGAGTTACTCTCCCATTTGTAACGTGTTTATTGACTCAATATCTAATGGCTGAGTGATCATTATATAGGAGTACTTGATAGCCAGTTATATAGTGTCTAAATTTATTGATAGCATAAATGAGAGCCAAGAACTCTTTTTCAGACATTGTATAGTTTAATTCGGAAAGAGTGAGATTCTTGCTAATATAATAAATAGCATAGGTATTGTTATCTTCTTCTTGACCAATAACTTCCCCTATCACTATGTTGGATGCATCTGAAGGAATTTGAAAGGGTAGCTTCCAGTTAGGACCACGTAAGATCGGTGTTATCGAGACTAGTTTCTTTAAATCTGTAAAATTAGTGTCACATTAATGAGACCAATGGAATTCAACATTTCCAATTAATGCATACAAGGGCACAACAATTTGTGAAAAACTCTTTATAAACTTGCCATAGTATCCTGCATATCCAAGAGAAATGCATACCTCTGTCTGCGTACAAGGTGTGGCTATTAAAATGATTACTTCTATTTTTTCTGGGTCTACCTATATTCCAACTGTAGAGATATAGTGTCCTAGGATTAATCTTTCAGTCATCATCATGTGACATTTTTCATTGCTTAAACATAATCTGGTAGCAATACATCATTACAACACTTTTTATAGAATTTCTAGTGCTTGATCAAAATCATCTGCATATGGGGTAAAGTCGTCCATCTAAATTTCAAGTCCTTCATTTATTAAATGAAAAAAATGTTGAGTATGGCTCTTTGGAAGGTTTTTGGGGAATTTCATTGTCCAAACGGTAATACCCCATAGGAAAATGTACCCCATGGGCAGGTAAAGATTCTTTTATCCTTGTCTTTAGGGGATATCTGGATTTGATTGTAACCGCTAAACCCATCAAGGAAGGAAAATAATCATTTTCCTACCAATGTATCAAGGACTTGCTCAATAAAAGGAAGGGAAAAGTCATCCTTCTGTGTTGCTTTATTCAGTTCTCTGTAATCCACACAGATTCTCCACTTCCTCTTCTTCTTAGGAACGACTACTAAAAGAGAGACCCATTTAACGTCTCATCTTTTGCAATGTCTTTTAGGTGTGGGTTTAGCCTCCATTGAGGTTGCTGAATAGGCTAAGCCTCCTTGTTAGTATAGATGTGATATCTGCATAACTGAGGGTCTATACCCTTCATGTCTGGGTAATCCCAAGCAAATTCTCACTTATACTTCTATAAAACCTTTATGATATTTTTCTTTTGGTCATTATCTAGACTGCCATTAATATTTAAAACTTTCCCCGGCTCAATTTCAATTGATTTTTTGTTGCAAACAATGGTCGTGGGTATGTGTTCATTATCAATTTCTACCAAGGGGTCTTCTTGTGTTTGATCATCAATAACTATTTTTAACATTTGGCATTTTAAGTTTCTGGACGCAGATGACTGATTCATGAAGTTATTGATTACATCGTCTTTAGTTTGACTTTTGAATTCAAGAGCTTCAAATATTGTCAGTGGTTAATAGATATTTTGTTCCCAGTATGTATGTGGATGCCTATGAATATTTACAGTGGGTAGACTTGGTTTGGCAGGTGGGTAAATGATAATGTTTTTTATGGAATCACCTCTAGCAATGGACATACTTCCTATCCGGAAACCTATGTAAGCATCGACTGTTGCTAACCAAGGTTGACCAAGTATCAGGGGGTGTCCATCCATCCTACTTTTTGGGTTAATAACTTAAAGGTCAACTAGATAATCCCATGAGTCCACATAAACCAGAATGTATTGTGATATTCCTTATGATCTGATAAAATATCTGTCAGAAAGTTCCAGCAAGGTAGCGATGGGTTCTAACAATGTTATGCCTAACTTCTCGTAGGTCTCTATAGTTAAGATGCTAATGGCCACTGCTAAGTCAATCAATGTGTTTAGAAAGAAGTGGCTATAGATTTTCACAGTTACTATTGGGTTCCCTAGATCTTCATATTTCATGGGTGTTTCCTTACCAAACAATAATTCTCATAGCACCCCTATAACATGAACAGTGGTTACAGTTTTTTATTTTCTCACATGTTTCTTCTCACACAGCTCTCTAATTTTCTTGGCATAGATAGGAATGTATTGTATAGCATGAAAAAGAGGAATTTTAGTGCAAAGGTTCTTTAATTAGCCTAGGATATCGAAATCTGAAGAGACGATCGGTCTAGGAAATATTAATCTTTTAGGGAATGGAGGGGAAGAAATCATAATGTTTTTAGGTTTCCCTTGGTATGCTATTTTTCTTCCGTGCTTGACATTTGTTTCAGTCATAGTTATTTGTCTAGGCTCTGTCGGAGTTCCAGGTTCAACTTGTGACAGGGTGATATCTTCTTTTGGTGAAGTAACATGTCCTGATCTCAAGCTTAGCTCATTGCATTTCTTCTATTCAGTTTCAGGTTTTGGTTTTTCCACAATCTAAATTAGTTGAACTGGCATGTCGTTAGGATTAGGATTGGGTTGAGCCCGCAGTTGACGCCGCCTGATAGGATGAGGGTTGTGCTGGACTGGGTATAGAGCTGGTAAAGTAGGTTTAATTTGAACCCCTGTGCCCATCGATAGGTTAGTCATTCCCAAAGGTCGCTACCAGTTTTGAGGCCAATTTCTGGTTTGTGAATGGGAGGCTGGTCACTAGGGTTGATAGGGATTGTTTTTCCAGTAAGAGGAAGAACAAGGAAAACTTAGCTAATTATTACCTAAAGAGGGTTTTGTTGGTCAAGGAGGCATAGGAGATGATTTAGATGGCCAAGTATAGAAGGGAAATTGGTTTTGCCAAGCCACTGCAGGGTTCTGCTGGATAAACTGTGGAGAAGCAAAGAACTAAGGCAGGTCTTGTGGCATAACTGATCATGCTTGCCGTTGTCGACGCTGGTTCATTAGATAGACTGGTTCCATCTCTTATTTCGATTCTTTAAAAACTACTTGCAGCCTCAGAAGTGAAGGGAAATGGTCAATGGCATGGTCCTTTGTACAAATAGCACATGTGTGGACCATGAGTAATGGAAATTCCCGTTGCCTGTGCTTCTTCTGAGAGCGTGGGAAAAAGACATTCAAGTTTTTTTCTGCTATAGCTTGCTTCTACTGGGCTTGTAGGACATCTAGGTATGTTTTCAAGGTGCCCAAGATATTAGTTTTGAAATATTCTAAAGGATTACCAAATTCTGCTTTGGTCACGTTGCCACCAGACTGCTTAGGGTTCCTTGTAGCTGAGTCTCGCCCAGTTGGCCTACTTCCCATACTACCCCGAGAACACTTGATACATAGAGAAATAATATCATCATATTCTCCTTAATATATGTCCCATTTTCCCATTATATTCAGTGTTTCAACCCATTCTTCTTTCATTCCCTTAAACATTGTTTCTTTTATGATATCTTTAGACAGTGTAATATATGGAGACCTTTGTAAGTTATATTGAAAATTTTTGACGTATTCTTCTAATGTCTCATTGTCCTTTGCAGACATATTGAGATTTAATCTTTTAATTCTCGAGTCGGGCAATATTCTTGATATTTGTTAAGAAAATTATTCTTCATCTAGACCCAGTTATTAATGGTTCCTCCACCAAGCCCCTTGAACCAGTGTAATGTTGTTCCCTTCAAGGTAGAGGAAAATAGTTTCAGTTTCTGAGGGTGAGTGACATAGTCAAATCCCCTACATAGGACATCGAATTCAAATAAAAATGCATCAGGATCTTGCGAGGTCAACCCATGGACGGTGGGGATGTTTAGTAATGGAATGGATTTCATAGGGGCATTTGCAGTTGGATCAATAATGGGATATTCTAATGTTGATGTCTACCTCTGGTTATGGTTCAGGTTGTTTTCCATTTGATCAAAGATATGCCAATAATATTTAGGGATTTCTTGTTATGGAGGAAGAATATCAGTGGAATTAGGGAGTGGATGCGAAGGAAGCCTTACAGCACTTCCTCGATCTTGGATGCTGAGTGTCTCTATTTCAAGCACTCTCTCAGGGGATCTAGACTCTCGATTTTTTACCTGTACTACATTGCTGGTTTCTTCATCTCCTTCCTATAAATTTTAACAGCCTCCATCTCTCAAAGGGTCAGGATTTACATAATGAACAGTCTAAAGGGTTTGTTCAGACCCTTCTATTTCACTGTGAATCTTAGCATGGGCTGCAGATGGTGAGGTTGATGCTTGAGGGAGTGCAGTAGAACTTTGAGTAGGAATGGTTCTGGGTCCTACTGATGCCTAGGATTCAACCTTATTAATGATTTCATTTATATATGTTGTTCTACCAAGGATTACCGGTCCTTTGGGTTTTGTGGATTTAAGTGGGGGATTTTTATTTGTTTCTATATTTTTCTTCCTAGTCATAAAACAAGAGCACCTATCCTACTAACCTCTTCATAATTGCTGGAAAGTGGGCTAGAGAGCAAGCATTTTTCTTGTTGGTACACAGGTTCTTACCTCTCGTTTTCAATAACAAATTCTTCGCAGCAAAAGGGAAAAGAAATAAAGGACATCACTCTTGAACACTCTCCCCAGAAACGATGCAAATTTTTTTGGGTCATAGAGATGACTGTTATAGGCAACTTCAATGTTTTTCATTTAATTATCAACCTAGGGCAAGTCTTATTATTTCAAGAATGTAAGCACAATACATGCAAGTGATACCAAAGGAAAAATACTCTAAATTATCAAAAGGAATACCATATAATTCTCGGAGTTCAAAGAATGCTTCTTACTACTTTGTTCTAAGCACATGCAGAAATGACTATTCCAGCTGAAAAGAGAAAACTATGATTGAACAGTGTACTACGATGAATTGAACAACGATCCTAATAATTTTAACAACAACTCTAATAAATTGAACAAAAATTGTTTATCTAAATTTTGCAATGGAATTCTCTTTTAAGTTAATAAATAAAATCTCTCTAAATCAAACAACAATCAGACGCCTTGCAGTGATAAAGCAAAGATCCAATTTTAACTATATGCAAAATTGAATAACAGTCATGCTAAAACTAATAAAATTATTATAAAAGCTTTGGGAAATGATGAAAAAATCTAAACAATTATGAAAACATTGATTGTAAGAAAGAAAGTATGGATGATGGACTATTCCAATGAAAGAAAAAACCCTAGCATCTTATGTTCAGAATTAACCAATTAAATGATGTCTCGTGAAATGCATTAGATGACTGGAAACACAAGTTCTGTAATTAAAAGTATAGCACAGAAGTAATAGAGACACTCCCAGGGTTGGGCCCAAAGCCACGAGAAGTCTACCGCTAAGGAAAAATCAGAGTTTGACTTTTAAAAAATGCCAAAATATTTATTAAGCTGGAGATTAATTCATTAATACAATTGGACAATTCTGTCCCAATACGTCTATTATAGAGGGAAATCTCTGTGCAGATCTATCTATATTTTTTGTCTTTGGCCTTCTCAAGGAGAATTGATTAGTGGTAATGGGTCCTTTCCATGTGGGATCCTGCTACTCGTGGCTGTCGTTTGAGTCCTCCAAGCGTGGATGTGCCTTTCCATCTTTCATCGGCCCCTGGGAGCCATCATGATCCTGTTTGCCTCTCTTGTCAGCTGTCTTTCGGTTATCAACAATTCAAGTACTTTGTTTTCCTATTAATAAAGATAGAATAAGTCAATTTCCCATTTTTAAACATTCATTTTAGCATCAGTTCATTTTGGCTTGACTTTAAGTTAATTCAATTTTCCTAATTGCTAATATGAGGGGAAAATTTGTAGAAGTACATAATAATTCGTGCTAAATATAGGATGAAATGTACCTTCTTCTCGACCCAACAACCACATGAGAGGAAACAAAATTTTGGTTGAAAATTGAGATCAAACTATGAACATAGAGGTAAAGTTGGGGACTGACAAGACTATGGATATAGATGGCAAAGGAGTGGTCAAAATTCTGACCAAGCAACGGGAACCAAATTCAATCTTAGAGGTATATTATGTCCCCAGTCTAAAACATAAATTCATAATTCTTGGTAAATTGATGCAGAAATCACATAGATTTTCAAGGGCAAGAGTTTCTTATTTATGAGAAACCCCGAAGCAAGCAATTGATAGCAAAGGTGCAGATGCTGATGAACAAACTCTTTACTCTAATCATCAATTACAATGATCAAGTCAGTTCTTTTACAGTTGCATACTCTAATTACATATTATTTTTGGTTTAAGATTGTTTCAGGAGAAAAATATGGTTAGAGGATTACCTCCCATCAAAGAACTTGCTAGTACTTGTGAGTGTTGTATCTTGGGAAAGCAACATCGTCAATGTTTTCTAAAGGGATGTGCATACAAAGAAAATAAACCACTTGAGTTGGTGCATACAAACTTGTGTGGACCTATGAGGACACAATAGATTGGTGGAAGTTGTTACTTCCTCACTTTTATTATTGACTATAGCACAAAAAAATCGGTTTACTTAATGAAGCAGAAGTCTATAATTTTTGCAAATTTCAAGCAATTCAAAGCCTTAGAAGAGAACAAAATTGATCGACAAATCAAAGTATTGAGGTCACATCGTGGTGGAGAATATGACTCAAAGGAATTCCATGATTATTGAAATTAACATGGAATCAGAAGATAGTTTACAATTTGGTACACACCGCAACAGAATGGTGTAGAAAAGCGAAATAACAGAACACTCATGAACATAAAAATGAAACATGCTGAAAAGAAGAAACTTGTCTAATGAGTATTGGGCAGAAGAAGTTGCATGTGTTTTTTATGTGATAAATAGATCTCCTACAAAGAGTGTGATGAATAGAGTACTGAAAGAAGCATGGTTAGGTATGTCATGCACCATATTTCATCCCATAGTTTGTGGATGTGTAGCCTATGAACATGTAATTAAGCAGATAAGAGGAAAATTGGATGATAAAAGTGAAAAATGCATATTTAGTGGTTATAGTGAGCAGTCAAAACCTTCCAAATTGTATAAGACTATCACCAACAAGACCATAATTAGCATGGATGTTGTGTTCAAACAAAAGGAGTGATGGAATGGGACTGTAGGCAAAACAATCGATGCACAAGAACCATTGATGGAAGAGGATGATGTAGCAGAGAAGGAGCAACAATGATCAAAATAGCATACACTTAACAGAGTCACACCAACAAGGAATCCAATATTTTCAGAGAAGCATGGATCTTCATGCAGATCAATAGACCACATTTCTCCTAACATCCAACTAGGTGATGAATCAAGGAATGGTAAGAGAAATATGAGAATTTTGAAATATCTTTATGATTATTTGGATGTTAGTTCAAATTTTGCAATGTTTTCATTCCAGCCTTCTTCATTTGAATAAGAAATCAGAGATGAAAATAGGGTGCAAGTCATGGATGAATAAATTGAAACTGTTGAAAATAATGATACATGGGATTTGGTTAATTTGAAAAATGATGGAAACCTCATTGGTGTGAAGTGAGTGTAAAAGAAAAAATTGAATGATAAAGGTGAAATTGACAGCTTTAAAGAATTGACAGCTTTAAAGAAATACTTGTAGCAAAACAATTCTCACATCAACCAAGAATATACTTTGGATAAATGTTTGCTTCGATAGCGACATTGGATACTATAAGGGTAGTTCTAGCCACATCAGCTCAGAACAAGTGGAAAGTAAATCATATGGATGTCAAATCAGCCTTCTTCAATGGAATTCTAGAAGAATTAATTTATGTGCAACAGTCTCCAGGTTATGAAGGTGAAGGTAAATAAGATAAAGTTTACAGGTTGAAGAAAACTCTCTATGGAATTAAGCGAGCACCTAGAGCATGGTATACCAGAATCGATAGCTACATGATTAAGAATGGATTTTTCAAAAACATCATTGAGCCTACCTTGTACACAAAGGTAAATGAGCATGGTCAAATTTTGATTGTTTTCTTATATGTTGATAATATGATTTTTATAGGTGATATTGAGTTAGATGAATTTAGGGCAATCATAATGAAAAAAAATTAAGATGAAAGATCTTAGTCTCATGAAATATTTTCTTGGCATAGAAGTTCAGCAATATGAGAAAGGAATTTTAATTTTCCAAAATAAATATGCTAGAGATTTACTGAAAACAATCAGGATGGAAAATTTCGAAGATGACCCTACACCAGTTCCACTAGGTACAATTTTAAGCGATATGATGAAAGATTAGATGTTAATCTAACTCTATTCAAAATATTGGTTGAGAGCCCCATGTATATCACAGCTAAAAGAGTGGATATTATGCAAGGAGTGAATTTGATTTCCAAATTTACGGAGATTCCAAAAGACACACATTGAAGTGCAGGAAATATATTTTTAAGATACAAAGCACAAACTAGATATTGTGGCATAATGTATGCAATTACAGAAAATAAATATTTGACTGGATGTACAAATAGTGATTTTGCAGGGAGTTTGGATGATAGGAAGAGAAATTCCAGTTATGTGTTTCATCTTGGTTTAGATGTGACAGCATGGTCATCTAAGAAGCAACCTATTGTGACACTCTCATCAATAGAAGAAGAATATGTAGCAGAAACATCAACAACATGTTAGGTAGTATGGTTAAGAAGAGTATTATATGGACTCAAACATAAACAAGATCAACAACAATATATTGTGACAACACCTTAGATTGCACTATCCAAAAATAGTGTGTTTCATCGGAAGAGAAAGCATATTCATACTAGATATAATTTTATTAGAGAACTTGTGAGCAATGGAGAAGTTAAATTGAAACCTTGTATATTGAGTGATCAATTGGATGATATATTTACAAATCCATTAGCAATAGATTTGTTTGAATTTCACAAAAAAAAACTTGGGTGTTGTAAGCCTAGCTGTGACGTAGACCAACAAGCATGTTTGAGTTGTCATGAGTCATGTTTTAGTTCAACAGTCGTAATTAAGGGGGAGTGTTAAAATAGCTAATTAACTCCTGCATGGAGATTTAACTGTATTTAGAGAGTCAGTTAAGTGAACATTGAATCAATTCAATTTATGTGATTGTCAAGTCGAGTTGTGTGACAGATTAGTTTCATAAGTGTGTGCATGTCAAGTTATATTATGTGAGTAGTTAGTCGAAAATGTTAAATTCTCTTCATGACTAGGTTCATTGTTATGATTCAAGTTTGTCTGACCAATAGAAGAGCCACAACTTATATGTGTTTTGTGTATAGATTATTTTTAGTATTTGTGCATTTCCAACCTGCACCATCGACGTTGAAGTTTGAATTCATGTGTATAAATAGCTTAAAGAAACTGATCAAGTACATTGTGTTACAATATTAACGGGAAGAAAACTAACCAGTATAACTAACATGCACATGAAAAAGAGAACATAAACAAACTGTGTTACAACGTTAAAGCATATGGAGGGATTAAACCCTTGCATATAACAGAGGCTAGATAACATTGCAACATATTCTTAACAAAAAGAAAATGAGCACGACTACTATTCAGTCTACCAGGAATATACCCTAGGCACAGCTAAACTAATGTGGCGAAGTGATACACATGAAACACTATGGAAACCTCAATAAATTAGGATGTCAAGATGGCTGATAAAGAAATCATTCAGTGTTTCTCTGGCCTGCAGCAGAGGCACCCAAAATAAATAAAAACGGAAGACCATTTTTCTTTTCCAAACTAGAAAAAAAAATTATGAAACACAGAGGGGAACTTACCCGGAAGTTGACACTAAAGGCATAACACCTGCGATATTTGAACCTGTAGGTAACCCTTTGAAACTGCAACAACAAATGTAGGAGTTAAATATGAGATAGAAAATTTAATAAACTAAGATAAACGCAATATTGGACCTTAATGCACGTAAAACCCCATTTATCTTACCCAAATGATCTATTGATAACCAGCAGTTTTTCAACTGTGAGAAACCCTGCCTCTATATCCCGTGTGCCTGGAGAGACACCTTCAACATTCCATATATCTGCAACGCCTATGAGCAAGTTAAAACAAGCCATACTATGGTGTTAACTTACCTCACAAAAACAATAGATAAAAAAAATTACACTACTTATATTTTCAAACAGGTAAAACCTTTTAAAATATAAAATTAAATTAATAAGTAATACATATAAATGTTTTAATAAAAACTTTCAATGATAACAAACCCGAATAAATCAAAAGGGCTGTAATACCAACACCATACTTATTTGTAATGGCGAGATAACATATCGAAATAGTTACAAACAACAATCTTCATAGCCCATTCTAAACAGTTAGTGCTTATGAAAATAATTATTATTCGTTTTTTAAAATGATGCTTTGAATTTGTGAGTCACATTCTAGATGTTTAAGGGATATTTTTTTCATTAGATATATTTTGAAATATATTATTTATTTATGTTAATATATTATAATTTTTTTATAAAATAACTTAGTTTTCATACATTTTTTAAAGAAATATATTAAATTCGTTTACTTGATATGTGTTCAGAAAATGTCAAGGAAGGGTGAAAATATATATATTTTCTATGTTAATTTTGATAGACGCTGTGGTACAATTATTTTAATAAAATACTGAAATGAATGGCAAGGTGAGAAGTAAAGATGTCTGGAGCTCTATTTTTTTATTTATACAAAAATGATATCATAAAATTGATTGTATTTATAAATAATAAAAATAGAATTAAAAAGGAAAAGAATAGTAATAATATTGGAGAAAACAAGAACATTCACTTTCCCAAAAAAATTGAAAGAAATATGGCAGACTTCAAAAACTAAGTGTTGGTTATTATAAGATTCTTACTCTATATCGTTAAAAGAAATATGCAAGATATCATTAGAAAAAAAATAAAAATATTATGTCAATTTATGATTCATTTTTCTAGGAAAAATCTATTTAACTTCATATTCCAACCAGGATTAAAAAACACACTAATCAATGGTAGATACACTCATCTATGAGGATGAAAGGAGATCATTAAGGGAGCTTACAAGGTTTTTGTTTATTACCTTCTTATAGTAGAAAATATAGTTCCATTGTGAATCCTATCATAATTGACACAATAGACAATATTTAAAAGGAGACGATACAAAAATTATAATAGGCCTCACTAAAACCCAAATCCCAAAGCATGCAAGTTTCGTCATTTGGGTCTGCAGCCTAAAATTAAAACCTTTGTTGAATGGAGGAACATAGCTATCTGTAAGATTCATAGTTCCTCAATATGTCCCCTCTAGTCCAAGAACTTCGAGGGCATTGATTCAAAAGAAAATACCTCACATGATTAGCTTTACACAAAGAATATGCCACTCCGTTAACCTTTAAACTAACCATACCCTTGAATATTTCTTTATTCTCAATTGTGAAAATGAATCCATAACAATGACGCAAGTGATTGATAAGCCCTAATATTTAGAGAAATCTATAAGAAACCTAAAAACATACCAAAAGTTAAAATAACCATGTGTTAGATGATAAAGAGATATATTATTAGTAGAAATAATTTTACACTTGTAGGTTTTAACCCTGTAAAGAAATTATCTGCAAATGAATCTTAAAAACAAAAAATAAACAATAGCGAGAGCATAAGACATATAACATATATACACAGATATTTTTCCTTTGGCTCCCAAATTGGGACTACCAACTTGATTTTTCATCGTATTCCTTTTAGTGTTACAACACATATATATACATGTTGAAGCATTCATAAACCCCAATCCATTAACCCTGGATTAGAACGTAACCGTAGTTCCCTTGATTGGATCTACAAAATACCAGGGGCCGAAAACCATCATGCCCAAAAACCATGTGCAAACCCATGCACAAAACCATGGGTAGGTCCGCCCACCGAAAAATAGGGTCCAAATTTTTTTGCCCGAGGCACTGCCTCAGACCCCAAACAAGGGGGTTTGCCACTCCTGTTAGGTCCCTATATTACTGTTATAGTCTCTTATTTTTGTTAGTGTAACCCTCTTATTGTTATTTTTATACCCCTCTAACCCTCAAATTATTATTATTGTTCCCTTACATTATTATTATTAGGTCGATTAGGATTACATTGTGGCCCAATGGACTTCTATATATAGAAATGAGGTTTTGTCAGTTGTATCATTGAAGAATTGTTCATTCATGTAATGTATTGGAGGTTGCCCCCTTGAAGTGGATTATTTATAAGGTGTTGATATATCTTTCATTCTATTTTTGGAGCTTTTTTCATGGAATTTGGTATCAAAGCTTTCTATTCTAGGGTTTCGCTACATGAAACAGGTCATCGTTTCATTTTCGCTATAAAAAAATTTCTGCGAAGGTTCAGAAGCTGAAATTGTTATAGGTGACCGTGAGAAAATCTCCATAAATCTCTCTCTGAGCATCAGACTGAAATTATGTAAAAATTGGCTGGATGTACATGGACTGTAGTTTCTTTTCTATCAATTTCAGGGCCGAAGGAGCAAACTGTGACACGTGGCAAGTTGTACAATTTCACTCTACTAAACTAGTCCATAATTAGGTCATTGTAGGAGATTGAAGATAAGTTTGTCTTGAAGAATTCAAATCAGGTCAGACCTATGGAATTCGAAAGAGGATTCAGAGAGCTACCCTTGGGCCAAATTTCAGATATTGAAGATCAGTAATCACAGAGGTAATTAAATTTCAATATAAGAAAGAAAAAAAGTGTGTATTTTTTTTCCAAATTGCATAAGTTCTGTTTGAAGAATCAATTTGAATTGATTCCAAGGGAATATTGTAGAATATATATCAGTATTGGGTTCTAAAATGCCCCCTAAAAATAATTCAAAACCCATTAAGCCTTCAGAAGGCTCTACTATGGCTCATGAAGATGAAGAAATGAAACTTGACAAAACAAAATTACAAGAGAAAATGCACAAAATTTCGCTCTCGCAAACAGAAACAAAAAATGAAATTGATATTTTGAAGAAAAGCGTGGAAGCTAAGATGAATGGTTTGAAGAAATATATGGAAGCTTTGAATGAAGACATGGAAGGTTTGAAGGAAATTTTGTCAAATTTGATACAAGAAATGATTCCTAATGGCGAAAAGATAGTAGAAGAAACTCATGGTGAGGAAAAAACAAATTTTAATCATGATTTCATAAACTCTAATGTTGGATTGAAGAACCACCATATTCCAAACATGGATATGAGAAAATTTTATGGCAAGGATCCCATAACATGGATACTACAGAGAGAGCAATATTTTGATCTCAATAATGTGAAAACACACAAAAGGTACGCATTACAACTTTACATTTAGAACAAAATACATTTGCATGGTATTGATGGATTTGATCCCGTAAAAAAATTGCCACTTGGTCAATTTTTATGGAATAAATGATAGCAAATTATGAAGATACAAAGAGAAACTCCTTCTTTATCGAATTGATAAATCTTAAACAAAAGGGTTTAGTGGCGGAGCACATTAAGGACTTCCAAAAATTGAATATAAGGGTAACTAATATTCCAGAGGGACATATGATTGATGTATACATAGGGACTTTAAAGGATAACATCCAACATGAAGCTCACGTTTGGGAACTTGATTCATTCAAGAAGGAATTTAGTTTGGTAAGAAAATTTGAATGTAAAATTATGGTGACAAGGAAGCCTACCACTCACATCTATAAAGATGGAAGTGTTGCTACTCCTAGACTTCCACAACCTACAAGGTTGACACCAAAACAATTGGAAGAAAAAAGAGTGAAAGGGATTTGCTACAGTTGTGATAGCACATACACTAAAGGTCATAGGTGAGTTGAGTAGAAATTATTTTACATATATTTTGAAGAAGAGGAAGAAAATGAAGAAGAAACTTAAAATTAGATGATATACACTAGGAAGAAACCCTAGAAGAAGAATAAATGAGTCCGACCATATCATGTAATGGATTGGCAGGAATTACCACTCCTCAAACTCTGAAGGTAGAAGGATATATTAATAATAAAAGGGTCATAGTGTTGATTTATTCAGGTAGTACCCATAATTTTATTCATTGTAAGGTAGCCAAGGAATTGAATTGTTTCCTATACCCAACACCAAAATGTCAAGTGATGGCTGCAAATGGAGGAACTATAAATTTCTTTGGGAAATGCCATAATATCAAGCTAGCCATGGGGTAATATGTGTTTAATAGTCCAATGCATTCCATCACAATGGGAGGTGCTGATGTTGTACTAGGAGTACAATGGTTACAATCTTTGGGGATGATAGATTTTAATTTTCAAGAACTTTTCTTGAAATTTTTTTCGGAAGGAAAGGAAATCGAATTACAGGGTATTGCAGGGAAGTTAGGAAATATAATAAGCTCTAATGTCATGACAAAGCTTCTGAAGAAAGAACAACGGGGCATAATTTCACAATTATGCTCAATAGAGGTTCCAATATCAAAATCATCTATTTCTCCAAATATCCAAGAAGCCTTGGACAATCATTCCAAGGTTTTTGATACTCCCAAAGGATTCCCACCTATTCCTGATCATGATCATGCTATTCATTTTATTCCAAGAAGTGTTCCTCCAAACATCAAGCCTTACAGATATCTTTATGTCCAAAAGAGAGAAATTGAACGTATGATTGCAGAAATGTTAGAGGCTGGTATAATTCAACCTAGTCAAAGTTCTTTCTCTGCTCTAGTAGTATTGGTGCACAAGAAATATGGATCATGGAAGATTTGTCTGGATTATAGAGAGCTCAATAAGCTCACTATTAAAGATAAATTTCCCATTCCCGTGATTGATGAATTATTGGATGAATTGCATGGAGAAATTTATTTTACCAAGTTGAATCTTCGTTCAAGATATCATCAAATTAGAATGAAGGTTGAATATATTCTGAAAACAACATTTCGAACTCATGAGGGTCATTAAGAGTTTTTGGTCATGATGTTTGGCCTTAACAATGCACCTTCTACATTTCAAGGGTTGATGAATTCTATTTACAAACCCTTCCATAGAAAATTTGTGCTAGTATTTTTTGATGATATACTAATCTACAACAGGTCTTGAAAGGATCATCTTCAACATGTTGACAGGGTACTCAAACTATTGGAGGAGAAACAATTATATGAAAAAACATCCAAATTTTTCTTTGGAGTACCAAAGGTGGAATATCTGGGTCATATTTTATCTCACGAGGGTGTTAAGGTAGACCCGAACAAAATTTAAGCCATTAAGGAATGGAAAGTCTCCATAACCATAAATTAGTTGCATGGATTTCTCAGGTTAACAGGATATTATCGCAAGTTTGTTAAGAATTATGGGAGAATAGCAGCACCTCCAACAACATTATTGAATAAATATGCATTTTCATGGACTCTTGAAGCAACTAAGGCCTTTGAACATCTTAAAGAGGCAATGTGCCTAGCACCAGTCTTAGCTATGCCAGACTTCACAAAAACCTTTATTGTGGAATGTGATGCCTCAAGAAATGGAATTGGTGCCATTGCTTTTGAAAGTCGTTCAATCAAAGGAAAGTATTTACAAAAGGCCATTTATGAGAAGGAAATGTTACCAATACTATATGCACTAAAGAAATGGAGACCTTACCTAATGGGAAGAAACTTCAAGGTAAAAACTGATCATGATAGTCTTAAACACTTCTTCGAACAAAGACTATCTTCAGTAGAGTAGAAAAAATTGGTCACAAAGATGTTGTGTTATGACTTTCAAATCATCTACAAAAAAGGGAAGCTAAATGTTGTTGTAGATGCACTCTCAAGAAAGGATGAAGAGGTGGAAGCATTAATTTGTGCCATTTCTATTATCCAACCAGATTCGATAATTGAAGCAAGGGATGAATGGAAGAAGGAAGAAGAAGTGTGGACACTCATTCAAAAGTTGCAACAAGATCCTCGTACATCTAATACATTTAGGTCGAAAAATGATTTGTTATGGTACAAATATTGCTTGTATATCTGCAACAATTCCCAACTAAAACAAAAAATTCTTTTGGAATTGCACACTTCTCCTTTAGGAGCACACTAGGGATTTTTAAAAACTTACCATAGGGTGAAGAAAGAATATTTTTGGGATGGCCTTAAATCTGATATTAAAAAGTTTGTGGTGGAATATTTGGTTTGCCAACAAAATAAAGTTGAGACAATTAAGACCCTGGGTCTTCTACGACCTTTATCCATTCCAAGTCCATAGTGGGAGGAGATTTTAATGGATTTTATCACAGGTTTACCTATGTCCAGAGGAAGGAGTGTCATCATGGTGGTAGTTGATCGAATTACCAAGTATGCACACCTTTGTGCATTATCTCATCGATTTAAAGTAAGTACAATTGCTACAACATTTATGAAAACAATTCAAAAGCTACATGGAAACCTGAAGATTATTGTAAGTGACAGAGATCCCATTTTTACAGGAATTTTTTGGATGGAATTATTTTTTTGTTTGGGTACTCAACTAACTCATAGCTCATCTTATCATCCTCAATCCGATGTTCAAACAGAGATAGCGAGTAAATTTTTTGAAGGATATCTTCATTGTTCTGTATCTGATAAGAAAGCACAATCGATCGAGTGGTTACCTCTCGCTGAATGGTGGTATAACACTTCCTTCCATACTACAGCAAAAATGACCCCATTTATGGCACTTTGTGGATATCATCCACCATCCATCACATCTTCATTAAGGGAAAATTCTAGGGTTCAAGCAGTGGAGGATCACATCGAGCATCAATAAGAAGTTCTCCAAATCTTAAAGGATAACCTAAGTTTGGCACAAAATTGAATGAAACAACAGGAAGATCAACATCATAGTTAGAGAAGTTTTGATGTGGGAGACTGGGTAATTTTATGGCTACAACCATACAAACAAATATCCCTCAAGCAAGCTAAGAAGGATAATAAATTATCACCAAAGTACTATGGTCCTTACAAGGTGTTGCAAAAGATTGGTACTATGGCATACAAATTTGAGATTCATACTTCTTCATAAGTGCATCCAGTTTTCCATGTTTCATTCTTAAAAAAGGTTGTATGGGATGAAATTCGAGTTCAAATAGTATTTCCAGAATTTCATGACGAATGAAAAACCATATTGGAACCTGAAACAATCACAGAAGCAAGAACTTGACAGCTACGAAATCAATCAGTTTCAGAGTATCTCATCAAATGGAAGAACTTACCCATTGAAGATTATACATGGGAGGATGATAATTTTATACAAAAACACCCAGAGCTACTCAAGCGTTGAGGACAAGACTTCTTTGAAGGAGAGGAGCATGTTAGGTCCCTATATTACCAGTATAGTCCCTTATTGTTGTTAATGTAACCCTCTTATTGTTATCATTGTACCCTTGTAACCCCCATATTGTTATTATTGTGCCCTTACATTATTATTGTTAGGTCGGCTAGGATTACATTGTGGCCCCATGGACTCCTATATATAGAAAGGAGGTTTTGTCAATTTTATCATCCAAGAATTTTTCATTCATGTAATGTATTAGAGGTTTCCCCCTCGAAGTGGCTTATTCCTAAGGCGTTGATATCTCTTTTATTCTATTTTTGGAGTTGGTTTCACAAAACATATAACATATATACACATATATTTTTCTCGTGGATCCCAAATTGGGACTACCAGATTGATTTTTCATTATATTCCTTTTATTGTTACAACACATATATATACATGCCGAAGCATTCATAAACCCTAATCCATTAACCTTTGATTAGAACATAAACATAGTTCCCTTCACTGGATCTACAAAATAGTACGAGCCGAAAACCATCATGCTCCAAAACGATGTGCAACCCCATGCAAAAAAACGATGGGCAGGTCCACCCACCGAAAAATAGGGTCCAAATTTTTTTTCCTGAGGCACTGCCCCGGACACCAAACAAGGGGGATTTCCGCCCCCCCTATCACCCCCCTACTGCACCTGACACAACATACATGGGGCACTATAGCCCCCCCTGTGACCCCCACACCCGCCCCTGCTCACCCAACCCCACCCCCTGTGCGACTAATTGTGGAAATAATATAACACATACCCAACAACACTTCCCCATTGATCCTAACAATGCCAACACTGCAACTCAAAAAAAACCTTAATTTATTAAAAGTACAATCCACTAGAGTATTTAGCTAAATGATCACAAAATGGCCCATCCATGCCCTCCCTTTTAATCATCTTAATTTTTTCCTTCCACTAAAGAAAATACATAATACTATGAGCATGGTCTAACATGTAAAATCCTAAAGGAGAACCCTCTCTAGGCATCAATGACACAAAAATATTTTCAAACCATAACTTTAGCGTTATTTAAAAATCTTGTAGATTCTTTGTTAATTGAGAAAAATGATGAATACGAGAAATAATATAAGAGACATTCACCAAACCAACGACAAGTAGAGTGTTTACTTTAGGAAATAAAATTCCAAAATTTCTTTTCAACGGAGAATTGTCATCTTTCGTGATGGATATATGCTGACAGATCATAAATCATTGTAATCATGAGAAATATATAAACCCACTCCCCAAGATTTGGTAGGATCATCCCTTAGAGCATTAGAAGCAAACAACATACCCTCATTATTTTATTTTACGACTAAGAGGAGGAAAAAAAAGTAGCTACCTACCCTCTTTTGCGGATAAGGTCCTCCTTGAGAAATCACAAAAAATATGACTATCTACATGACAAAATATACATCTAAATGGAATCATATAATTGTATACTTCTAAATTCTATTCATTCTTCCAACACATTAGGGAGTTTTATTCTAGTAATCCACCATTCGAGTTCAATAGAACTATAATATTTGGATCTCCTTCCTTATTTAGAATTTAAGGTTTCTACAACAGGTCTTTATAATTTGAACAATGAACCCCTACTTTCCCTCAAGACTTTACAACACCAAAGATATGGATGAAACCAATGAAACACACCAATAGTAATGAATATTTTTCGCAGCCAAAGAACATAAATGTTTCAAATAACTAAATCAAACCAAATCAAGATTGCCATAGTGCCAAGGACCTTAAATTAAAATGACTTCAAAATCCTTTGCAATTTTGAGAATAAAAGTGGAAAAAAGGCCTCTTCAAAGGACATATTTAACCTTCATAGGAACCCAACTTCTCCATATTTCATTTAAATTTAGTTTTATCTTTGAGTAAAAAAAAATTATCCACAAAAGTAACCATACATTGCTAAATATGGAATTATTTAATCAACCTCCATGATCACTCAAAATAATATTTTGTTCATCATCCTTATGTTATTGTAGGTTTATTATGTGTCTAAAGAATTCTTGTAACAACCCCTCCCACATTTACCCAGTTTCATCAGCCTATTGGGGTAAACATGACACAATAGCTACTATCACATGACCTAACTTTCTTGATCCAATTAAGGAGGTGAGGATGAAAACTAGAAATTAGTGACCAAAAATAGCATCTTATAGGGCTTACAAGACACTCAATGGACAAAGAACCACCCGAGGTGACTAAACCTGAGCTAAAATACCTTTTTCAGTGGCATAGGCCAACAACCACATGCATGAAAAGGCATGCTTATGGTTATAGGCCTCCAACCACACACATAATCATGTAAGGGTGTGGTTATATCCCAAGACTTCCAGTTCAAAGGATGCGGTCTAGAAATTTGATCCACCATTTCATGCTAGCCTACATACCACAACCTATAACTCAATGAGACTTTCTATAATTAGAAATAAAATATGGAAAAATACATTCATACAAAAATTGAACAAGAGCTTGAAGTAATTATTCCTAAGTATAACAATAATTTCTTAAAACATATGGAAAACATGTAAACTACAAGTCATGAATGCATATATGATCATAATTAAGAGTATTCATCTAAGAATCACTAAGAAACATCTAAACCATATCTAACTAGCTTCAATAACACTTATTATTCCATGCATGCATCAATCAATCAATGACGTATCAAAATATGTCAAGAGACATAAATACAATGCATCATATAACTAAAAAATAAAGAATATATGATCCATGGAAACCCAACCATAATATCACCATCATAATCAATACATATGCTCATAGATAAAAATATAAAATACCTGTTATTGAAATATGAATATTTCAATCAAGTCAACGACTTCCACGTACCACCCGACCATAGATTGGGCTCTCTCTATGAGATCGCAGTCAAAGATTTCTTGTGATATGATGGATATTTGGCTAGATATGATAGGCTCAGGTATGTTTTGAGTGTTTTAGGGTTTGATGCTAAATCGAGGATGAAACCAAGTAGCTAGGTCTAGGTATCAAAGGGTTTACAATTGTAAAGATATAAAGGAGCAAGGTAGTATTGCATCTATGATGCATTTAGGGTTTTGTAGGTTTGGATATATTCCCACACCTGATAAATCATTGGAGGGCTAGGGTTTTGTAGGTACGAGCAACATTTTTGGATGGAGAATTATCAATTTTCTTGATGGATATATGCCTAGATCTGATGCCCACAACTTCCTTAGTTACCCAAAAACCGGGATAGTGGCATAGGAGAAATCTGATTGCAGAATACCTCTTAAATTTTCTCCCCATGACCTTGGAAATAGCATGCCATACCATGGAGGTATATCAACCACTACCACATCCATTAAGAAATTTTTAGTAGGAATTTTACCAAGTGAAACCACTAATTCCTTTATAATATTGAGAGAACCTACTCTACCATAATCAAAAGAGTAATGATCATGGTAAGGCCGAGTTATTTCCAAGCCCAATTTTTCCATTACAGGCTTTGGCATCTGTTTATAAGAAGCTCTGGAATCAATCATAGCATTATGGAGGACGCTTTGATGAACCCTCAAAATGACATAAAATGGGGGAACCTCAATATCTTCTAGTTGATCATCTATGGCTGGATCGAAAAGGAGCTCAGGTTGATCATATTCAACATTAACCATATTTGACATAGGGTCTACTTTCATAATTTTAGCAACATGAGATTTGTATTTTTTATTTTTCACAAACTTGGCCAAGGGGATAAAAATTTTCAACTTAGATATTTCATTTTCCAAGATAAACATATTGGATTGTTTATCTACCTCTTTTAAAATGGTGTCCCTCTTGTCGCACCGGTCTTTTGTTGCAAATTCCTTCCTTGCGTCTTCTTTCTCTTTGTTTGGTGTACTTGTAGATGCCTAGTTTTTCTTTCTTTGATTTGTAGTAGGAGACTCTTTCTCCTTGTTTTGACTAGCTTGTGGATTTTCTTTGGGATGAGTATATTTTTTTTGAGTTGTCCTCTTCTGAGTAGGAGTGATAAGAACATCTCGTTTTCTTAAAGAATATTATCTCCACTATGAGCTGGTAGCATTAATATACCCCCGTTGTTAGTCATCAGATTGGACCTCCAACTCACCATCATTTGCAAGCATATAGTCCTTATCATTCGATAAATCTGTTTTTTGAATATATTCTTCATCCTCTGAAGGAAGAAAGGTTTTCCATATTTTGTGAAGAAATGATTCTCTTCTACAATCTCATCTTCCTCTTCAATAACATGAGCATAATTTTTCTGCAAAGGAGTATAGATCTGCTATTTTTTTGGTTGCTTTGGAGATCTTTGTTCCCTTTGTTTAATCCTAAACTGAGGCTACTGTTGATGACCTCACAAATTAGGATTATGAACCTAAGTTTCTGGTTTCCCTTTAGTGATAAACGTTCTATCCACCATTCTCTCCATAGTCCCAATCAGGGTATCCAATTTTGTTGGCAATATGATGCAGAGTGTTGTCCTTGATGGCAACCCACTGAATGAAGATGAAGACATGAGATTGTTGGCATGTGTTGTCCTTGATGGCAATACACCTGATGAAGTTATTCTTGACTTGATGGACCTAATAAATGATGTAAATATGATGTGAAATGATGTTAGTTAGCAATATGATGCTGAGTGTTGTCATTGAATGACAACCCACTTGATGAAGAAGATGGCAACTTACTTGATGAAGTTGTGCTTGATAGAATATGTTCTTGATAAAGTAAATCTGATGTATCTACAGAGAGTACAGAAGGTAATGAAAAAATGAATTCAATATGTGCTAGATCCATGATGAAAAGAGTATGTTTCAAGGAATACACGGATTTGTCTAGGAGAAGTCGCGTATGCATGCGGTTAAGTACGTGCCAAGTCGCGTATGGGAAAAAGCGCTCATAATGTGAAAAACCAGGGGTAACCACCATGGTATTAACCCATTGTATTGGGTAATGATTCGTCTAAATGACCCCGTCCAGGAATACCATCGGAAGTAATGTAGTTTTGGGCTCATGGTATTGGTTTGGCTCATGGTATTGAAAAAAGGGGCTCATGGTATTGAAAAAGGATAAACCTATATAAAGAGAAGAAATTCATTGTGCAAATCATGAGTGTGGGTGCAATATGTCTGATTTTGAATGAATACTTCTCTGTGAAGTATATCTGTATGGAAAGGGTAAAGGCTTGATGATAGATCTGAATCTCTGATGCACCAATGAAGAAAATGATGAAGAAGGGGATCTAGATCTGAAATGTATTTGTATCTAATAGATCTGTTTATGGAATGATTAGATCTGTGATGAGGCGAACATCTGTCTGAGGTAAAGGGTAAAATCTGAAGTAATGTATCTGTGGTGAAGAATTGCAATGACATAAAAGTCTGAAGAACCATCTTATTGGATTAGAAGAGGAAATGACGTATATATGCGGCTTATTTGAAGAGCTGCGTATCTTGCGCAATGAAGTTGGATCGCCGTATGTACAAAAAGTATCACGGTAGTTTATGGTTTGTGCTTCTGTAAACGGATGACATCGGAAATGGAAAAGCGTGTACACTAGGTTTTGCTGAAGTCTGTGGTAAGAAATGTCTGATCTATTCTGCTGGTTTACTGATATCTGTCAGTGAGTTATATGTATTGTTTCATGGTTGACTGTGCTTAAAAGTATGGAAAGGGTCCAGTCTGAAAATATGATGAAACGAGGTCTGCAAGTGGTGTCCTAAAGGAAGCTTTGGATCCAGTGTGAAAATTGATGAAACGTGGTCCATAGAGGTGCTTAGGGTTGTAGCCTTTAGTCAGGGGGTTGTAGCTCCCTTCCAGGTGAGGATGGTAAACGAGATCAGGGGGTCGTAGCTCCCTTCCAGGAGAGGCTGGTAAATGAGTCAGGGGGTTGGAGCTCCCTTCCCGAGAAATTTAGTAAATGAGTCGAGGGGTTGTAGCTCCCCTTCGAGAGGAAATTGAGAGGTAAACAAGCGCGAAGATTAGATTACTGGCATTGGTGGTAAATTACGCACCAACACATATGTTGTAAGATGTTTTTCTCTATAATAAAATATTGAAGGTGACATTGACGGTGGTTTTCTCCCGACTTGGGTTTCCACCTAAAAATCCTTGTGTTCATGTGCGATGCTTTGTGTGATGGTTTATTCTATTGTTCCTGCACATGTTTACTGATAACTTAACATTAGATGAATGAATATTGCAAAGAACTAAGTTAATAAATATCTGCATATTTAGATCTCTGCTAATACACGAGTTGTATGAAGGATATCCGCGTGTATACGCGAGTTTACTAAAGGAAAGTAGCGTATGGGTTTTAGAGCATGAAAAGTAAAAAGTTTTGATATACGATAAATATTGGTTACCTCTCGGTATTTTCCCAACAATTGGTATCAGAGCGGGTCCTTCTGCAGAAGCTTGATCGCTTGAAGGAGATCCGTCGCAATGGGAAGTCAAGAAGGAGTAATGTCTATAAAGCCACCTCTATTCAATGGAAGCAATCTAATTTCCTGGAAGGTACGAACAAAAGCATATCTGCAAAGTCTTGGTGCAGATGTGTGGGCAATTGTGGAAGAAGGTTAGCAATACCCTGCAAGTATTCCTACTGATGCAGCAGAAAGGAAGAAGTATGAAATCAATGCCAAAGCAGTGAATGTCTTGTTAGGAAGCATGTATGAATCAGAATTTGCTAAAGTGATGCAGCTACATTTAGCAAAAGAAATATGGGACAAAATCATTCTGAGCTATGAAGGAGATACAAAGGTAAAAAGTCTGAAAACTCCAAAAGCTTAGAATTGAATATGAAAACTGAAGATGCATAGTGATATGAAAGTGTTGCAGTTCTTGAAGCATCTAGATGATATTGTAAATACGATGAGAAAATATGGGTGAAACCATAACCGATACTACTCTGGTGGAAAAAGTCTTAAGATCTTTATTTGTAAATTGACTCTAAAGTTTTAGTCAGCTATTGAAGAAAGCGAAGATGTACTTGAGTTCTTACTTGTTGTTCAATTAACATGTGGTATCATTTGCTTTTGAAATGAGACAAGGAGTCCTTCTCAAATTAGATAAGTTGTTTTTAAGGTATACTGCAAAAGGAAAAGGAAAGAGGAAGTTGTCAAATAATCCATCTATATATCAGAAGAAGAAGAAGCGAATTTAGAATGAGAAAAAATTCAATAGGTATTGGAAGATTCAAAGGTAAGCTTCCCTTCAAATGTTTTGAGTGTGGAAAAGTTGGTCACTATGCTGCTAAATGTCCTTATAGAGAAAAACATGGTAAATGGAAACAATTTGAAAAGAGGAAGAGTTATTTTGCAAATTAAGATGATGATGAAGTGTCCAGTGAAGATGAAGAAGATTCTGACCAAGATCTGAAAGTGCTCATGGCAAAGAAACAAAAGAAGAAGGATACTCAAAGCAAGAAGATGTCTCAGAAAACATGTATCGCAAAAATTGAAGAAGATGAATCAGATAGTGATTGGGGTCATTGGAATACTCTTATTGGTGCAAACAATGGTGAAGATAGTGAAAATTATGTTGTGGACCTAGAAGAAGTTTTCAAAGATCAACAAATATTAGTTAATTAGAAGATAAATGGACAGATAGAAACAGGTATTGATCGTTGTTCTTGTATTTTACTTAACTGTATATGCAAAGGTAATGATAGTGAAAGTAAAGTTGTGGATCTAGAAGAAGCTGTTAAGATTAAAGATGAAGATAAACAAAAATCATCTAAGAAGAATGAAAGACTTGAAGCTAAAATCATCTCTCTTAGGGAAGATCCCAGTCATCAAAGATGAAGAAGATGGCAGAATCAAGCAAAAACATTTAAAATGTATTTGGAAAATCAAAAAGGCTGAAGAACAAGTTTTAAGCCTAATCATCTCTACAAATCTTGAAGGACTAAGTATAAGAACAGAAACTGCAATCATTTGAAAGAGCATGGAAGGTAAATACTAAAAAGAAGACCTTATAATCAACAGAAGAATGCAGGGCACCAAGCAGAAATCATCTCTCTCAAAGAAGATCTGGAAAAATCAAATAAGAAGAATGAAGAGCTACAACAAACATGTGAAGAAAACGAAAATTGGTTGAAAGAAGAAATTCTAAATCTGAAGGATCAAGTAGAAGATGGAAGAAGGAAAGAAGAAAACATGACAAAGCAATGTCAAGCCTTGGAGGTTGAGGTAAACATTCTCAAAGGTAAATTAGAAGAAAAAGTAAAACTTTTGAGGTTTCAAGATAGTACTAATATTTTGGACAATATTCTGAGTAATCAAAGGTCTCCTGCTATCAAACTTGGTCTTGGTTTCCATGAAATTGTTAAAGGAGAATCTAGCTCACAAGGAAGTGCTAAAAATTCAGAGGATGTCAATGCAAAACCTGAAGTGTTGAAAGAGACAAAAGGTCAACCAACAATGATGAAATCTCAAAGAAAATCAGTCAATAATGTTGAATGCTTTAAATGTCATAACTATGGGCATGTTGCAGCAAATTGCAGGAGCAGATCATTTCAGCCTCAAACAAACAGTTCCTACATAGAAAGGTACTCTGGTTTCTTCAAGGGATATTGTTTTTCATGTAACAAGTATGGACATAAAGCAGCTGATTGCAAAAGAAGGAAGATTAGAAATACTCATTATAATTCTTATGCTTATTTTCCTATTAATATTGAGTCATACTCTTGAATACAAGACATATAGATAAAGTGAAACTGATGATAAGGAATGACTATTCAAGACACAAATAGAAAACTATAAACAAATCTGGAAAAAGATGGAGGACCGATCATAAACGTAGGGAATTTTGACCCTACTGCAGTCATCCGCTTCTGAAGCTTACTTCTCTGATTGACTGCAGGAATGATGTGGGATACATTATGAGATTTAGTAATGTATCATCACAGGGAGAGCAATGTATGATGTCTCGCATGATTAATTTGATTATTCTGGTTATATGTATTTCTGACATAGCATCTGATATGAAGAAGACAGGTACAGGAAGTACAAGTTCAGGGGGAGATGAAGGAATGTGAAAAATTTCTATGCTTCACTTTCCATACGCGGGTTCTATTAACAAAATTCGCGTATACACGCGAGTTCCAGCAGACACAGTCGCGTATGCGTTGATGATAAGAGAATTTATATGATAGCTGAAGATCTGGAGCAGAGGTTCAGGGGGAGCATCAGTCTGACTGTTAATAATTGTATTATTGACTCAATATCAGCTTAGTTTCTCAGTTCTAAATAATGATGATATGATACATGGTTTCTTATGTTAAAGATTGTGGATGAGTCCTATTTGCTTTTTGATGAAGAGTATTCATTGTTGAGATGAAAGTCTTATAATTCAGAGATAAGGGCAGTTCATACAGAGATTGTTGCTGATGACTTGCTGATGAACGTATTCAGGTTGCACAAGTTAAGAAGGAGCACTGGTTCAGGGGGAGTAGCAGGTTGAATACTAATGATTGCATTGTTGGCAATATGACTTCTTATTCTTTAGTTTTTGTGATACTCATGCTCAAATGATGATAACTTGGTACATGGTTTATTATGATGAGATTTTGAGCCCTGGATGCTGATAAGTATCTTTTGTGCTCACACATGGATGAGTTGGAAGTCTTATGATTCAGAGATAAGAATAGATCATGCAGAACTTGTTACTATGGTTGAGATATTTTGCCTTCATATGTTACTTCATGTTAAATCTTGAAGATCTTGATGATATTGGACCACATTGATGATTGACACATATCTGAAGATGTTGTTCTGGTATGATGATCTCTCTTGGAAAGATTGTATTGATGCTGCAAAGAAACTGAAGGCTTGGTTACTAATGAGCTTATGCTACAACCATTGGATGACGCTTGAAGACACAACTACACTGTTCTATCTATCTGCAGTCTAGGGAAGCATTCAAATATCTCAGAAATAAGCTGAACACTGTCTTTTTCACTTAGAGCATCAGATCTAGTTAAAATATAGAAGATGGTATTGGATACGCGGGTTTCCTGAAACACAGTCGCGTATATACGCGAGTTCATGCATAGAAAACTGCGTATGTATGATTGCTGAGAATTTTCAGTTTGGATTCAACTCTCTTCAGCACAGCTGCAGTGCTGTTTGGTATCTCTGATACTGTTTGGTATCTCTGGTGGTGTTCCAGTTCTGATAATTCTATTTCTAATTTTTTGATAATGATGCCTTGATGATTTGTTGGTAAAAGTGTTCAGGATGCACAAACTAAGGGGGAGCCTTAGTCATATGGAAAGGATGCTTGGATGCATAGATTCAGGGGGAGCATTAGCTTTGCTGAGTATAATGCATTATTGGCATTATGATGGTTCTGAAATATGTTCTCTTTCTTGAGGACTTTCTGGTGTTGGTCATAAATGGTCATATTTGTAATTTGATGAAAAGGTCTTGTTGAGACCCATAATGTAAAATTGTAATATTCAGTCATGTAAGGAATTTTCAAATTTGTAAACCCACTTGGTTGGGTAGCTAAGTCAAATTTTGTAAACCCACTTGGTTGGGTAGCTGAGTCTCATATGTAAATCCACTTGGTTGGATATTTGATGTAAGTTTGAGTCTTTGGTGATAGGAAGTTCATAGAGTCATGTACTTCATTGAAAAATATGTTTGAACTCAGGGGGAGCTTGGTCACTTCAGTATATATATCAGATCTGCAGAACGCTTCTTCCACATGAGGAGAAAAGAGGGAGAGTGTGTTGGTTTTGATCTGCCCTTTGCCCTTGATGTCAAAGGGGGAGAGTGACATGGTGTTTCAATGAAGAGAAAGAATGGTGTCAAAAATGGAGAGAGTGACATGGTGTCATTTTATTCTTAATGTACCTATGTGTTGTGGTAACCAAACACCATCGTGGTTGCCATCAAGTCCAAAGGGGGAGATTTTTGGCAATATGATGCAGAGTGTTGTCCTTGATGGCAACCCACTGAATGAAGATGAAGACATGAGATTGTTGGCATGTGTTGTCCTTGATGGAAATACACCTGATGAAGTTATTCTTGACTTGATGGACCTGATAAATGATGTAAATCTGATGTGAAATGATGTTAGTTAACAATATGATGCTGAGTGCTGTCATTGAATGACAACCCACTTGATGAAGAAGATGGAAACTTACTTGATGAAGTTGTGCATGATAGAATATGTTCTTGATAAAGTAAATCTGATGTATCTACAGAGAGTACAGAAGGTAATGAAGAAAGGAATTCAATATGTGCTAGATCCATGATGAAAAGAGTATGTTTCAAGGAATACGCGGATTTGTCTAGGAGAAGTCGCGTATGCACGCGGTTAAGTACGAGTCACGTATGGGAAAAAGCGCTCATAAAGTGAAAAACCAAGGGTAACCACCATGGTATTGACCCATTGTATTGGGTAATGATTCGTCTAAATGACCCCGTCCAAGAATACCATCGGAAGTAATGTAGTTTTGGGCTCATGGTATTGAAAAAAGGGGCTCATGGTATTGAAAAAGGGTAAACCTATATAAAGAGAAGAAATTCATAGTGCAAATCAGGAGTGTGGGTGCAAGATGTCTGAGCTTGAATGAATACTTCTCTGTGAAGTATATCTGTATGGAAAGGGTAAAGGCTTGATGATATATCTAAATCTCTGATGCACCAATGAAGAAAATGATGAAGAAGGGGATCTAGATCTGAAATTTATTTGTATCTACTAGATTTGTTTATGGAATGATTAGATCTGTGATGAGGTGAACATCTGTCTGAGGTAAAGTAATGTATCTGTGGTGAAGAATTGCAATGACATAAAAGTTTGAAGAACCATACGCTAGTTCGCCGAAGAGGAAGCGCGTATATACGCAGCTTCGCTGAAGAGAAAGCGCGTATGCGCAATGAAGTTGGATCTGTAATATGTACAGAAGTATACGCTAGTTTATGTGAACGGAAGCGCGTATATACGCGACATCAGAGAATGGAAAGTGCGTATGCAAACTAGGGCTTGCTGAAGTCCGTGGTAAGAAATGTCTGATCTGTTCTGTTGGTTTACTGGTATCTGTCAGTGAGTTATATGTATCTGTTTCATGTTTGACTGTGCTTAAAAGTATGGAGTGGGTCCATTCTGAAAATATGATGAAACGTGGCCTGCAAGTGGTGTCCTAAAGGATGATTTGGATCTAGTGTGAAAATTGATGAAACGTGGTCCATAGAGGTGATGAGGGTTGTAGCCTTCAGTCAAGGGGTTGTAGCTCCCTTCCAGGTGAGGCTGGTAAACGAGAGCAGGGGGTCGTAGCTCCCTTCCAGCAGAGGCTGGTAAATGAGTCAGGGGGTCGTAGCTCCCTTCCAGGAGAGGCTGGTAAACGATTCAGGGGGTTGTAGCTCCCTTCCAGGAGAGGATGCTAAACGAGCGCAGGTGGGTGCCTGTGTGCTGGTAGGAGTCTGCACTAGCACATATGTTGTAAGATGTTTTCTCTATAATAAAATATTGAAGGTTGAGAAACTGCAGCGGTGGTTTTCTCCCGACTTGGGTTTCCACCTAAAAATCCTGGTGTTCATGTGTGATGCTTTGTGTGATGGTTTATTCTTTTGTTACTGCACATGTTTACTGATAACTTAACTTGAGATGAATGAATACTGCAAAGAACCAAGCTAGTAAATATCTGCATATTTATATCTCTGCTAATACGCGAGTTGTATGAAGGCAATCCGCGTGTATACGCGAGTTTACTAAAGGAAAGTAGCGTATGGGTTTTAGAGAGTGAAAAAGTAAAAAGTTTTGAATATGCAGTAAATACTGATTCACCCCCCCCCCCTCTCAGTATTTTTCCCAACAAATTTTGCATCAGAGGATGTGGATGGTTCTTCTTTAATTGTCATCTTTCTTTCACCTTTGGTCTTTGACTTTTTTATCATCAAAATTTCTTCGACACTGACCACATTTTTCTGCATTGAACCAAGTGTTACATGGCTTCTTTCTCTAAGTTGGTATCCCATATTAGGATCAAAATCATATGGATAGTGAAAGAGAGCCAAAACTAGAGGAGGCTTCATCTCATTGGTGATTGAGTTATATACCTAGTTAAAGCGAGCAGTAAAATCCTGAGCATACTCATTATGATTTCTTTTTAAGTTTTCATACTCAGAAATAACCTGAAGTGGATTATTTTTCACTTCCAATCTAGCTATACATGCATCATTTAATTTCTTTGTATTTTCTATGGAACTGGTAGTCAAATAATGGAACCATGTTTTTACATCTGTGAAGAAACTTTGGGAAATGATCCTCATTTTTGCATCATCGGCATCAATCTCTTCTAAATCAATGGAATCAGTGACCTTCAGTAGGTTTTCTCTAGCACTAATCTCTTAGGTTTCATCAAAGAGAGGAATCCTTTGACCATATCCTTTTGGTAAGCCTGCAAGTTGACGAGGTAAAACTCGAAGTGCAAATCTCCCCATGAACCCTATTGAATGTGGTGTAGGAGTAACAATGGGAGGGGTAGAATTAGAAGTTTTATGAGGAGGAAATGTTGTCAAAGGGATGGAAGAAGTTGTAACCACTGATTGATATGGTTTTGGATTAAACAAAATCTCTTGTTCATACTAGATGATAGATTTCTCAGATGTATATTAGAGGTTGTTGGCTAATTTTTCAAGTCTATCAAACTGACTCCATACCTTCCTATCAAAATCTGACTTAGATTTGGATTCCATAGATCATGTACTATCTTCAAGGCTTAGAGAATCAAATACTATTTCAGATAATGATGCAACTTTAGGCAACCTCCAGAGATCAAACACTATTTTAGACCAGGAAGTTTTTGACTTTGATCTAAACATAGATAATTCAAATTTTAGATCGAATGGAATATCTTCAAGGGAAAATATTTTTGCAGGCAATGATGTAGACCTTACCAATGTATATGAACTAGATTGAACCTCTGATTATTGAGATCTTTGCTTTCCTAATGAGTTACTTCGGATCTTCAACAGGAAATGTTGGATGTGGATCAAGATTCGATCTTGTGTATCTTTTCGGAGCTGGTGTATTCTTGATTTTTACACCTTGGGTCTCTGGAAATTTAATTAGCCTTCAAAAATACTAGGGCCTATCACCCATAGGCCTAGAATTTGATGAATATTAAGAGTACACCCAAAGAATATCTCACTTTGTTTCCTAGTATGGTCTCCAAAATGATAACACTCCACCAGTTCTTTAAAGGATGAAAAGGAGACTGACAAATGTAACCACATACCACTTTGACCTAGTAGCTAGCTGTACCAGGCTAAGAGCACTCTCTGTATGAGATTACAACCAAGAATTGACTATGATATGAGGGATATTAGGCTAGATATGATAGTTTCATGTAGGTTTTGATTTTTTTAGGGTTTGATACTGGATCAGGGATGAAACCAAGTAACTGGTTCTACATATCAATTTGTTTATAGCTGCAAATAATAAAGGAGAAAGGTAGTAGTGGATGTATGAGGGATTTATGTTTTGTTAGGTATGGTGGAAGATATGAAAAGTAGAGGTATTGAATCAACATGTTCAATCATGAGTTCATTAAACTACAAGCATGAAACACAAAATGACATTTCCATATAGACAGTTCTAAATTAATAGAATTCTGCCTATGAACTATAAGGAAAGCCACTAAAAATACAAGATATGGAAAGAGGAGCTATATATCATTCATTAAATAATAAAACGTGTTAGAGTCGGTCCGGTCATCCCTCCATCAGAGATCATTTCTCTTTTTTCATTTCATTTTTATGTGTCTCGCTTGATTCACTTCGTTCCATTCCGCTAGGGGCATGCCATAATCTGAAGGAAGGGTCTCTTCACTTGTTCCCCTCATGCCTTGTACCTGCTGGTCTAATTTAGTTCATCAAAACAATTTTCAAGTCATTTACAATCATGATTGGTCTCTTACTTTCCAAAGAGTCATTTTAGGGTTTCTAGGTCATACTAGGTCTAGGGTTTTTTCAATTTGGTCTTCAAATGTCCAATAACAGTCAGCAGGTGCATGAGGGAGGTTTGACATTAGTTTTCCCAGCAAATCATTTCATCATCATATGCTTGATCATGATTTTGAAGAAATATAGTGTAGTTCATTTTTATGCAAACCCAATGTAATTTTCAAATTTCTTCATATGTAAATAGCTTCAAAGGCAGCCCTGTCACCTTACCATCTTCAGTAGTTCCAGCAATCCTACAACAGATTGACAAAAAATTCATCATTTAGCCAAAAAAAAAATCACAGTGGAAGCAAAAAGGAGCCAAAGTAGAGCTTGAAAAGGAAGTGCCAATGGAAACATTATAAAAGTGAGTTTTTATGAGTGGAAATTCAAAGTCTTTTGTACATATATAATTATAATGTTTCATCACTCCATATGCACACCAAAGACATCAACAAAAGCCAAGACACATCAAGGAAGTGAAAAAAATGAGTTTTGAAGTCAAATTGCATGTTGGATCAGCGCGTGGCGCATTGGGCTGGCGCGCGGTGCACATGGCGCGCGCGGCGCATAGAGCAATTTTCTGCAGTGTAAAAATACACTGGCGCGATGCACATGGTGCGCGCGGCGCGTTGGGTTCGCACGCGGCGCGTAGAGCTGAGACTCAAATTTTTTCCATTGCTTCCGGATTTTTGTATTGGTTTCGTTAATTTTGCTTGGAGTAAGTTTGACTCACCTTGCAATTGCCCATAAACTTGTGAATGGTGTGGGTATATGATGGATTATAAGAGAGTGAATGTCAAAGACTTAAACCCTCTCATTTTTTAAAAAAATTCTCCCTTAGGGTTTGAAGTTTGAGTGTTGAAGTTTGATTTTTGTGTCAAATAGTTCAAAAACCATTCCTCATCTGTGACTCTGTTCCCCTTCATTGTAATATCATCATTATACCATCCCTACCCTATTCCCTAATCAAACCACTCATATCACTTATTCCTATTTGTCTCTATTATCCCTCAAATTCTTTCATGCCCTATAATTATTATTTTCCTCATATCACTTATAAAATTCCCTAAATGCCAAACATTCAAGTAGCTGCCCTATTGTCTCTACATTGTCAAAACAGATATTTTAAAGGGGCAAAATTTCACTTGACCAACTCCACAGTCGACTTTTCCCACTGTCCCTTTTTCTCACAATCCCTCATTCCCCTTTGGCACGCATTTGGAGATTGGAGATAAAGACACCAAGGTCTCATTTCTCATTTTCAACAAGCTGAACATACACATTGCAACACCATGACTGACAACGACACATCATACAACTGAGACAGTGTTTTCACGATAGGAATTGCATGCACCAGGAGGGCACTGAAACGTCGTGAAACGCATGATCCACTCTGAATCTTGGCGGAAGCTTCTTTGGCTGAGCATGAGGCATGATAGGGTATCTTCGCTCCGAATTTCAGCAAATTTGGAGAAGGTTTTGTCATTTTTTGAAAATTTTGGTCTCAAAACAGGTTTTTCTGCCCAACGCGTAGCGCGTCCCGACGCGCGCTTACGTTTGGAGCATCTTCAGGAGAAAAACTTGATATTTTTGGGTTTTTTATGGAAATTTATGAATTATCAAAAATGGCCGAAGCATTTCATCAAGTTTTGGATGATCAAAAGGGCCAAAAACACCATGAAAATCACCTTTCTACCACCTTTTGCACCAGCAGGAAGTACTTCTGGGAGAATGAAGTTTTGGAGGGGAAAATGAGATCCAAATTAAAAAAATTCCACTTGGGTTGGATAGCCGATATATAGGGCTTTCCAACGAGCTATCATGAGCTCAATTTGGACTCCTAGAAGTGCCCCCAAAACAGGCTGAAAGTAGCGCGACGCATAGAGTTTCAGCGCGCGGCGCATAGAGGATTTTGACCAAATTTTTTCCTTCCAACTCAGAAATTCGGCCAGTTTTGACTAGTTTCATCTCTTGATGTAATTTTTGGTTTTTCTTGATGTAATTTGGTTTACATGATGTAACTTTGGCACTTATTTACTTGTTCTAGATGATTCGTTCACAAAAAGGTGAAAATCAAGTGAATGGATCAGTTTCCTAGCTTATAGAGGCATGTTGTTTGGCTGCCTAGATTTTCTCTCTTTGTTTAGAATTGGTTCAAACTACTCCTAGAAGCATGAGCTCAACCCCTAGAGGCATGGGAACGGGTTAGGCTGGTCTATATCATGTATTTTATCAATCATTTTCAGAGGTTGAAATTGGTTGGACTCTTGGGAATAGTTGGGCACTCTATTGTACATTCACTCAACATTTTTGGCTAAGGAAAGATCAGAGGTTTTGCAGCACCTGTTGGGATTCTTGTGGCTTTCAGTTTTGATGGTGTGTTCTCTCAGTTATTTGTAAGTTCTTTAATGTTTAATGTATGCCATTCCCTCCTTTTGCTTCTGAAACTAAATGAGTGAGTAAATGAGGTAGAATCCATTGATTCTAGAGCTCTGCTTTTGAATTTGTTTAGTTTTATATGTTTTCACCAGTTTGGAGAGGATCCCTCTTCTCCCTTGCCCTCTTCAGCTCCTTGTCATTCTGATCCATCCATACACATAATCAAAAGGCATCAAGACTACTGTCTACCTTGCCCCAACTCGAATTCTGCAAAGATCTAGCCTCATCCCCGAGCCCAAAATTGTTTTTCCCATTTCTCCAACAAAAACCCAAAAAATTTAAATCAAACCTTCCTATCTATTTACTAGCCTAAAATTAGTATCCATTATAAGTCATCTCATCCCATTTGAAGACCTTTTGCCGAGATAGACTCGGAGAGAGCCGTCTCCTGTCCTCGTAGGGCTAGCTACGAGGCTGAGGGTGGTTTGATGTTGCCTTGAGTTTTACCTTATTTCAGCCTAAGGTAGATTCGAGTGCTAACATAGTGGCGACCATACTGGGGAAAAAAATGGTTTGCTTCTTGGTGTTAATTGTTTTATAAGCTACAGACGGAGCCTAAAGTTAGCCAGGTAGCATTCGAAACACTTTTGCTTTGCATTAGTGAAAGTAGATAAACATTGCTTCAGTCAATCTCTGGTCTAGCTTATGAACGTGACACTTGAGTTGTAGATTTTCTTGCCCCGGTACATGTATCAAGTTCAGATCCGATCTTTGATGGTGGACAACGATCAGACATAAGAAGGCTGAAATCATTCACCTGGTGACTCCAACTCAATGTAGAGACTCCACTAGAGGACTAACTTTTTCTTTGCGAAAATGGAAGAATCTTACACAAAGTTCAGGTATCTAAAGTGGAATGGTATTCAAGATCTTGTCTGCTTTCTTGTAAGCTATTTCTTTGTTGTTTTTGAAGCTGCCCTAAATTTTTTTCATAATTTGTTGTATGACAAAGGTGATCAAAATCTTCACTCGACCTATTCAAAGAGTGTAAATACTGAGTTTCCCTTTGATCCTGGCCTCCTTACTTTTCCCACATATTATGATGACTCTCTTCAGATTGATGAGCCTAAAGAAAACAAAACTGATCCCACAGCTCTTGTACATACCCCTACACCTTGTAGAATTCCAGATCGGTACAAGCCTATTGTTTTACCTTATGTTCTTCGTGCTTTCCCTAAAAATTATGACCTATATCTACCAATATTTGATGATGAATGTAACAATGTCAACGTTCAGCAACATGTGCAGAATGTTGAGACTTTCCTAGATATTTTTGAAGTTGATGATGAAGATGTCAGTATTAGGCTTTTTTCTCTTTCTTTGCAAGGCCAAGTAAAGAGTTGGTTTAAAGCCCTGACTGATGCGAGCATTTCAGATTTCCAGCAGTTCGTCGAAGTTTTCCTTGACAGGTGGATGATTGGACAGAACCCTTTCCTTATTATAGAAGAGTATAACTAGCTGAAAAGACTGCCAAGGGAGATAGTACAATAGTTTTCTGCCAGATTTAACCAAGTTTATTATTCGATGCCAGTTGATATAAGACCTTCTCCTAGATCTACTCTCTTGCACTACTCGGGTGCCTTTGATGCGGAAATGGACTTTCAGCTGAGAGAAAAGAATATTGCAACACTTCACGAGATGCAGAACAGTGCAGTGAATGTAGAGGCTCATTTGTTGATCCGGAGGGCAAGGTTGAAGGAAGAAGAGATGAAAAACATGGATCCTGAGAAATCGACATCTCTAGAGGTAAAGATTGACATGCTGGTAAGTGCAGTAGAAGAGATGATGCAAAAGAACACCATAAGGAATGAGAATAATATTCAAGCCTATGACTTGCTGATTGAAGAAGAACAGGTTGTTGATCCAAAACATTTTGTTTCTTATCCTAGTTGTCATAGTGATTTCTTTATAGATCATCTGGGAGAAGATAGAGTTGTTTATATGATATGTATGCTTGATGATTTACCTCATTTTGATCAGTATGATGGTGATTATTTTCTCCAAACAGAAGCCAATCTTGCAAATGAATCAGCAGCTAGTTTGTGTGAGGAGGAAGTTCACTTTCAGCAGCTCGAGTACAGTGATCAATCGATGCATATCAGCTATGACAATGATGAGGAAAGTGCAGCAAATTTTGAAGTAAGTGAAGGATCTTTGCCTTTTTTTTTATTCATTTCAGTTCATCAGAGACAACTACCATGCAATCAAAAATCAAATGTCAACAAGTCTTGATCTGGACCATCTTGAGCACAATGAAAACCTTGTTCAAGACTTCTCATATTCAGATTTTCAACCCTCGAAAGCCATTGATTTTCAAGTTGTAGATGAGGACATGGAAGATGGTACATGTGATCAAATGATACAAGGTGACTCTGTACCATTTTGTTTTGAATCATTTCAGTTTTTGAAGGGTAAATTGCATAGTAAATCTTCAAATGAGCAGCCTATAAGAAATCAACAATCTCTCAGTGTTAATGTTGAGGATGAGACAGATAACGAAATTCTTGAGCAGCTTGTAGCATCAGATTTGCAGCCACCAAATGAAATTGAAGGTCAGATTACAGATGAAGTCGTGGAAGATGAAATACATGATTTCATGATGCAGGAAGATTCTATACCCTTTTGTTTCGAAGCATTTCAGTTCATAAAGCAGAATCTTCGTAATCTCTCTAAAGAAAAAGATGAACAGCTAGAAGGAGGTCATACAGTTTCAATGGATACATTGTAGCAGTCTTCTCAAGTTTTTGATGATCCCATTGCTCGTGTGTTGGATGAGGTTTGCTGTAAAAATTCTTCTCCATTGGCTAACCATGTGCCCGAAAAGAATGTTGATAATAATCTTGTTCAAAAGTCAATTTCATTGTGTTGTTCAACATATTTTTCATATGAGGAGATTGATAAAGGAGACTTTTTTTCTGTCTGGAATCAACAACGGAGTTTGGTTTTCATGAATTTCAGGATCCTTTTGATAGCTTGCTGCAATCACCAAAGAAACATAGCACAGATGTGAGGAAAGTCTCGATATCCAGCTATGAAGATTATCTGGATCAGAGCAGTGATGTGTTAATGGAAATCAGTAGCTATGTGTATGAAGATCCTTTCACAATATTCTTGAAGTCATCCAGCCAATTCATGCTTTGCAAGTTTATCAGTAGTCAGCTTGATTTCAAATTTCCATGGGAGTTGCCTTTCGATTCTTTCCTTTTCCTATGCATCAGAAAGCATTTGGGAAGAAATAAAATAGCAGCCAGGATGCTTACATGGTTGCATCGGCTATTCCATTTCACTTGATTAGGTGGTGAAAAGAACAATTAGAGTAGGTTGATGAATAAGCTCAATCATGAGCGTCCTTCTAGTTTGTCAGTTATGTTTTATTCATGTTATATTATGGTTTTTTAGTCTTAGTCCGAGTCAGTCTACATAATTTCAATTTTCATGTTTTGATTCCATTGCCCAATGGATGAAGGCACTATCTTCTCTCCAAAAGATCTGTAGTTCTTGGCACCTCCAAGGAGCTGGAGCTACCATCCCCATTGGAGCCAATGTTAGAGTCGGTTCGGTCATCCCTCCGTCAGAGATCATTTCTCTTTTTGCATTTCATTTTTAGGTGTCTCGCTCGATTCACTTCGTTGCATTCCACTAGGGGCATGCCATAATCTGATGGAAGGGTCTCTTCACTTGTTCCCCTCATGCCTTGTACCTGCTGGTCTAATTCAGTTCATCAAAACCATTTTCAATTCATTTACAGTCATGATTGGTCTCTTACTTGCCAAAGAGTTATTTTAGGGTTTCTAGGTCATATTAGGTCTAGGGTTTTGTCAATTTGGTCTTCAAATGTCCAATAACAGTCAGCAGGCACATGAGGGAGGTTTGACATTAGTTTTCACAGCAAATCATTTCATCATCATATGCTTGATCATGATTTTGAAGATATATAGTGTAGTTCATCTTTATGCAAACCCAATGTAATTTTCAAATTTCTTCATATGTAAATAGCTTCAAAGGCAGCCCTGTCACCTTACCATCTTCAGTAGTTCCAGCAATCCTGCAACAGATTGACAAAAAATTCATCATTTAGCCAAAAATAAATCACAGTGGAAGCAAAAAGGAGCCAAAGCAGAGCATAAAAAGGAAGTGCCAATGGAAACATTATAAAAGTGAGTTTTTATGAGTGGAAATTCAAAGTCTTTTGTACATATATAATTATAATGTTTCAAAACTCCATATGCACACCAAAGACATCAGCAAAAGCCAAGACACATCAAGGAAGTGAAAAAAATGAGTTTTGAAGCCAAATTGTGTGTTGGATCAGCGCGCGGCGCGTTGGGCTGGCGCGCGGCGCACATGGCATGCACGGCGCATAGCGAAATTTTCTACAGTGTAAAAATACACTGGCGCGGCGCACATGGCATGCGCGGCGCATTGGGTTGGCGCGCGACGCATAGAGCTGAGACTCAAATTTTTTCCATTGCTTCCATATTTTTGTATTTGTTTCGTTAATTTTGCTCCGAGTAAGTTTGACTCACCTTGCAATTGCCCATAAACTTGTGAATGGTGTGGGTATATGATGGATTATAAGAGAGTGAATGTCAAAGACTTAAACCCTCTCATTTTTTAAAAAATTTCTCGCTTAGGGTTTGAAGTTTGAGTGTTGAAGTTTGATTTTTGTGTCAAATAGTTCAAAAACCATTCCTCATCTATGACTCTGTTCCCCTTCATTGTAATATCATCATTATACCATCCCTACCCTATTCCCTAATCAAACCACTCAGATCACTTATTCCTATTTGTCTCTATTATCCCTCAAATGCTTTCATGCCCTATCATTATTATTTTCCTCATATCACTTATAAAATTCCCTAAATCCCAAACATTCAAGTAGCTGCCCTATTGTCTCTACATTGTCAAAAAAGAGATTTTAAAGGGGAAAAATTTCACTTGACCAACTCCACAGTCCACTTTTCCCACTGTCCCTTTTTCTCACAATCCCTCATTCCCCTTTGGCACGCATTTGGCGAATGGAGACAAAGACACCAAGGTCTCATTTCTCATTTTCAACAAGCTGAACATACACATTGCAACACCATGACCGACAACGACACATCATACAACCGAGACAGTGTTTTCACCACAGGAATTGCATGCACCAGGAGGGCACTGAAACGTTGTGAAAAGCATGGTCCACTCCGAATCTTGGCCGAGGATTCCTTGGCTGAGAATGAGGCATGATAGGGGATCTTCGCTCCATATTTCAGAAAATTTGGAGAATTTTTTGTCATTTTTTGAAAATTTTGGTCTCAAAACAGGTTTTTCCGCCCAACGCGTAGCACGTCCCGACGCGCGCTTACGTTTGGAGCATCTTCAGGAGAAAAAATTGATATTTTTGGGTTTTTTATGGAAATTTATGCATGCTCAGAAATGGCCAAAGCATTTCATCAAGTTCTGGATGATCAAAAGAGCCAAAAACACCATGAAAATCACCTTTCTGCCACCTTTTGCACCAGCAAGAGGTACTTCTGGGAGAATGAATCTTTGGAGGGGCAAATGAGCTCCAAATTGAAAAATTCCACTTGGGTTGGTTAGCCAACATACAGGGATTTCCAACGAGCTATCATGAGCTCAATTTTCACTCCGGAAAGTGCCCCAAAAATAGGCTTAAAGTAGCGCGACGCATAGAGTTTCAGCGCGCGGCGCATAGAGGATTTTGACCAAATTTTTGCCTTCCAGCTCAGAAATTCGGCCAGTTTTGACTAGTTTCATCTCTTGATGTAATTTTTGGTTTTTCTTGATGTAATTTGGTGTACATGATGTAAATTTGGCACTTATTTACTTGTTCTAGATGATTCATTCAATAAAAACTGAAAATCAAGTGAATGGATCAGTTTCCTAGCTTATAGAGGCAAGTTGTTTGGATGCCTATATTTTAGCTCTTTGTTTAAAATTGGTTCAAACTGCTCCTAGAAGCATGAGATCGACCCCTAGAGGCATGGGAAGGGGTTAGGCTAGTATATATCATGTATTTTCTCAGTCATTTTCAGAGGTTGAAACTGGTTGGACTCTTGGGAATAGTTGGGCACTCTATTGTACATTCACTCAACATTTTTGGCTAAGGAAAGATCAGAGGTTTTGCAGCACCTGTTGGAATTCTTATGGCTTTCAATTTTGATGGTGTGTTCTCTCAGTTATTTGTAAGTTCTTTAATGTTTAATGTATTCCATTCCTTCATTTTTCTTCTGAAACTAAATGAATGAGTAAATGAGGTAGAATCCATTGATTCCAGTGCTCTGCTTTTGAATTTGTTTAGTTTTATATGTTTTTTCCAGTTTGGAGAGGATCCCTATTCTCCCTTGCCCTCTTCAGCTCCTTGTGATTCTGATCCATCCATACACATAATCAAAAAGCATCAAGACTACTGCCTACCTTTCCCCAACTCGAATTATGCAAAGATCTGGCCTCATCCCCGAGCCCAAAATTGTTTTTCCCATTTCTCCAACAAAAACCCAAAAAGTTTAAATCAAACCTTCCTATCTATTTACTAGCCTAAAATCAGTATCCATTATAAGTCATCTCATCCCCTTTGAAGACCTTTTGCCAAGATAGACCCGGAGAGAGCCCTCTCCTGTCCTCGTAGGGCTAGCTACGAGGATGAGCGTGGTTTGATGTTGCCTTGAGTTTTACCTTATTTCAGCCTAAGGTAGATTTGAGGGCTAACAAAACGCATAAAATACATGATCATAAACTCACTCCACATTAATTCCTATATAATAGTGGCAACTGCAACCTTTGATTTCTGAAAATGAAAGTGAAATTACAAGCTACAAGAATACAATTCTCTAATGTCCAACCAGTCAAATGAGTCTAAAAATTATATATATAGAACAAAAAAATATCTCCCCTCTCTCAGGGGTCAAATCCATCATTTTTGGACATGATTATATGATATTCCCAACAAAATCCTAATGTCTAGTGTTGGTCAACTAATTCACCTCATTAGAGGAAACTAGATACATTTGACCAAAATTACCTGAAAAGCATGTATCTACCCTATTTCACTATTTACTAGCTCAATTATACCTCATAAGATCACATAACCATCTTCATTCATTAATTACATATGTAAAAAGTCAGACTAGGTCAAACTGCCTCTGAAAAATGCATGCTGGAGAAAGCGTATTGCGTGTGGAGAAAGCGTAGAGAGCTGGGGAAAAAGGCAATTTCTAGGCCTTCCAGGTGTCCACATGTTCATGTTAAGGTTGCTATGGAAATATTTGTATTTATACTACATGATAGGCTCTTCAAGCACCCAAAAAGGTTGTTTCTACCCCTCAAAATCTTCATTCTCGCAAGAGTACTTAGAAAGCGTAGTGTGGCCTTCAAAAGCAGGGCGGAAAGGTCATATTTTGCATGTTTTTGGGAGTTTTGAGCCTCCAAAAGTGTCTGGCATGGATCCACCACTAACTAGGATTGAATCCACCGATGTTGAGTTTTCATCCAATGGACCCCCCAAAAAAAGCGTAGCATGTCCCACACTGCGCTTTTGCCAATGTGACTCATTTTCAAAATTGCCAAATTTAACCCAAATTTCACAAAAACAAAATTTTTCTCTAAAAATATTCAAAATTGGTCCAAAGATGCATGAAAATTTATGTTATGCTACTAAGGAAGCATCAACAAATATCTCCAAGTTACCCTTCTCTCTTTGACTAATTAGGGTTTCCTTCAACTTTGCTTGCAATTGTTTGACTTTGACTTTGTAAATATAATTCTTGGCCTAGTAGTGGTCATCCACATTTTTTTGAAACTTTTTGTCTCTATTGACCTTTTCAAGGAGATTCTCTAATTCAATGTTGACTTTCTCAAGACAACACTCCCTATTTTCATTCATTTCCATGGTTATCCTTTCTTCAAACCTCAACTCTTCATCTATTGGATTTTTATCTCTTTATTTTTGCAATGCTCTTCGGAGACCCATGGTCCTTGGCCTTATCCTTGTCACCTACTCTTCAGGCACATCAAACTCTTGAATATCAACCATATCATGTCCTTTCACATCATGCATACTACCTTCAAAATGATTTTTCTCTAAAGATAGCTGTTTTGTCTTCAACTCATTGTTCTCTTGCTCTAGGAAGGAAAATGATGCAGCCTAAGGCTGCCACACCCACATATACACATATCAAATGTATTTTTAAATTAAACCCCAAAATAGATCTTAGAAACTGGGGCAAACTCTAATGCAGAAGCTTTTCTTCTTAATCAATGGTTAAAACCATATAATAAAACCCATTTCATGAATATATCGAATCAATATTCGATATTGCATTAAAACCTAAAATATGATAGCCCACAGCTTAAATAAACTCGCCTTATTGGAAACCTTGGTTAATATCCCTTTATTCCGCTTATTTCTATTAAAATAGTTTTATAATAGAAATGAAACATAAATCTTTAAAACTTACCATTCGGCACCCCCAACACACTTACTAATGCTTCCTTAAATTCAATCTCCACCCTTGATCTTTGTCTGATCCAACGATTCTCGACAAAACATACCATTGACCATATACGTATATGGGCCTCACACCTTTTAAACGTCCATGCCACTTTCATGTGACCACCATTCATCTCTGGCACACACGATCGGATGGCTATCGCGTAGAAATAGGCCCCAAACTTTATCACGCCAAAGCAACACGAAATCAGTGGTTTTACTACTATGATGTGTCGCGTTCTTACTCGATTGCATTCGATTGAGATAAAACCACTTACAATTATTTTTCTATGCAAAAACCATTAGTGGTTTTAAAAACCACCTTCACTATTCTTTGCTATTGACTCATGGTTCCAAAACTTGCTTCATGGTTCTGCTGTTTAAACTTGTTCGACATGCCTTCAACACTAAACAAACCATCACATGAGTTAACCCCTTTGCACATCTATACACAGGTTTATTGTTGATGTGGTTCAATAAAATTCACAAGAAATGGTTTAATCGCAGATTTTGATACAATGGTCCGGTCATCCGTTATCACTTACAGTCAATCAACAAGCGGCAACAATAATCATTATCAAACACATTAATTGCATAGAATATTCCAAATATTTCTCAGATTCACAGTAAATAAACCTTAAGGTCACACAGATACACGATATGTACATTTCCACACTGTTTTTGGTATTTTCCATATCATATTTACAAGAAAAAATACATTCATTTGATTACTATCGAAATCTCCTTTATGAGACCTAGCTATTGGTTTCGAACCATTTAACCTCTTGCTTTCCTAAAACCCTAACTCTTGCACTCATCTACGACTCTGTTTCTTCCATCACATTCTTCATTCATTCATCACACTCTTACTCTTCTCAAATCTCTCTTTGTTCATCCCCAATGCTTCAAAAGCTTACAATTTATAAAAGAACGGATTCATGAACTAATTTAGTTCAAATCCAAAAATCTCTCATTGTCTCCTAAATCATCTCTTCAGCTCCTCTCTTTATTCGATAGAGTACTAGATTATGTAGTTTTAAATCCCTCAAATCCTCATTATTCTTAGGATTCCTTACTCATCCCTAGGATTTTATAACTCACGAGATATTCTCCATAAATAAATTTACAATTAAATTTCCTCAAACTCAACTAAACTTTAGGAAAATAAATAAAATGATTAAGGGAAACCACTCCCTTTAGTAAATGAGAAATAAGACTCATGGGTCTTATAAGTTTTGAAGAATTCCCCTGCATCAGACTCCCTAGGATGAAAAAATTCATGGAATCCTATTCATGAGTCACCCAACTGCTTCTGCTATAAACTTCATCCAATTTCATTTTCCAACTGGTTGTCTGTCCTCTTTCAATTGCAATTGCATTTACTACCTTCTCTCTTTCTCCTGGATGCCAAACTCTATATTATGGATGTTATTTTTCTCTCCTGTTATAACCATCTCTCTTGCATAATGTTTGGATGTTGATATCATGCATAAGCAACTTCTCTAACAATATAAATTTCTGCTCCCTGATCTGTTGCTATCTTTCCATTATCTCAATAAAATTAACTTCCAACTTTATGTATTTTTTCCTGTCCTGTACTTGACTGTTCATTCTTATTCTTGACCTGATCACTAGCATTGTCTTTTGTCTCCAAATCAATTCCTTTATGTTGTCCTGTATATTCTTCCATCTTTCATTGACTTGTTGATTTTGACAAATTCGTATGCTTATCATCTTTCTAATTTCCATCATCCACTTATACAACAATTGAAGTAGCATCTTTCCAATCTCAAAAGAAGATTGTTTCTTGTTTGATACAAGAACATATAACTTCCCAACTACATACTATCCATGAGCAAAAAATAATTCGGTTATTGAGCTTGGTTCAAATACCTCCATATCTACATAAAATATGATGTTCATCCAAATTTTTAATTGCAAACTTAAGATAAAATCTTGAAATTCAAACCTCCTTTGAATTAAGAACAAAATATATCTGTGGACTATACTTTTACATCTTCTGCAACCTTCTTTCTCTTCTGCAATGATTTGTTTAAGAGTTATACCAACTCTCATTTCTTTATCCTGAATTTTTAAATCAAATAGCTGCTTACTAACACCCTCTTGTTCCCATAAGGAAAATTCGCTTTCTACATTTTCAGAATTTACATATTTCTTCATGTTTTCATAAACAAACATATCTCCAAGGGTAGTTTGTCCTTCATCCTAGAAAACAGATTCAAAAATTAATAATTCAAAATCAGAAAATGCTTTACATTTTCCATCAGTTCTACTCCATAATTTCTCTGACTTGTCATCCTCTTGATGTGCATATGACATATCAAAATTGTCATATCTTCCTCCATACTGCCTTGTCTTGAAAAAGTCTGCTTTGTCTTCACTTTGCTCTAACTACTGTCTAGTTTCAAAATTCTGTTCTGTGCTCCTTTATTTAGTCTTCCTTCCTTTCACACTTATTTTCATTCTTCCTTCTTCTTCCTTACAAATATGTAAGTCACTAAATTGTCTTTTCCATGCCTCTTCCTTTTCAATCAAAATCTACCAATCTCTAATCTTCTTTGTTTCTTGACATGAAACAAAATCATATGCAATAGATTTTTCTTTCCATGATAAAGTTCCTTTTAGAATAAAAATTACTGTCAACACCATGAATATCACATTCCATTTGTTGGGAAAAATACAGAGAGGGGGGGTGAATCAGTATTTACTGCATATTCAAAACTTTTTACTTTTTCACTTTCTAAAATCCATACGCTACTTTCCTTTACTAAACTCGCGTATACACGCGGATATCCTTCATACAACTCGTGTATTAGCAGAGATCTAAATATGCAGATATTTATCAACTTAGCTCTTTGCAATATTCATTCATCTAATGTTAAGTTAATAGTAAACATGTGTAGTAACAACATAATAAACCATCACACAAAGCATCACACATGAACACCAGGATTTTTTAGGTGGAAACCCAAGTCAGGAGAAAACCACCGCTGCAGTTGCTCAGCCTTCAATATTTTATTATAGAGAAAACATCTTACAACATATGTGCTGGTGCAGACTCCTACCAACATGCAGGCACCCACCTGCGCTTGTTTACCAGCCTCTCCTCGAAGGGAGCTCCAACCCCCTGACTCATTTACCAGCCTCTCCTGGAAGGGAGCTACGACCCCCTGCTCTCGTTTAACAGCCTCACCTGGAAGGGAGCTACAACCCCCTGACTCGTTTACCAGCCTCACCTGGAAGGGAGCTACAACCCCCTGACTGAAGACTACAACCCTCAGCACCTGTATGGACCACGTTTCATCAATTTTAACACTGGATCCAAAGCTTCCTTTAGGACACAACTTGCAGGCCACGTTTCATCATATTTTCAGACTGGAGTCACTCAATACTTTTAATCACAGTCAACCATGAAACAGATACATATAACTCACTGACAGATATCAGTAAACCAGTAGAATAGATCAGACATTTCTTACCACAGACTTCAGCAAACCCTAGTTTGCATACGCGATTTCCTTTCACTGATGTCGTGTATATACGCGCTTCCATTCACATAAACCAGCGTATACTTCTGTACAAATTACAGATCCAATTTCATTGCGCATACGCGCTTTCTCTTCAGCGAAGCCGCGTATATACGCGCTTCCTCTGCAACGAACTAGCGTATGGATCTTTAACCATTACAGAGCTGCATACTTCTTCAGATCAGATATTCAGTTCAGATTCAACCCTTTACTTCAGACAGATGTTCGCCTCATCACAGATCTAATCACTCCATAAACAGATCTAGTAGATACATATACATTTCAGATCTAGATCCCCTTCTTCATCATTTTCTTCATTGGTGCATCATAGATTCATATCTATCATCGAGCCTTTACCCTTTCCATACAGATATACTTCACAGAGAAGTATTCATTCAAGCTTAGACATCTTGCACCCACACTCCTGATTTGCACAATGAATTTCTACTCTTTATATAGGTTTACCCTTTTTCAATACCATGAGCCCCTTTTTCAATACCATGAGCCAAAAATACATTACATCCGATGGTATTCCTGGACGGGGTCATTTAGACGAATCATTACCCAATACAATGGGTCAATACCATGGTGGTTACCCTTGGTTTTGCACTTTTTGAGCGCTTTTTCCCATACACAACTTGGAACGTTGTTTCCCGCGTGCATACACGACTTCTACTAGGCAAATCTGTGTATGCCTTGAGACATACTCTTTTTATCATAGATCTAGCACAAACTGAATTTCTTTCTTCATTCCCTTCTGTACTCACTGTAGATACATCAGATTTACTTCATCAAAACATATTCTATCAAGCACAATTTTGTCATCATCTTCATCAAGAGGGTTGCCATTCAAGGACAACACTTCATCATCATATTGCTAACTAACATCATTTCACATCAGAATTACATCATTTACCAAGTCCATCAGGTCAAGAATAACTTCGTCAGGTGGATTGCCATCAAGGACAACACATGCCAACACTCTCATGTCTTCATCTTCATTCAGTGGGTTACCATCAAGGAAAACACTCTGCATCATATTGCCAACAATCTCCCCCTTTGGACTTGATGGCAACCACGATGGTGTTTGGTTACCACAAGAGACACCATGTCACTCTCCCCATTTTTGAAACCATTCTTTCTCTTCATTCAAACACCATGTCACTCTCCCCCTTTGACATCAAGGGCAAAGGGTGGATCAAAACCAACATACTCTCTCCCTTTTCTCCGCATGCGGAAGAACTGTTCTGTAGATCTGATATATACTGAAGTGACCAAGCTCCCCCTGAGTTCATGCCGAATCTTCAAACATATTTTCCAATGAAGTACATGACTCTATGAATTTCCTATCACCAATGACTCATACTTACATCAAAGATCCATCCAAGTGGATTTACATATGAGACTCAACTACCCAACCAAGTGGGTTTACAAATTTATCACGTCCTTACATGACTGAATATTTCAATTTTACATCATGGATCTCTACATGACCTTTTCATCAAACTACAAATATAACTTTTAAGATCAACACCAGAAAGTCCTCAAGAAAGAGAACATATTTCAGAACCATCATAATGCCAACAATGCATTATACTCAGCAACACTAATGGCCCCCATGAATCTGTGCATCCACGCATCCTTTTCATATGACTAAGGTTCCCCCTTAGTTTGTGCATCCTGAACACTTTTACCAACAAATCATCAAGGCATCTTTATCAAAACATTAGAAATAGAATTATGAGAACTGGAACACCACCAGAGATACCAAACAGTATCAGAGATACCAAACAGCACTGCAGCTGTGCTGAAGAGAGCTGAACCAAACAAATACTGCCAGCAATCAGACATACGCAGTTTTCTGTGCATGAACTCGCGTATATACGCGACTGTGTTTTAGGAAACCTACGTATCCAATACCATCTTCTATATTTTAACCAGATTTGATCCTCTGCGAGACAGAGACATTGTTCATCTTCTTTCTGAGATATGTGAATGCTTCCCTGGAAAACAGATAGATAGAATAGTGTAGTTGTGTCTTCAAGCATCCTCCAATGGTTGTAGCATAAGTACATTAGTAATCAAGCCTTCAGATTCTTTGCAGCTTCAACACATTCTTTCCAAGAGAATTTATCATACCGGAACAACATCTTCAAATATGTGTCAATCATCCATATGGTCCAATATCACCATGATCTTTAATATTTAACATGAAGTAACATATGTAGGGAAACGATCTCAACCATAGTAACAAACTCTGCATGATCTATTCTTATTTCTGAATCAAACGACATCCAACTCATCCATGTGTGAGCACAAAAGATACTTATCAGCAACCAGGGCATAAAATCTCATCATAATAAACCATGTACCAGGTCATCATCATTTGAGCATGAGTATCACAAAAACCAAAGAATAAGCAGTCATATTGCCAACAATGCAATCATTAGTATTCAACCTGCTGCTCCCCCTGACCCAGTGCTCCTTCTTAACTTGTGCAACCTGAATACTTTCATCAGTAAGTCATTAGCAACAATCTTTGCATGAACTGTCCTTATCTCTGAATTATAATACTTTCATCTCAACAATGAATACTCTTCATCAAAAAGCAAACAGGACTCATCCACAATCTTCAACATAAGAAACCATGTATCATATCATCATTATTTAGAACTGAGAAACTAAGCTGATATTGAGTCAATAATACAGTTATTAACAGTCAGACTGATGCTTCCCCTAAACCTCTGCTCCAGATCTTCAGCTATCATATAAATTCTCTTATCATCAATGCATACGCGACTGTGTCTGCTGGAACTCGCGTGTATACGCGACTTTTGTTAATATAACCCACGTATGGAAAGTGAAGCATAGAAATTTTTCACATTCCTTCATCTCCCCCTGAACTTGTACTTCTTGTACCTGTCTTCTTCATATCAGATGCTGTGTCAGAAATACATATAACCAGAATAATCAAATCAATCATGAGAGACATCATACATTGTTCCCCCTTGTGATGATACATTACTAAATTTCATAATGTATCCCACATCATTCCTGTAGTCAATCAGAGAAGTAAGCTTCAGAAGTGGATGACTGCAGTAGGGTCAAACTTCCCTACGTTTCTGATCGGTCCTCCATCTTTTTCCAGATTTGTTTGAACTTTCTATTTGTGTGTTGGAAGTTATCCAATTTCTCATATCTGTTCCACATGCATTCCTTTTCTACATGTCCATACTTGTTACAAGAATAACATCTCATGTGTCCAGAGAAATAAGCATAAGAATCATAATGAGTATTTCTAATCTTCCTCCTTTTACAATCAGTCGCTTTATGTCCATACTTGTTACATGAAAAACAATATCCCTTGAAGAAGCCAGAGTACCTTTCTATGTAGGAACTGTTTGTTCGAGGCTGAAATGATCTGCTCCTGCAATTTGCTGCAACATGCCCATAATTATGACATTTAAAGCATTCAACATTATTGACTGATTTCCTTTGAGATTTCATCATTGTTGGTTGACCTTTTGTCTCTTTCAACACTTCAGGTTTTTCATTGACATCCTCTGAATTTTTAGCACTTCCTTGTGAGCTAGATTCTCCTTTAACAGTTTCATGGAAACCAAGACCAAGTTTGATAGCAGGAGACCTTTGATTACTCAAAATATTGTCCAAGATATTAGTACTATCTTGAAACCTCAAAAGTTTAACCTTTTCTTCTAATCTACCTTTGAGAATGTTTACCTCAACCTCCAAGGCTTGACATTGCTTTGTCATGCTTTCTTCTTTCCTTCTTCCATCTTCTACTTGATCCTTCAGATTTAGAATCTCTTCTTTCAACCAATTCTCATTTTCTTCACATGTTTGTTGCAGCTCTTCATTCTTCTTATTTGATTTTTCCAAATCTTCTTTGAGAGAGATGATTTCTGCTTCAATGCCTTCCTATGCAAATGGTTGTAGAGGTTCCTCATTCTTCTTACTTGATGCTTCAAGATATGCTTGCAGAGAGATGATTGCAGCTTCAAGTCCTTCATTCTTCTTGCTTGATTTTTTGAGATCTGCATTTAGATTGTTGATTTCTGCTTCTAGTTTTTTAATTCGATTAGATGCATAAGTATGGAACCTTTGATATTTGTCCACCTGTTCATTCAGCATTTCTATTTGTTTTTCCATTTGAGAGATCATCTCTTTTTTGATAGTTTCTTGCTTCTTAGATGAATTTTGTAGTTCTTAAACTCTAACCTTGATAGCTTCTTCTAGATCCACAACTTTACTTTCACTATCTTCACTATTGTTTGCACCAATAAGAGTATTCCAATGACCCCAATCACTATCTGATTCATCTTCTTCAATTTCTGCTATACAAGTTTTCTGAGATATCTTCTTGTTTCGAGTAGCCTTCTTCTTTTGCTTCTTTGCCATGAGTACTTTCAGATCATGGTCAGAATCTTCATCATCTTCACTAGACACTTCATCATCATCTTCATTTGCATAATAACTCTTCCTGTTTTCAAATTTTTTCCCTTTACCATGTTTTTCTCTATAAGGACATTTAGCAACATAGTGACCAACTTTTCCACACTCAAAACATTTGAAGGGAAGCTTACCTTTGAATCTTCCAGTACCTAGTTGGAGTTTTCTCACAAAATTCACTTCTTCTTCTTCGGATATATAGCTGGTTTCTTTGACAACTTCCTTTTCTTTCCCTTTTGCAGATACCTTAAAAGCAGCTTCTTTGATTTGAGACGGACCTCCTTGTCTCATTTCAAAAGCAGTCAGAATACCATGTAATTGAACAATAGTAAGAGTTTGCAGATCTTGCCTTTCTTCAATAGTTGAAACTTTAGAGTCAAATTTTGAAGTCAAGGATCTTAAGACTTTTTCCACCAGAGTAGTATCGGTTATGGTTTCACCCAAATTTCTCATCCGATTTACAATATCATCTAGATGAAGAAATAAACTGGCAACACTTTCATCACTATGCATCTTCAAATTTTCATATTCGATTCGAAGAGTTTGGAGTTTTGCACTTTTTACCTTTGTATCTCCTTCATAGCTCAGAATGATTTTGTCCCATATTTCTTTTGTTGAATGTAGCTGCATCACTTTAGAAAATTCTGATTCAGACATGCTTCCTAATAAGACATTCACTGCTTTGGCATTGATTTCATACTTCTTCCTTTCAGCCGCATCAGTAGGAATACTTGCCGGATATTGATAGCTTTCTTCCACAATTTCCCATACATTTGCACCAAGAATTTGCAGATATGCTTTAGTTCGTACCTTCCAGAATATCAGATTGCTTCCATTGAATAGAGGTGGCTTTATAGACATCACTCCTTCTTGACTTCCCATTGCAACGGATCTCCTTCAAGCAATCAAGCCTCTGCAGAAGAACCTGCTCTGATACCAATTGTTGGGAAAAATACTGAGAGGGGGGGTGAATCAGTATTTACTGCATATTCAAAACTTTTTACTTTTTCACTTTCTAAAATCCATACGCTACTTTCCTTTAGTAAACTCGCGTATACACGTGGATATCCTTCATACAACTCGCGTATTAGCAGAGATCTAAATATGCAGATATTTATTAACTTAGATCTTTGCAATATTCATTCATCTGATGTTAGGTTAACAGTAAACATGTGTAGTAACAACATAATAAACCATCACACAAAGCATCACACATGAACACCAGGATTTTTTAGGTGGAAACCCAAGTCGGGAGAAAACCACCGTTGCAGTTGCTCAGCCTTCAATATTTTATTATAGAGAAAACATCTTACAACATATCTGCTGGTGCAGACTCCTACCAGCATGCAGGCACCCACCTGCGCTCGTTTACCAGCCTCTCCTAGAAGGGAGCTCCAACCCCCTGACTCATTTACGAGCCTCTCCTGGAAGGGAGCTACGACCCCCTGCTCTCGTTTACCAGCCTCACCTGGAAGGGAGCTACAACCCCCTGACTCGTTTACCAGCCTCACCTAGAAGGGAGCTACAACCCCCTGACTGAAGGCTACAACCCTCAGCACCTCTATGGACCACGTTTCATCAATTTTCACACTGGATCCAAAGCTTCCTTTAGGACACAACTTGCAGGCCACGTTTCATCATATTTTCAGACTAGACCCACTCCATACTTTTAAGCACAGTCAACCATGAAACAGATACATATAACTCACTGACAGATATCAGTAAACCAGCAGAACAGATCAGACATTTCTTACCACAGACTTCAGCAAACCCTAGTTTGCATACGCGCTTTCCTTTCACTGATGTCGCGTATATACGCGCTTCCATTCACATAAACCAGCGTATACTTTTGTACATATTATAGATCCAATTTCATTGCGCATACGCACTTTCTCTTTAGCGAAGCCGCGTATGTACGTGCTTCCTCTGCGACGAACTAGCGTATGGATCTTCAACCATTACAGAGCTGCATACTTCTTCAGATCAGATATTTAGTTCAGATTCAACCCTTTACTTCAGACAGATGTTTGCCTCATCACAGATCTAATCACTTCATAAACAGATCTAGTAGATACAAATACATTTCAGATCTAGATCCCCTTCTTCATCATTTTCTTCATTGGTGCATCATAGATTCAGATCTATCATCAAGCCTTTACCCTTTCCATACAGATATACTTCATAGAGAAGTATTCATTCAAGCTCAGATATCTTGCACCCACACTCATGATTTTCACAATGAATTTATTCTCTTTATATAGGTTTACCCTTTTTCAATACCATGAGCCAAAACAATACCATGAGCCCAAAACTACATTACTTCCGATGGTATTCCTGGACGGGGTCATTTAGACGAATCATTACCCAATACAATGGGTCAATACCATGGTGGTTACCCCTGGTTTTGCACTTTTTGAGTGCTTTTGCCCATACGCGACTTGGAACGTTGTTTCCCGCGTGCATACGCGACTTCTACTAGGCAAATCCGCGTATGCCTTGAGACATACTCTTTTTTCATAGATCTCGCACAAACTGAATTTCTTTCTTCATTCCCTTCTATACTCACTGTAGATACATCAGATTTACTTCATCAAGAACATATTCTATCAAGCACAACTTCATCAAGTAAGTTGCCATCTTCTTCATCAAGTGGGTTGCCATTCAATGACAACACTCAACATCATATTGCTAACTAACATCATTTCACATTAGATTTACATCATTTACCAAGTCCATCAGGTCAAGAATAACTTCATCAGGTGGATTGCCATCAAGGACAACACATGCCAACACTCTCATGTCTTCATCTTCATTCAGTGGGTTGCCATCAAGGACAACACTCTGCATGATATTTCCAACAATCTCCGCCTTTGGACTTGATGGCAACCACGATGGTGTTTGGTTACCACAAGAGACACCATGTCACTCTCCCATTTTTTTGAACCATTATTTCTCGTCATTCAAACACCATGTCACTCTCCCCCTTTGACATCAAGGGCAAAGGGTGGATCAAAACCAACATACTCTCCCCCTTTTCTCCTCATGTGGAAGAACCGTTCTGCAAATCTGATATATACTGAAGTGACCAAGCTCCCCCTGAGTTCATGCTGAATCTTCAAACATATTTTCCAATGAAGTACATGACTCTATGAATTTCCTATCACCAAGGATCCATCCAAGTGGATTTACATATGAGACTTAATTACCCAACCAAGTGGGTTTACAAATTTTCAAGTCCTTACATGACTGAATATTACAATTTTACATCATGGATCTCTACATGGCCTTTTCATCAAACTACAAATATAACTTTAAGACCAACACTAGAAAGTCCTCAAGAAAGAGAACATATTTCGGAACCATCATAATGCCAACAATGCATTATACTCAACAAAGCTAATGCTCCCCCTGAATCTATGCATCCAAGCAACCTTTCCATATGACTAAGGCTCCCCCTTAGTTTGTGCATCCTGAACACTTTTACCAACAAATCATCAAGGCATCTTTATCAAAACATTAGAAATAGAATTATGAGAACTGGAACACCACCAGAGATACCAAACGGTATCAGAGATACCAAACAGCACTGGAGCTATGCTGAAGAGAGCTGAACCAAACAAAAATTGCCAGCAATTAGACATACACGGTTTTCTGTGCATGAACTCGCGTATATACACGACTGTGTTTCAAGAAACCTGCGTATCCAATACCATCTTCTATATTTTAACCAGATCTGATCCTCTGTGAGATAGAGACAGTGTTCCTCTTCTTTCTGAGATATTTGAATGCTTTCCTAGAAAACAGATAGATAGAACAGTGTAGTTGTGTCTTCAAGCATCCTCCAATGGTTGTAGCATAAGTACATTAGTAATCAAGCCTTTAGATTCTTTGCAGCTTCAATACATTCTTTCCAAGAGAATTTATCATACCGGAACAACATCTTCAAATATGTGTCAATCATCCATATGGTCCAATATCACCATGATCCTTAAGATTTAACATGAAGTAACATATGTAGGGAAAAGATCTCAACCATAGTAACAAACTCTGCATGATCTATTCTTATTTCTGAATCAAACGACATCCAAATCATCCATGTGTGAGCACAAAAGATACTTATCAGCAACCAGGGCGTAAAATCTCATCATAATAAACCATGTACCAGGTCATCATCATTTGAGCATGAGTATCACAAAAACCAAAGAATAAGCAGTCATATTGCCAACAATGCAATCATTAGTATTCAACCTGCTGCTCCCCCTGAACCAGTGCTTCTTCTTAACTTGTGCAACCTGAATACGTTCATCAGCAAGTCATCAGCAACAATCTCTGCATGAACTGCCCTTATCTCCGAATTATAAGACTTTCATCTCAACAATGAATACTCTTCATCAAAAAGCAAACATGACTCATCCACAATCTTCAACATAAGAAACCATGTATCATATCATCATTATTTAGAACTGAGAAACTAAGCTGATATTGAGTCAATAATACAGTTATTAACAGTCAGACTGATGCTCCCCCCGAACGTCTACTCCAGATCTTCAGTTATCATATAAATTCTCTTATCATCAATGCATACGCGACTGTGTTTGCTGGAACTCGCGTGTATACGCAACTTTTGTTAATAGAACCCGCGTATGGAAAGTGAAGCATAGAAATTTTTCACATTCCTTCATCTCCCCCTGAACTTGTACTTCCTGTACCTGTCTTCTTCATATCAGATGCTCTGTCAGAAATACATATAACCAGAATAATCAAAACAATAATGAGAGACATCATACATTGCTCCCCCTGTGACGATACATTACTAAATCTCATAATGTATCCCACATCATTCCTGCAGTCAATCAGAGAAGTAAGCTTCAGAAGCGGATGACTGCAGTAGGGTCAAAATTCCCTACGTTTCTAATCGGTCCTCCATCCTTTTCCAGATTTGTTTGAACTTTCTATTTCTGTACTGGAAGTTATCCAATTTCTCATATCTGTTCAACCTGCATTCTTTTTCTACATGTCCATACTTGTTACAAGAATAACATCTCATGTGTCCAAAGAAATAAGCATAAGAATCATAATGAGTATTTCTAATCTTCCTCCTTTTACAATCAGCTGCTTTATTTCCATACTTGTTACATGAAAAACAATATCCCTTGAAGAAACCAGAGTACCTTTCTATGTAGGGACTGTTTGTTTGAGGCTGAAATGATCTGCTCCTGCAATTTGCTGCAACATGCCCATAATTATGACATTTAAAGCATTCAACATTATTGACTGATTTCCTTTGAGATTTCATCATTGTTGGTTGGCCTTTTGTCTCTTTCAACACTTCAGGTTTTGCATTGACATCCTCTGAATTTTTAGCACTTCCTTGTGAGCTAGATTCTCCTTTAACAGTTTCATGGAAACCAAGACCAAGTTTGATAGCAGGAGACCTTTGATTACTCAAAATATTGTCCAAGATATTAGTACTATCTTGAAACCTCAAAAGTTTAACATTTTCTTCTAATTTACCTTTGATAATGTTTACCTCAACCTCCAAGGCTTGACATTGCTTTGTCATGCTTTCTTCTTTCCTTCTTCCATCTTCTACTTGATCCTTCAGATTTAGAATCTCTTCTTTCAACCAATTCTCGTTTTCTTCACATGTTTTGGCAGCTCTTCATTCTTCTTATTTGATTTTTCTAGATCTTCTTTGAGAGAGATGATTTCTACTTCAAGGCCTTCCTTTTCAAATGGTTGTAGAGGTTCCTCATTCTTCTTACTTGATGCTTCAAGATCTGCTTGCAGAGAGATGATTGCAGCTTCAAGTCCTTCATTCTTCTTGCTTGATTTTTCGAGATCTCCATTTAGATCGTTGATTTCTGCTTCTAGTTCTTTAATTCGATTGGATGCATACATATGAAACCTTTGATACTTGTCCACTTGTCCATTCAGCATTTCTATTTGTTCTTTCATTTGAGAGATCGTCTCTTTGTAGATAGAATCTTTCTTATCAATTTCCTTTTGTTGTTCTTCAACTTTGATCTGGATAGTTTCTTCTAGATCCACAGCTTTACTTTCACTATCTTCACTATTGTTTGCACCAATAAGAGTATTCCAATGACCCCAATCACTATCTGATTCATCTTCTTCGATTTCTGCTATACAAGTTTTCTGAGATATCTTCTTGTTTCGAGTAGCCTTCTTCTTTTGCTTCTTTGCCATGAGTACTTTCAGATCATGGTCAGAATCTTCTTCATCTTCACTGGACACTTCATCATCATCTTCTTTTGCATAATAACTCTTCTTCTTTTCAAATTGTTTCCCTTTACCATGTTTTTCTCTATAAGGACATTTAGCAGCATAGTGACCAACTTTTCCACACTCAAAACATTTGAAGGGAAGCTTACCTTTGAATCTTCCAATACCTAGTTGGAGTTTTCTCACGAAATTCGCTTCTTCTTCTTCGGATATATAGCTGGATTCTTTCACAACTTCCTTTTCTTTTCCTCTTGCAGATACCTTAAAAGCAGCTTCTCTGATTTGGGAAGGACCTCCTTGTCTCATTTCAAAATCAGTCAGAATACCATGTAGTTGAACAATAGTAAGAGTTTGCAGATCTTGCCTTTCTTCAATAGCTGAAACTTTAGAGCCAAATTTTGAAGTCAAGGATCTTAAGACCTTTTCCACCAGAGTAGTATCAGTTATGGTTTCACCCAAATTTTTCATTCGATTTACAATATCATCCAGACGAAGAAAGAAACTTGCAACACTTTCATCACTATGCATCTTCAAATTTTCATATTCAATTCTAAGAGTTTGGAGTTTTGCACTTTTTACCTTTGTATCTCCATCATAGCTCAGAATGATTTTGTCCCATATTTCTTTTTCTGAATGTAGCTGCATCACTTTAGCAAATTCTGATTCAGACATGCTTCCTAATAAGACATTCACTGCTTTGGCATTGATTTCATACTTCTTCCTTTTAGCCGCATCAGTAGGAATACTTGCCAGATATTGATAGCCTTCTTCCACGATTGCCCAAACATTTGTAGCAAGAATTTGCAGATATGCTTTAGTTCGTACCTTCCAGAATATCAGATTGCTTCCATTGAATAGAGGTGGCTTTATAGACCTCACTCCTTCTTGACTTCCCATTGCGACGGATCTCCTTCAAGCGATCAAGCTTCTGCAAAAGAACCTGCTCTGATACCAATTGTTGGGAAAAATACTGAGAGGGGCGGTGAATCAGTATTTACTGCATATTCAAAACTTTTTACTTTTTCACTTTATAAAATCCATACGCTACTTTCCTTTAGTAAACTCGCATATACACGCGGATATCCTTCATACAACTCGCGTATTAGCAGAGATCTAAATATGCAGATATTTATTAACTTATCTCTTTGCAATATTCATTCATCTGATGTTAAGTTAACAGTAAACATGTGTAGTAACAACAAAATAAACCATCATACAAAGCATCACACATGAACACCAGGATTTTTTAGGTGGAAACCCAAGTCGGGAGAAAACCACTGCTGCAGTTGCTCAGCCTTCAATATTTTATTATAGAGAAAACATCTTACAACATATGTGCTGGTGCAAACTCCTACCAGCACGCAGGCACCCACTTGCGCTCGTTTACCAGCCTCTCCTGGAAGGGATCTCCAACCCCCTGACTGATTTACCAGCCTCTCCTGGAAGGGAGCTACAACCTCCTGCTCTCGTTTACCAGCCTCACCTGGAAGGGAGCTACAACCCCCTGACTCGTTTACCAACCTCACCTGGAAGGGAGCTACAACCCCCTGACTGAAGGTTACAACCCTCAGCACCTCTATGGACCACGTTTCATGAATTTTCACACTGGATCCAAAGCTTCCTTTAGGACACAACTTGCAGGCCACGTTTTATCATATTTTCAGACTGGACCCACTCCATACTTTTAAGCACAGTCAACCATGAAACAGATACATATAAATCACTGACAGATATCAGTAAACCAGCAGAAAAGATTAGACATTTCTTACCACAGACTTCAGAAAACCCTAGTTTGCATACACGCTTTCCTTTCAATGATGTCGCATATATACGCGCTTTTGTTCACATAAACGAGCGTATACTTCTATACAAATTATAGATCCAATTTCATTGCGCATACGCGCTTTCTCTTCAGCGAAGCCGCGTATATACGCGCTTCCTCTGCGATGAGCTAGCATATGGATCTTTAACCATTACAGAGCTACATACTTCTTTACATTAGATATTCAGTTCAGATTCAACCCTTTACTTCAGACAGATGTTTGCCTCATCACAGATCTAATCACTCCATAAACAAATCTAGTAGATACAAATACATTTCATATCTAGATCCCCTTCTTCATCATTTTCTTCATTGGTGCATCATAGATTCAGATCTATCATCAAGCCTTTACCCTTTCCATACAGATATACTTCACAGAGAAGTATTCATTCAAGCTCAGACATCTTGCACCCACACTCCTGATTTTCACAATGAATTTCTTCTCTTTATATAGGTTTACCCTTTTTCAATACCATGAGCCCCTTTTTCAATACCATGAGCCAAAACTACATTACATCCGATGGTATTCCTGGACAGGGTCATTTAGATGAATCATTACCTAATACAATGGGTCAATACCATGGTGGATACCCCTGGTTTTGCACTTTTTGAGCGCTTTTTCCCATACGCGACTTGGAACGTTGTTTCTCGCGTGCATACGTGACTTCTACTAGGTAAATACGCGTATGCCTTGAGACATACTCTTTTTATCATAGATCTAGCACAAATTGAATTTCTTTCTTCATTCCCTTCTGTACTCACTGTAGATACATCAGATTTACTTCATCAAAACATATTCTATCAAGCACAACTTTGTCATCATCTTCATCAAGAGGGTTGCCATTCAAGGACAACACTTCATCATCATATTGCTAACTAACATCATTTCACATGAGATTTACATCATTTACCAAGTCCATCAGGTCAAGAATAACTTCATCAGGTGGATTGCCATCAAGGACAACACATGCCAACACTCTCATGTCTTCATCTTCATTCAGTGGGTTGCCATCAAGGACAACACTCTGCATCATATTGCCAACACCATTGAAACCATTTGCTGCTCACTACAAATGCATCATTCATGAAAGTATCCTTCCCTCCATCCTATGATATAACCTGTCTCTCACTAGTTTTTTTATTACATTTACCTTTATTATTTTTGCGAGTTGTACAAGTAACACTATCTTCAAATTTCTATTGTGCATCAACCTTTGCCAACTGATCCTTATGTTCTTGACTATCTTATTTTTCTCTCCTCTTTATAGCCTTTTCTGGACTAGCTATAGGTCCTTGGACTGAATTCTTCTTATAAATCCCTATTCTATCATATTCCATAGTACAATCTTTAATAATATCCTTTTCCATTAATGCTCCATTATGTTTTTCCAAGAAAATTTCTTGTCCATTAACTATGAACACAAGTCCATAATTTTTGAGTAAAAATGAAAGAGATAATACCATTACCTCAAATGGTTACACTGTACACATACTTTTGGTTATTCCTATTACAAGTCTATCTTCATACCTCTCTTCGGCTTCTTCTTTTACAATCTGCAATGTCCTTTTATCTCCAGACTATTTGTCCTTCCTTTGCCAAATGTCACTAGATTCATTACCTCTAGCTTCCATGGTAGTTTCCAACATTTTTACATCTGTAGTGTCTTTGAACACATGTTCATCCAAGAACTGTTCCATTATAGTCACCTCTTCTAACATCTTCATTTCTCCAGCAACCTGCATAAACATATCTTGTATAGATTGTTCATCACCAACATACATACAAAAATCGTCAGCTTCTAAAATACTAGGCTCCTCTTTCTTTGATGTCTCAATCATCACATCTCTTTTTTGATCCAAACTTGTCCAAAAGTTCATAAATTCATCAATGATTCCTTCATCAGCAAAGTAGTCTTCTTGCTTCGGTCTATAATAGTCATCTTCCATCTCTAACTCAACTATTCTGAATTCCTCCCTTAATCTGATCTACATTCTTCTGTTTATCTGCTTTTGCAATAGCTTCCACTTTATCTTCTTTCTTCTCATAGTCCAACCATAACTTTGGTCCTTCGTACTCTTCTCAAGCAGCACTATTATTGCATCAACACTTGCTTTCAATTCTATAATTTCTCTGTCAAATACTTCTTCACTCATTTCCTTACCTTTGCCATTTTCCTTGGCACCTTTCTTTCTTTTGTTGTGGCTTCTCTCTGAACCCCTATTATGACTATCAGTAGTCACTTTCTCCTCCATCTCTACGAGCTCCTCACTCACTATGAGTTGCACTAAGCCTTTGCAACAACAAGTCCTCCTTGTTGTCACTTACCTCACCAATCCCCTCTCTGGACTTGGGCTTTTGGTAAGGACCGGTTCTCTATTTCTGGAACCTCTTGATCATTCTTCTTCTGCTCTTGCTAGGCTTATATATTCCACTCATCTTCTCTTGATAACACTTCAGTTTTTCTCCCTGTCCAACATTTAGCTGGAATATTTAGGTTCACTGCCACTAACACAACTCTTCTCACTCTTTACACAGCCTTCTACTGTGTGTTGTTGCTATCATTTTATTTCTTATAGAAAAAATACAAATGGAACCAACACCAAAATATGGCTCATACCTGAGAGATATTCAAATGATTGATCTCTTTGAGAATCCAATGGCTTGGACAATACACGTGTTTCTTTACTTCTCACTATCTGCACTTCAATTCTTCTGTCAACTAAATTTCCTTCTTGCTGAGTACATCCATATTCACTTCCTTACAACATTTTTGTTGTAATTTCTTCATCCATTTCATTGTCACAGCTACTTGGATGAAAATTTTATTGATGCTTTCATCACATACACATATCATTAAAATTTTGCAAAGCTTTTACCTGATCCTATCTTCCTCAAGTTTTTTTCACAATCTGCCTTTGATGAAATGTTGAAGCTGTCATTGTCTGCAATATTTCATAATTCCCCTTTGCATACAATATCTTGTGTTTTGTGCTTCCTCTGTATCGGATCCATTACAATGCAAATCATATACATGTTAAGAATAAAATACAATATTTTTCAATCAACTCAACACAGCATTAGTCTAGCTCTAATACCACAAATGATGCAGCCTAAGGCTACCACACCCACATCTACACATATTAAATGTGTTTTTAAATTAAACCCCAAAATAAATCTCAGAAACTGGGGAAAACTCTAATACGGAAGATTTTCATTTTAATCGATGGTTAAAAGCATATAATAAAACCCATTTCATGAATATATCGAATCAATATTCAATATTGCATTAAAACCCAAAATATGATAGCCCACAACTTTAATAAGATTTCCTTATCAGAAACCTTAGTTAATATCCATTTATTCTGATTATTTCTATTAAAATAGTTTTATAATAGAAATGAAACATAAATCTTTAAACCTTACCATTCAACACCCCCAGCACACTGACCAATGCTTCATGAACTTCAATCTCTGCCCTTGATCTTTGCCTGATCCAACGACTATCAACAAAAAATACTGTTGACCATATACGTATATGGGCCCCACACTTTTTAAACCTCTGCACAACTTTCATGTGACCATAGTTGATCTTCGGCACACACGATCAAACAGATATCTCATAGAAATAGGCCCCAAACTTTATCACTCCAAAGCAACACGAAATTGGCGGTTTTACTATTGTGACCTGTCGTGTTCTTACTCGATCACATTCGATTGGGATAAAACCACTTACCATTATTTTTCTATGCGAAAACCTTTAGTGGTTTCAAAAACCACCTTCGCTTTTCTTTGCTATTGATTCATGGTTCCAAAACATGCCTCATGGTTCTGCTGTTTAAACTTGTTCGACATGCCTTCAACACTAAACGAACCATCACATGAGTTAACCCCTCTGCACATCTATACATAGGTTTTATCAAGCCTTTATTTTATGATCGTTGATGTGGTTCAATAAAATTCACAAGAAATGTTTTATCTACAAATTTGGATACAATAATTTGGTCATCCGTTATCACTTACAGTAAATCAACAAGCGGCAACAATAATCCATAATCCAACCATTATCAAACACGGTAATTGCACAGAATATTCCAAATATTTACTAGATTCACATTAAATAAACCACAAGGTCACACAGATACACGATATGTACAATTCCACACTGTTTTTGGTATTTTCCATATCATATTTACAAGTGAAAATATATTATATTTGATTACTATCAAAATCTCCTCTATGAGACCTAGCTACTGGTTTTGAACCATTTAACCTCTCGCTTTCTTTAAACCCTAAATCTCACACTCATCTACCACTCTCTTTCTTCCATCACATTCTTCATTCATTCATCACACTCTTACTCTTCTCAAATCTCTCTCTGTTCATCCCCTAATGCTTCAAAATATTGCAATTTATAAAAGAAAAGGATTCATGAACTAATTTAGTTCAAATCCAAAAATCTTTCATTGTCTCCTAAATTATCTCTTCAGCTCCTCTCTTTATTCAACAGAATCCTTGATTATATTATTTTAAATCCCTCAAATCCTCACTATTCTTATTATTCCTTACTCATCCCTAATATTTTACAACTCACGAGATATTCTCCATAAATCAATTTACAATTAAATTTCATCAAACTCAACTAAACTTTAGGAAAATAAACAAAATTATCAAGGGAACCCACTCCCTTTAGTAAATGAGAAATAAGACTAATGGGTCTTATAACTTTTGAAGAATGTCGCTGCATCAGAAATTATGAATTAGCCCTTGCCAAGTTGTCCTTGAGTTATTTGATCTGAGCATATTTATATGTGATGATATGATATAGGTTTTCATTCTCTTCAGTCGCGTCCAAGTCGGCTATCTAAATTTCATGATGGATGAGCTCATCATCATACATATATGTCTCATGATGTAAATGTAATCCATGCTCTGCTAATGTGGGCTTCGACGCTTCCTCAATATGAGGATCAAACAAAAACCTTTAGCCTCTTAGATATGTATGAGTGACCGCAATCTTCCTCCTCACATAAATTTTGCTAGGTGAGCCAACCTCGACATGTCTAGATGGTGTTGATGGTGCTGATGGTGAATTAGGGCTAGTAGGTTGGCTACTAGAAGAAAAAAAGACATCTGATTTTATGAAGGTTTCCCAGGTGATGCTCTTATGTTCAATCTAGTGTAAAACAATGGTTTTGATAAGATCATGGTGAAAGAGGCTGGTTTCAAGACTACTCTTCTTATGCTAAACTTTTTCTTCCATCTTTGCAAAAAATTTGTAGAGGTAATAGGGAAAATTGAGTGGATTTACCCCTATAAAATGCATGACAAGTTTGACATGATACCCATATAGCCTAGAAAATATTCCCTCATAATTGAAGTATTTCATGATGATCTTCACTAGTGGCGTATACTTCTAAATGAGGTGCCCAACATGAAACATCTTCTTCATGTGTTGTTGAGTATGTCTTCTGAGATAGGCCTGCTAATTTTGAATGTCTAGGTATTCATTCTTAAACAATTTTTCACCATGATTAGGTATCCTTGTGGCCTCTACTATTATATCAATTTTTATAGTGAAATTAACCCATGTAATCATTACCTTGTCCTTTTTCAGTTCAGTGGTAAACAATGTGGTCAATGCGACATGGTATTTGACTCTCTCAACTTGTTCAAAAAAAGGAAGACACCCTACCCTTTGAAAAAAATGCTTGGATAATGGTGAAGACATAATTTCATGTGTCATTAAGGTCTCATGTATTATAACCTGGCCTCTCTTATTGTAAGACTTCTTCTCCTTCATTTGATCGTTTGCAAAGGGAAAAACCCTAATGGGACAAAAAAAGCGCAGGGAGAAAAGGGATAGGATGAAGGGATTAGCGAAGGGATATTGGAATAGGAAAATTAATGGAGGTGGACAGGGGTCATATGAAACTTTAGGAAGTGGAATGGGGTGAAATGGCTAAGGGAATTAAGCTACGGAATGTTTACATAGTCTTAGATAGGAAAACTACCAAAATTTGGAGTGTTAGGCTAGGGTTTAGGGTTTTGAGTTTAGGAAAAGGGAATAAAGGGGTGTTAAGGCTATGGGAGATGGTCTTGGGTGTGAGGAAGGGTAATGAATGTAGGGGAAAGTGCTTTTACCCTGTAAAATTTGAAAACATGGGACAGCCACCAAAATACAGCGTAGGCACCAATGAAGGGTTTTCGCTCTAAATCAATGAAATTGAGCTGCAAGGAGGGGTTTCTAATGTGTAACTTACTTTTCCACTAATTCTAGACACCTTTACATCCTTCAGAAGTCTTCAGAAGTTTATTTTATGCATCCAAGAGTGAAAACATAGAGTTTGGAAGAAAGCGCATCGTGTAGCCCAGAAAGCGTAACGTGGCTGTTTTGGCATCAAAATTTGGAATTTTTTTTACTTGAATTTCATTTTCATGCACTTGGTGATAAATGAGAGATATTATTAAATGAGGTGAATGAGGAAATGAGTCTAATTGGTATTTTTATAACTTTTGATGGTTACTTTTCTTCATAGTAGTGGGATGACCAACTACATGTCTTTTCACTTTACTTTGAAAACTTGTAGGTTTGAAAATTTATCATGTAGCTTTAGAAAAATTAGTAACTTATTACAATTTTGAAACATAAATTATATTTTAAACCAAACTTCATTGAACAAATTTACCTATTACCACTCCTCCTTTGGTGGATTTATGCATGGAATTCCATATTTTGGATGACTAAAATGCTAATGACCTAATGGAGACACTCAATTGAATGAAATCATGATGATGTTGACTAGAGTGATGATGATGATATTTTATTTTATGGTACACTCAACTTAGTGATGACAAGGATCATCATGTAAAATTTTTGAAAGGAGTGGAAATAGCCCCAGACACACTATCAAGTGACCAAATTTCTACTTGAAGACCTCATGAAATGAATTTTTTTTTATTTTGAGAACCTAACAAGATATGGTAAGAGCCCATTTGATCATTGGTGAGAAGCTAAATAGAATGAGACAAACAGGTCTCTTCCCAAGTTTTCCATGGCTCTACATTATTTGTTCCAACCACGGCTCCATGAACTAATAACTCCACACACAACCTTCCATGGCTCCAAAATATTTCTCTGACCTGGCTTTAGAGACTAGTAACTTAACCCACCAACAAATCGAAAGTGTTTATCCCAAAATAGGCTCCATGACTACTAGCTCAACCCAATTTGTTCCAGGTATTCCAAAGCATTTGTTACAACCAATGGCTCTAAGAACTAGACACTCAAACGACAAGCATAAAGAACCTGAGCACCGATAAGAAAGCAACAAGTGGAAAAAATACACAACACCATGGGTATCTAAGAAATGGAAGGGAAGCCTAAAACCATTTTCAATCTATGGAATAACCATGCCAATGAAAACACAACTAATAAACCAAATGCATGTACCATGCATTCCAAAACTAGCAAGAAAATCATACATGCAACCTATATCCTACAAAGAAATCAAGTTGTAACCATTGATCAGACTGCTCCCTTGAAATTTCCTACTTCTCTTTGTCTTCTCTCTCCAAATCTAATTTATATCAAAATTCTCCAAGAATGTTCCAAGAATAATCTAAATGTGAATGACTATGAGAGAGTGAGAGAATAGAAAATATCTACAAAGCTAAACTGAAAAAATTCTATGAAATGACTGTCATAAGCATTTTTTTATCATTAAGGCCTCTATTTTCTTCATTTTCCTTTAATTTACCTCATGAAAATTTGTGTCTATTCACCTTGATTTTCTCCTGTTTTCATTTAATTTCATAAATAAAAATGCCAAACATTGCCTCATTTCCTTTTCTAATATTTTTAGCCATAAATATGAAAAATGAAACCCACTAGAATTTTTTTCCCACCATTCATATTGCAGTACATGTCCCATGACCTTGGTATTTCATTTATTTACATGAAAAATCAACTAGCGGTTTTTAAAACCCCTAACCCTTGGGGGAACACCATCCTTGGTGTTCTATGACACCTATGATCAGTAAACCACTGAAAAAAAAATATACTACCTATGCAGCTTTATAACAAAACTCATTACAACATTTACAATGACCACTTTTGAAAAAATGACAACATACTACTTACTAAATCTTTATAACACAACCCATTATGGTATTTACAATAAAAATGACATATATGTATGCACATTTTCTTCAACTAGAAATTAATGACATTGTCTATGGAGATTTATAAACACATCTTGATATAGTATTTATAATAATATAAACATATACACATATACGTATATACACATTTTCTCTAACCAACAAATAAAATGATACAATACCCATATCAACAACAAGGGAATCTAGATGCTGTCACTTCCACCCTCAAATGTAGTGCCAGGATTCACCTCCTTCCTAGGAAGTCCAAAATCCATTGCCAAATCAAGAACTGCATTCAATGTCTAGTGCTATGCTCCTTGGCTAATTTTTATCTCAGTGAATATTTATCAACTCATTCTTTGAGGGCACACTACCAATGTTTTTTAATTTAATATAGAAATTCTAATGACCCAAAAAAATGTACTCTTTGACCTTTGCTTTCCTAAGAAAAAGTACTTCGGGAAATTTGGTCACCCCCTTCCAAGTAGTCACACACCTTTCAAGTTCCATTGGCATCCCATTCTCTGCTACACTATCCCTTAGGCGATCCATCCCCTGGAAAAGTTTCCTTGCATTGGAAAGCCTAAAAACCAAGGCATATTCATGCGTAAAAACCCTCATACCAGTCATGCCATGACCATGGAAATAAATGGACAATATTTGGTAGTAGTCCCCCAAAATGGCCATGCTCCTCAACACTTTACCATCATACTGCTGCATGTTCCAATTCCTTTCACTCTTGTTGCTAATATTCTTGCAGCCAATTCCAACCACCCAAACCAAGAATTTCCATGCTTTCGTGTACCAAGAAAACAACTCCAATTCATGTCAAAATAAATTGAAATAAATTAAAATCATACCTCATTGGTAGCTCGTGAATAAGGTACACCTACAATTCCATTTACTCCTTGTCACAATAATTCAAACTAGCTCTTCGATCAAATCATCATGTATAAACATTTCACGTCTAGTTAGCTCAAAACAAAACCATGATAAATAAAAATCATAAATCACATGTAACCACCATAAATTAGAATTAGAGATCACGTGTATAATTAAAAATGCAATAAAATAATTATGCTTATATTTTAACAGACCCTTTATTTCTACCTTTCTTATTCATCTCTTCTTTACACACACCATATCGGTTACCACACCTGGGAAGCACCAAGTACCTTCTCTTCAACCACGTACACATACACATAGTGTACAACACACACATACACCAACACATGTCGTAGAAGACCATACAATGCATGCACCTAAACCCGACATAGAACATAACAAATACACCTACACCCAATGTAAAACACAATACATAAACATACAAATATTACAAAAAAACAAATACACATGTCATGATACAATGATTAAACCATGCACATAACACAATGCCACATGCACACAACACAACATGTAGGACATGTACACAATACCACATGAACATGTAAACAAAACCACATGTACAACATGTATAGAACACCACTCGTAAAAAAACTATGCAACACCACATGTATACAATGCCACTTGCACAATGCGTACACAGAACGACACGTACACAACGCCACCTGCATGTGTACACAAAAATGCATGTAGAGAGCACCACCTTCACAACGTGTACACAATAGCACCCGTTGAGCATGTACACAAAACCACATGTACATAACAATACCTACACAACATGTACCCAACACCACATGCACAACATGTACACAACACCGAATGCACTCAACACCAAATGTACAACATGTACATGGCACCACATGTACACAAAACTCCATCTACAACATGTACACAACACCATATATACACAACATTGTATGTACAATGTGTACACCATATCATATGTATACAACACTTCATATGAAACATGCAAACAACACTATCTATACAAATCACTGCATATGCAACATGTGCACAACACCATATGTATACAACACTGCATATGCAACATCCACACAACACCATATGTACATAATACTCAATATGTAACATGCACATATTTACACCATGTGTACACAAAATTCCATATGAAACATGCACACAATATCATTACTGCACATGTACAGACCACACTATCTCTACCAGGAAACTTTTCCTCTAGTGTCTTTTAGTAGCCATGCTTATCCCACCATGTTGCAGATCGCAATGATTTCCTTCTGCTAAAGTATAGCTCGTCATTATTTTCCATAAACTAGACAAACACATACTACAAACAAATAATATTATTTCATATCCAAATGAAAGTGACCTCCTAGATATGTCAGGACTACTTTTCCCACTTGATTCCTCAGAAACCAAAAACCTCTTCATGCCATTCACCTGCATATGAAATCGTTCCTCCACATGAATGATCTCTGGAGAGTCTTCCAAAGAACGAGATAGATACATACATATATATATGTAAACATTCACATAAAACAATCGTGATCTCTAATGACCATGTCAAACAATGACATACATACACACATACACATATATATAAACCTAAATATTAGGATGCTTACGATCACAATAAAATTACTGCATATCATAAGGTAAAGGTTAATATAACTCCCTCTATCTGTGCATCACATGCGTAACATCGAGAACAACAATTCCCAACATAGCTAAGGCATATGAGCCTCAAATCGATTTACTTTACCTTTTTCTGTTACTTTTTTCATCATTGTTCCCCCACCTTCAATTTATATCAATGGATCCAACCAATCCAATTTCTTGTCATATTCTTGCCTTTAGTTTCTCTTTACTCATGCACCAAGTCTCATTCAACTCTCTCTGACCTCCATTAAAATTCATCTTTCCCAAACCAATTTCCAAGACCCTCAAAACATAAAGGAAAAGCAATAAGAAAACCATGAAAACCAATAATAATATTACTCCACAAATGAAGTTGCATGTCTCTGCACAAGACACAAAAAAACCACAACCCAATCACAAAGAAATCACAAAGCACCGAAAGCACAAAATTAACAGCAAACACCATCACTCAATCCCCATAGGTTCCTAATGCTTCTAAGGGAAAGCTCAACCCGAGCCTTTGCCAAGATATATGGTAGTCTCTTTTTCCATGAAATCCCCTACATCATAGTGTCATAAGCACACAATTGTGAGTGCATAAATAAACATATCAATATACGGATTACCTTACCTTGTTGTGCATACCACGCTTTCTTGTAACTCAACGCATACATATATCACCTCTCTAGGGACTCCACTTCTCTTGACGAATCCAACTATAAATAAAGATCAATTGTTATACCTCCCAGATACATGTTCATGAATATAACACATATCCATATAGAGAGTCAAAACCAATGGTTAATAAGACTTCATGTATCCATGCAAAACACTCATTTATTTGGAAATGTGGCTTCCAAGCACATCCAAAGGAATTCTCACTCAATTCCTTTATATTACCTTTTCTCCTTGCTACAATTTATTCTTGTTAGCTGCTATGAAATCACTCAGTTGTTAGTTACATGAATAAATTAAATGTTACTTTTTCATGGCAATACCAAGAAGGTCTCCCTACAACTGTTCACACATATCAGTCACATGTTCCAAAGATCAAAACATTGTGTCTATTAATTTTAAATCATCCTTTACCAATACTAACAACCATTTCATAATTTTCCTCAACTCAATCATTGGTCATAATACTAGAACTAGAACCCACTTTCACTCAAGTGCATATCAGTTGTCTTAAGACATATTGTATTAGTACAACTATCTTCAAACAAGAACATTCATACATGTAATCCTATAAATACATACCCATATCATGCAATTAATTAAACATTCAAACATCATGTAAACATACCCTTTTAGATAAAGCAAGTATATGACATAATCAAATTCATACCTCGATGTATCTCAGGGGAAGCTATCACATCTGCACAATTGAGTCTAGGTTAGTATGACACAATATTACAAACATGTCGAGTCATACCTGAATATCATATAACCATAACCATCTGCACATGTCAATCAAGATTAACACGATATATATAACAACTATATCTTAAGTGAAATAACCATAATCATCATGTGTATGACTGCAACAAATATAAGAACAAATTACTACCATTCATGACTTTTCGACAAATTTATATATGACCACATTGATTATCTAGCATATATCATGTATGTAACCATAACAACAATAGATGACATGCATGCATATAACCACAAGGCATATAAAAACCATTAACCTTCATACTTTCATGCCAACATACAATACATGTATGATGATTTGCTCTTACCCCTCGGTCGAGTGCTACAACCTCACTCCAATAATATGTTTATCCCGCTCTATGTCAGTCAACATATCAACATAACGATGACATAAACTGCAACAATGACTATCATAATGCATGCGTAATAATGATATAGATCACTAACATGCATGCATGAAAAACACATTCCTCCCATCGAGTCCATGTGTTTGAACCCGGGAGCACTGATACCAATTTGTAATCACCCTCCCACATTTACCGATTTTCACCTACCTATTGAGGTAAACATGAGACAAGAGATACTATGACATGATTCGTCCTCCTAGATATAATTAAGGAAGTGGGGTCAAAAAATTATAACTTACGAAAGACAAACTAATATCCTATAGGGCTTACATGACACGCATGGGCCAAAAAACCACCGAAGGTAAAGAAACCTTCCAGTAATGTTGAGTACAAGACCTTATATAGTGCAATTTCTGAAGCAATTTGGCTAAGAAAAACTCTTGAAGACATTGGAAAAAAAGAAAGGACGGACCAACAACCATCATATGTGACAATCAAAGTCCTATAAAACTGGTGAACAAGTGAGTTCAAAGAATATAGAAACACAACATTTTTTGAACAAGAAAAAATGCACTAAAAGCAAATTGATTTGATTTATTGTAATACAAATGATAACATAGCATACATCTTTACTAACCCTATAGAAAAATACAAGTTTACGAGTGGCAGATAATTTATTTCTCCGTTAATAAAGAGTGTCAAAGAAGAAATGAAAGTTCAAAATTGTGTAAGTTCCTAGATTGTGTTCTATATCTTGTTGTTGGAAGGTTTCCCAATGTGTAAGTTATAGCTGAATAAAAATCTCTATCCTCCATATTATTGTTGATATCAATATATCTCTAATTAGACAATAATGAGACAGTATCATATGTTAAAGTGTGTAAGGGGTAAACATCATCTAATAAAATTCTCAATTTATTTATTTTGTTAGCAGTCAGCCTCATTGAACATTAAAGTTTAAAGCAATTTCCACGCATTTTTCTTTAATAAAGTAGAACTGTATTTTTCCTTTGACCGGATTTTTTCACTTTATAGGTGCCTTTTCCCACCGTTGGAACTACGATTTTCAACAAAAATTCAACTTTACGAATATCATTTCTCAGCATTTGAGTCAAGTGGAATAACGATATTCAAAAATATTATTACCATAAACAAGACACATTCATGGAAATTTTTGTAAGCAAGAATTATCTAGCACACAGTACGGCGATTAATACGCATGGCGTGTATATGCTTTGTTAGCTAATTTACTTGCTAAGATCAACAGTGACGGTGAGCATATACAGCCAATGCTTATTAATTGTCACGCTGCACGCTACAATTCTTGCCACTTTTGTAAACATGGCATCTTTAAGGGAGTTGTCCATGTCAATGTCATAGGTCAACATTGACGCTTTATGAATGTAGATCCCCGCACTCTTTGAATATCTGTTTTGTATTTCACAGTCAACTATAATTCTAGCGACGGACATCTTTGAAATGCCAGACGATTTACGATTTGCGAGACAGGTATTCATCGCATCACTATTTGATCGACGTGTCGACGTCTACTTTAAAGAGCGTTGTGTATGTATTTTCTCCCCGTGATAATTGTCCCATGTTTTGAAAAAGAGAGCCAAAATGAATTCGAAAAGTCCTCTTTGCCGACTCAAAGGGATGAAAAAGAAATTAACGGTGCAAGAGTGAAGACGAAATTCAATACTTTCCAGCCAACTGAATGGTCTCTTTTGCCTGGCAATGGAATTTACGTCTTTGGTTCGAGTTAGAATTTGAAATACGAATAATAGAATTTGGCTGTTTGATTGAAATAAGAATTCGAGACACATGTATCGATAAACTAAAATGAAATGTTTACATTCAATGAATGCGTTATTTTCTGATTAATGATAAACGGTGGAAAGAGGTGGAGACTTGGTTGGCTATAACAATGTATAATTAGTGCAGTTATATAATATAAACGTAGTATTAGGTGGGTAATTATTTATAATATCAATTTATTGTAAGCATCTTATTCATGGATTTTTTTTTTGAAGATAAACTATTGTGGTTTGGTTTGAAATTTTGAATTTACAAAGGATGCGGTTGATCTCGAAAATATCTTTACACAAAATATTAATAGCAAAACTCTCAAATCTACAAAAATAATAAAGATTTATTCTCAGTTTATTATAAAAAAATTATCATAAAAAATTGTATCATGTATTGTTATAAATTACATGCCCAAAAAGTTATAATTTATTTTATATGACATATACTTTTTAATTAATCAAATTAATTAAAATGTAAAAAATATATAATTACTTTAAAAATAATTCTCAACTTTTAATTACTACTATGAATATTCTGCAATATTTTGTGAAAGTTTTGCCAAAGAATATTTTAGGATATTAATAGAAGTATATACAAATCAAAGGTTGAGATTTATCTCCAAAATAGTTATGTATTTTTGTTTGTTTTAATTAAATTGATTAATGAAAAATAATAAGTATCATCTCAACAAGTATAACATGAAATGGGTTATAATTTTTTTATTATGCCGTATTGATAAACATGATATTAGTTCATGATATTGTAACAAAACTTCCTTTTACTCGTAAACTAAGAATCTTTATTAAAAGAATAAAAATAAATCTTATGATTAAAAATCTTGTTAAATATGTATTTTTTAGTCTATATATTTATATTTTAAATAAAAAATGTGTATTTTTTTAACGTATATATTTATATTTTATATAAAAAAGCTCTGACATCATACTTATTCTGTAATGGCGAGTTAGCATATCGAAATACTTAGAGACAGCGATCTTAATAGTCCATTCTAAATCGTTAGTTCTTATGAAAATAATTATTATTCGGTATTCTAAATGATGCTTTGAATTTGTGAGTGACATTCTAGATGTTGAAGGGATAATTTTTTTTATTAGATATATTTTGTAATATATTAATTATTTATCTTAATATATTATAAATTTATTTTAATAAATTATAAATTTGTTATAAAATCATTTGGTTTTGATGATTTGAAAAAATATATTAAATGAATTTACATGATATGTGTTCAGAAAATGTAAGGGGGTGAAAATATATATTTTTTCTTTGTTAATTTTGATAAATTTTGTGATACCGTTTTTAAAAATGAAAAAAATTAATAATAATATTAGAGTAAAACAACAACACCCTCTTTCTCTAAAAAAAAATTGAAAGAAATATGTTACATTAGTGTACTCACTTAATTACTAATGTTTTTCATAAAAGTAATAACTCATGGTTTTCATAAAAGTAATATTATTAGTTTATTATTAATGGAACTATTTCCATAAGAGTTGTTTAAAATATAAAGGGATTTTTCATAACTGCCCTCTTCATTCCCATGGAATTGTGTCTAGTTAATGATGGATGCAATGGTACTAAAATAGAGAACAATTTGACACTAATAAAAATAATAATTTGTATTTCCAACTTCGTTTAGTTACAAAACAAGAAGTTGTTAAGAAATCACTAAGATATCCCATTCTGATCTTCTCAAAGAAAAATGCCAAAAAGACCAGGAATAATGATGGCAAAACAATTTAGGAGAATAATTTTTCCATGAAAGAAGAACCCAAATGGGAAGGAACAACTGAGGCATTTCTTCCTAGGATGTTTTTATTTGGAGGATGAATGTTTTTCTATTAATTAAAAATTTATGTCTATTGGAGGGTGGATTCGACAAGGATGAATTTTTTTATGTTAATTTAAAAATTATGTGTATTGGAGGGTGGATTCGACAAATAAACTATCTCGTGTTGTTCATGATGATTGAACAAGAAAGGGGAAAGGGTTTCGCTGGGGATTACTTTAAGATTAAAAATTTACTTTCATGGTGAATTTCCAAAAAAATACAGAATAGAGGTATTGGGCAGAGTCTTTCTAAGTGTCTAGAGAGATGTGACCCTCCCAACCTTTGCATCATTTAGCTGCAAACTAGATTTTTTTTCAAAGGATATCAAAACTATTGCGTGGAACTAATTCCTTCCTAAAGAATGAAATAAGATGATACCTAAGGTTGATGTAACATACACCGATAAAATCTTATGGAAATGCAAAGAGTTAAAAAAAAATTTATACAAGTTACCCACAGGTAACTATCCAAATTACTATAAAATATTCCTTACTAATCATTAGATAGAATGTTTACCAGTTCATAGTGTAACCTTAGTATAAGAATAGTAAGTTTCTTAACCATTAACAACCTCTATTATAATACCTTAACATAAAATTGTATGATGTAACCTTGCATTCATTTCATTATTGATGTAGTCATCACATACTTGACATTATGAACATCACAACAAGAAAGGAATCAACATCATCAATTTGACACAATAATCAATCACATCATTGAACACTAATATACCTTGGAAACCACGTAGGGTGAAAACCAACAAATGTTTAATTTTATTATTAAATGCTCGTGGGGGTGTTCACCCCTCACTAAATGGATTATAAGGGAGACCATACCTTGACCATCATTATAAATCTTACAAGGAAATATACAAATATCTAGCTTAAATCCATTACAATAATTATCATAAAATTTACCCACTAATCTTCAAATCTTCATATCTTGGTGGCATGGATGTACTTACAATGTACCATCGTACAATGGACCATCCTGCAGCTCACACTAATTTACATGAATCATTAATCATTTACCTACCACCATGTTAAGCATAATATTTCCTTTTCATAAGTCACCATCTTTTCCTGTCATTGATGCCACCAACAAGCTTTTATAACATAATTAGATAAAGCCTCATTCAATAAATAATCAATCTTCAAGCGATCCTTTAACACTTATTCACGTGCATATATGAGATATGAATACAATATCACAACATGATTTCTTCTAACATCTCTACCTTAGTGTAAGCAAGTAATTATCAATTCATGTCAAAATAATCCCCACATTATTACAACACTTCTCGTACATGCTCACATTCGTACAAGACCAGTCACAACAACTGTCGAGGAATTCGTTTAATGGAAAATGACGCAATGTGCATTTGAGTTACTTAAACTTTAACAAACAAACCAACCCTTTAGCTATTTCTTTTGGTGCTAAAGCTAACATGATGAGTGTTGTTCTTATGCCTTTTATGCATATAATTTCGAAAATAATTTCCCCAAAATAAATACTTAACACAATAGAGCATACAAACACATGTTTCGTTTTAGAGGAAATATAACATAATAGGCATGAAAAAAAATGGTTTCTTTTCCATAAAATTAATGGAATAAAACATAAGAATACATGTCTTATTATCCAAATATTATAACGACATTACTCATATATATATTTCAAGGAAACCAAAACATTACTTTAGGTTTTGTACATGTCATTCATCTTATTTCCAAAAGAATCTTTTCCAATGTAGGATAACAAAAAATGCTATCATTTCCCACACAAATGTATATTATTTCCAATGAAATCTAATACAAATATTGCATGAATATACATGATCTTATTCCAAAAGAAACTAACATAAATCAACTTAATATTTTTGATAGCATAAAGATATTCACATAGTTTTCTCTAAAGAAATATAATTGAATAGTTCTTATGTTCACGCATTAATTAAAAAACTAATCTTTACCAACACCATGGTAATCTATCCGTGGATTTATTAAATAACTAATATTTTCCAACACCATGGTAATCTATCCATGGATGTATTAACTAAATAATCCTTACCAACACCATGGAAATCTATCCATGGATTTATTAAATAACTAATGTTTACCAACACCATGGTAATATATCCATGGATGTATTAAATAACTAATCATTACCAACACCATGGTAATCTATCCATGGATTTATTAAATAACTAATATTTACCAACACCATGGTTCTTTTTTTTCACGACTAAGTATAGAACCATTATGCTCTTTTCAAGAAGACCAAAATATTTATTTCTAACCAAAAATATTGAATTACTTATCTCGCATGGTGACGAAACGAGTTATTGTAATACACCCTAGTTCTCTATCTTCACTTATTGGTCTTTTCCATGTAAGGTTTTTCTTTCTTAGAGAGTTACTTGTATTTTGCAAGTATTAGTAACAATAATACTTATATTTTTGTTTTACCAAAAAAATATTAATTCCATATTTGATCAAACATTTAGCAAGGAATTTTGGCATAATAAGACAAAGTAGTGTAAATTCAAAAGGTGAAGAAGAGAGCTATCATAAGATCGAGGACAATAAATATTTATATGTCTCCATAGAATAACCAATCCAATCTAGATTATGAAACTAATGAAAAAAATGAATTCTAAATATGATGAGTTTCAACAACAAATAAAGGATGATGATCGGGCCTTATCATTTTCAGGGAAATATTAAGTTTAATTGCTTATCTCTACTGCCAACGTTACTATTGATGAGCATCCCAAATCGACTCTATCTCTTTCATTGTAACTTGACATGAACTCCATTTAGCAATCGAAGTTGAGCTATTGTTGGAATTTCATTGTTTGACTCCTGGGAAGGAGCATCCCTCATAGAATTTGAGCACAACTTGATCCCTCGGAGGACTTATCTCATAAATCTTTTTTCTTTGTTGTGGGATGTATACCCCTTATAATAAGAGGCTCCTCTATCCAGTTCTTCCTCTGCCATGAACCATCACTCTTTTTATTTTATTCGTTTCTCTCCCTCTCTTAATATATTTTAACAATGCAGTAGAACTCATTCCATGGTGGAGTTAACAACCAGTCTTTCCTCACGAAACAGAAAAGAAGAAGATTGTGTCTGCAGCCCCCCCTAGAAAATAGTTTCTTTTCCTTTCATATCAACAATGTAAGTTCTTTATCAAGATGTCATTAAACGTCCAACCGATTCTTGATAAAAGGTTTAATGATATTTTCTATTAATTCCACATCTAGTTATGTGGGTTTAGGGATGTTACGTACTTCCCCCTTTAACAGAACACCCTCCTTGATGTTCATCCCTTACTAGGAATTAACTTTTATTCATGATATAACATTCTAAACATCCCAAAAGGGGATCCTCTCCATTCAAAATAAAGAATTTCCATTTCCAAGGAATATAATTAAAAATAAATAAATTGTAATTGCTATACCGACTTACCATTACTTACCAGTTACTATTGAAATTAATGATAACTTTTACACAAGCACTCTAAGAATGGTTGAACAACCGATCAACACTCCATGGAAAGTAGCATATAATGTATGACTAAATAATTCAATCACATTAGTCACACCATTTCCAATCAAATGAAATACTTTAAACTATCAATCATTCATGAAATTTCAAGTGAATTTTTGGTCACAGTACTCTTCCTAGTATTCAGAGAGCACGAACCCTCTATTCATTATAAGTCGTCAAAATCATAAATCACTACTCTATGTGCGCATTGTCTTAGCTCCCACTAAATAAATCCACAAATTACTTCAAAAACATTACTTAGAGAGCACCTAGCTCTCTAATCGTACAAATGGTCAATCAATGCACTAAGTGAATATTGTCCTAGCCCTTGCTAAGACAATAAAAAAAATATTAATACAATAAAAGGAACTTATACTTTCTGTAATTCCTTTCCAACTGCTAGGCTCCTTTCCTCTAAATATCTACATAAATTATTTACACAATCATATAAAAATTCATTTCAGTATAACACATAGTTTATTACTTAACTTGTTCCGCTATGATAACCACAATGGTAAACACAATGCTCCTCCCAACCCATGAGAGTTGGTTTCCACAGCAAAATCGATTCATTTTCACATCCAGATAGTTATTTGACAAAAAACCATTCCAGGTATAGTATGGAATTCCACTGGAAAACTAGTTCAAGAATTTGAATGACCACTAAAGGTACACTATAGGATTCCTCTTGGAAACCTCATGCCTATTCCTCTCACAAACTCTGATAGTGTCCTGTTTCTTAAAATGAATTTTGGACTCGTCTATCCAATGTGCTCCAAAATCAATAGAGTTTCCCCAAAGCTCTTTCACCATCTTGGCCAACTCTTTCCCCATCAAGTGAAACCACTTCATTAAACAAAGGCCTTCTAGGCTTTCACAATTGTTGAAAAATGTACGGCATGTTAAATTTATCTTTTAGCATTCTTTCCCATAGTAAATTACATAATGAACTATATGCACATTATACATAAAGAAAAATAAACTTTATGTACATCATACATCATACTTGGCCCTCCACATGGGTCCAGTGATATCTTATATTAATAGGGAACATGAATAACATACATGTGTTATACATTATTATTTCCCAAATAACACAATCATGCACATTATAACATGATACTTTATCAATTACCGTTGAAATTTTCACTGCAACATTTTACTTTCACAGGTTTTCTTATTGCCATTAAGCTAACCATGCTTAATCTCATCAACAACACTAATCATAAATATGCATTGTTAAAAAAATATTCACTTTCAAAATAATTTTAGTTTCATGCATACAATGTTGTCATGCATACAATTATATACAAATATTCATTAATGTGTATATATCAATAACGGTTAGGGTAACAATCCCATGGGTAACAGCCCAACATTTCCAATTCCAATAGTGTACTGTTACCAACAATCTCACACATGAAGTAATTACCATAATCGCTTGTTCTCAACTTTCAATAAGCTTTAATCAAAATCAATTCATTCATACAAGTTTTATCGGTTAGTCATGCATCACTAATCAATGTTGTTAATAATATTAATGCAACTACGACATGACTCATTTAGCAACTAGCCATTATACTCAAGTCTCACTACTTGACTTATTATGTATGTTTAACATATAAAAGGCTTCATTTAAATTTCATTTTAAAACACTCTATCATCCTCTTCAAGGACTTTCCCCATCTTTTGCATTTGTGCATTAGTTTCACACACCATCGCTATACACATTCATTTTTTTCAAGTAGTGCATGGTAAATTTAGTTATGTTTATTAAATGTATGAGAAATATATCATATACCCACATGATAATAGTCAAATCTAACTTTTACTAGTGAGTACTCAAGTTTTTCATAAGTACAACCACTGTTTTATTGTCTTTTATCCTCAATAGGATTCCAATGTTATGAAAACTATTTTGCAATAGAATTTATTACTTATTACTCTTTAATGTAGTTATAAACATGAATCACACATCTCATGTCAAAATTAGACTACTGCATATATCAAACAATATATAGATTGCTAGAATCATATATCAATCAATATGTAGATTTCTAGAATCATACCTTAATTTATGCCTATTAGTAGCATACCTCAATTTATTTTCACTCAAAAAATCCTAAAGGCGCCAGTGCTGCAACCTTTAGCTCTAATACCACTTGTAACATACATATATAGCCTCTCGTGGAAATGAAAGGAGTTAAAAAAAAATTATACAAGCTACCCGTGGGTAACTCTCCAAATCATTATTAAATATTCCTTACTAATCATTAGATAGAATGTTTACCAGTTCATAGTGAAACCTTAGTATAAGAATGGTAAGTTGCTTAGTATGATGTAACCTTGCATTAATTTCATTAGTCATGTAGTTATCACATACTTAACATTATGAACATCACGACAAGAAAGGAATCATCATCAATTTGACACAATAATCAATCACATCATTGAACACCAATACACCCTAGAAACCTGGTAGGGTGGAAACCACAAAAAAATTAATTTTATTATTAAAAACTCATGAGGGTGTTCACCCCTCACTCAATGGATTATAAGGGAGACCATCCCTTAGCCATCGTTATGAATCTTATAAGGAAATATACAAATATCTTGCTAAAAGCCATTATAATAACTATGATAGCATTTATCCATTAATATTTATGTCTTCATAAATTGGTTGCATGGATGTAGCTACAATGTACCATCGCACAAGGGACCATCCTATAGCTCGCACTCATCCGGATGAACCATTAACAATTTACCTGCCACCATGTTAAGCATAATATTTCCTTTTTATAAGTCACCATCGTTTCTTGTCATTGATGTTGTCAACATGATTTTATAGCATGATTATATACAGCCTCAATCAATAAAAAATCAATCTTTAAGTGATCCTTTAACACTTATTCATGTGCATACATGAGATGTGAATACAATATCACAAGATTATTTCTTCTAACATATATATCTTAGTGTAAGCAAGTAATTATCAATTCATGTGAAAATAATCCCCACATTATCATGACACTTCTCGCACACACTCACATTTGTACAAGAAAAATCACTACAACTATTGAGGAATTCCTGTACTGGAAAATAACAGAATGTGCATTTGATTTACTTAAACTTTAACAAAATAACCAACCCTTCATTTATTGCTTTTGGTGATAAAGCTAAAACGATGAATGTTGTTCCTATGCATGCAATGCATATAGTTTCTAAAATAATTTCCCCAAAATAAATACTTAACACAATAGAGCATGCAAACACATGTTTCCTTTTAGAGGAAATATAACATATAGGCATGAAAAAACATGGGGTTTTTTCCATAAAACTAATGGAATAAATCATAATAATACATGTCTTATTCTCAAAAAATTATACCAACATTGTCCATATATATATTTGAAGGAAACCAAAACCTTACTTTAGTTTTTGTACATGTAATTCATCTTCTTTACAAAAAAATATTTTCCAATGTAGGATAACAAAACATGCTATCATTTCCAACATACAAATGTATATCCTTTCCAATGAAATATAATACAAATATTGCACTAAAAGAAACTAACATAAACTAACTTAATAGTTTTGATAACATAAACATAATCACATATTTTTTTCTAAAGAAATATAACTGAATATTTCTTCTATTCAGGGATTAATTAAATAACTAATCTTTTCGAACACCATGGTAATCTATCCATGGATTTATTAAATAACTAATATTTACCAACACCACGTTAATCTATGAAAGGATTTATGAACTAACTAATCCTTACCAACACCATGGTAATCTATCCATGGATTTATTAAATAAATAATCTTTACCAACACCATGGTAATCTATCCATGGATTGATTAAATAACCAATCTTTGCCAACACCATGGTAATTTTTTTTCACGACTAAGTATAGAACAATTAGGCTCTTTTAAGAAGACCACAATATTTATTTATTTCTAACCAAAAATATTGAATTACTTATCTCGCATGGTGAGGAAATGAGTTATTGTAATCCACCCTAGTTTTCTATCTTGACTTCTTGGTCTTTTCCATGTAATATTATTATTTATTAGAGAGTTACTTGTCTTTATGCAAGTACCAATAACAGTAATACTTATATTTTTTTTTTACCAAATAAACATTAGTTCCATATTTGGTCAAATAGTTAGCAAGGAATTTTTGCATAATAAGACAAGGTAGTGTAAACTCGAAAGGCGAAGAAGAGAGTAAAGATAAGATTGAGAAAAATAAAGATTCATTTGTCTCCAATGAATAACAAATCCAATTTGGATTATGAAACTGATGAAAAACACGAATTCCAAAGATGATGAGTTTCAACAACAAATAAAGGATGATGATCGGGCCTTACCATTTTCCACACACAATAAACATATGTAATATATCAGAGAAATATTAAGTTTAATTACTTATATTTATTGCCACTTTTACTGTTATTGAGCGTCCCAAATCAAATCTCTCTCTTTCATGGTAGCTTGCCATGAAATCCATTTAGCAATCGAAGTTGACATTTTCCTGGAATTTCATTGTTTGACTCCTAATAAGGAGTGTCCCTCACAGACTTGCAGAAAAGCCTGATCCCTCAGAGGACTTCTCTCATAAATATTTTGTCTTTGTTGTGGGGCAGTACCCCTTATCATAATAATATATTCTATCTGGTCCTCGCTCCACCATGAACCATCACTCCTTTTATTTTATTCATATTACTCCCTGTCTAAATATATTCTAACAATGCAGTAGAACTCATTATGTGGAGGAGTTCACAGCCATTCTTTCCTCACGAAATAGAACACAAGAAGATTGTGTCTGCAGCCCCCCCCCAAAAAAAAATAGTTTATTTTCCTTTCATATCAAGTATGTAAGTCTTTATCAATAAGTCGTTAAACTTCCAACCAGTTCTTGATAAAAGGTTTAATAATATATATATTTTTTTAATTCCATGCCTAGTTACGTGGGTTTAGGGATGTTATAGTTGACCTATATTTGGATGGATTTACAAATGAAAGGGATACATTCCGCTACATCTCTAAGGTTAGAGATTGAGGAAATCTATCCATGGTATGCAAAACAAATCATGAGTTCTTATTCCTTTAAAGGATGAAACATTGAAATGTTTTCATCCTTTTGAAGGTAAATAAAAGTGTTTTTCTTGAAAAGAAAAGAATTAATGGAATTTTATGATTAAAAAGATAATTTAATTCTTGAAAATACTCTGGAATGTTTTCATGATTCTTAAGGTAAATTAATGAGTTTTTCTTCAAAAAAAAAAAAAATTAATCGATTTTTTTTAATACAAAGAACTCATGCTAGTTTTCTATGTAAAGAAAATATGTTAGTTCTTGTAGATAGAGAATATTATTATGTTAACATTTTAGAAAGAAAATATATCTTTCTTGTATTTATATATATAATATAAAATATAAAATGCATAATCTTTTTTGAACGACATTTTGTATTGTTGTATGAGGTGATAATAGATCCAATTTATTTTCTTGAAAATGAATATAGATTAAAGAGGGTAATTATTGAAATTTTTTCATGCGTGGTGAAAAATAGAAGAGAAAAGTTAATTAGATTAATTTTATTGGAAGGGATTTCATGAATATGTATGCATCTATCACCCATTTTGTTTCTTTAACGCATGATTACATGCATAAAATGGTAGTCATTGTGATATAGAAAATATGTCTTTGGGTACATGTATAAAGAAATATTCTAAGCTGAAGAATGAGAAACTACATGTAGAAAGACAAAGAAACTAGGTTATATTAACTTCCTTTTGAAGAAGAAGTATGTATTTATTTACATGAAAATAATCGCTAAATGATGGTATAATTCTGGACAAGGGAATATATGTTCAAGAAAGACGAAGAAACTAGGTTATATTAACTTCCTTTTGAAGAAGAAGTATGTATTTATTTACAAGAAAAATAATAGGTAAATGGTGGTAGAATTCTAGAGAAGGGAATATATGGTGTGCATATTAAGTCATGGCTATTATGATAAGCTCTTGCATCCACAAAGAATAGTCATTGTGTTAGAGAGTTATGCTCTTTGCATTGATAGAATATCTTTTGAGCTATATTTATTTCAAAAAATTACATGTGATTACTTTATGCTATAATAATTATTATTTTGGTTTCCTTTGGAATAAGATCATGTATATGCATGACATATTTGTATTATCTTTCGTAGGAAATAATATAAAATTGTGTGTGGGAACTGATAGTATGTTGGGTTAGCCTAAATTGGGAAAGAAGAAGGATTACATCCATAAAAACCGTAGTAATGTTTTGGTTTTACTGGAATATATATATGGATAATGTTGGTATAATATTTGGAAAATAATAGATGTATTTGTACGTTTTATAACGTTATTTTTATGGAAACAGTTGAGTATGAGTTACAAGATGTGCCAATGTAGGTACAACTATGCCACCAAGATATGAATATTCAAGATTACTAGGTAAATGCTATCATAATGATTGCAATGGATTTAAGCTAGATTTTTTTATTTAAACGATATTTCCTTGTAATATTTATAACAAAGTTTAAGGCATGGTATTCCTTAGAAGTCATTGAGTGAGGGGTGAACACCTTCATGAGCATTTAATAATAAAATTAATTTTTTTTTGGTTTTCACCCTGTGGGGTTTATAAGATATAACAGTGTTCAATGATGTCATTTATTATTATGTCAGGTTGATGATGTATATTCCTTGCATTATGTGATGTTGATAATATCAAGTATGTAATTAATTAATTTTTCTAAAGGAATAATGAAATGAATGCAAGGTTGCATGATACAACTGTTGAACCCTTAGTTAAACTGAGAGGGGGGGTGAGTCAGTTTAATGCATTCATGGTCTTGTAAAACTTTCTTTTACACGTATTTACACCTTCATTTCTTGATCAACTTAATGTATAATGGAATAGTGATCTTAATAAATGAGTAGCAGGTATTAAGCAGATTAAATACAGAATATAAACACATAATCACCATGCACATAGACAACAGATATAAGTGGAAACCCACAAGGGAGAAAACCACATATTATTATTGTTGTGATGCAAAGGCAAGCTCCAACTCCCTCTCACCACTGATTTTCTGTAGGCTTCAACCTACAGGAGGCTACTACCTCAATTCTGCAAGCTACAACTTGCAAGGAAGCTCCAACTCCTATATATTTTCTGCAGGCAACAACCTACATGAGGCTCCTACCTTAGCCAGCTACAACTAGACATCTATCAAGCTAAAACTTGATATGGAAGCACCAACTTCCTCACACTACATTGAAAACACATGCTAATTACCTGGATATCAACTCTTTTCTGTTACTTCTTCACTACTGTCCTCCAACCTTCATATATGCCTTATATCATCTCTGAATATTCATAGCTTCTCTATCTGCTCCTCCTTCTTCTTAAACCCTCTAACCTCCTACAGGTATATTACATTCATATTCCTCTCTCATCCATTCTGCAGTTCTCTAACCCTCTTTTTTTTAACTGATATTACATCTCTTATATAGATAACTTTTGACTGATTGCATTCTACAGGGAATATGAAGTGAATAGACCTGACCCTATGCCTTCCACCCATTCAATTCCTCATTCTTCAGTTCAAGTTATTACATGAGAAATAATCATTACAACACTCATCGAGTTTTTCCTATGCCTACCGAGACTTGCCTTTGCATCACATGCAATAAAAAATAATTAATGAATTTACATTTGCAGTTACAACACGAATTCAATTTAAACCTTTCAGCCTCTTGCTTTTCCGTTTATTTTGTCTTCTCTGTCTACTGTCCCTTTATCTTCTCTACCTGCTGTTATATTTCTAACTGTTCTGCACAGCTTTCTTTTTCTGACTTGACCCATGCCTTTACGTTTAGACCTTCCCTCTTAACTCACTGCCGCAACTGCATCACACTATTCTACATGGGATCGGGTCCTTTTAACTACGTGAGCCATTCCTTGCCATGTTAAAAATTTTCTTTTGTTACCTGAGTCGACCTCTTCTTCCACTATTTTCTTCATAAACAATGAAAAATAGATTAAGCCTGGACATTAAATACATTATATTTACCTCTGAACAATATCGCGTCCACTTTTTATCGCATTTCGGTATTTCCATCATTCTTTGCTAGATGGATCCTTTGCTCTCTGATGCGACTTACAAAGGGAAAATCACATACCTTCGGATTTGAAATCCTTTAGACTTTTTCTTTGAAGTTGCATTGCATCCGGTACTCTTATAGCATTTAGCATTTCAGCGATTCAACCTTGTTCTTATGATCTTCACCCCTCTGATCTTGCGATTGGCGATATTTGGGCTAGGTCCACGTCATCTCCATGTCATCGTGCCACATCACCTTGCCACGTCATCGCCACGTCATCATATTACACTTCGTATTTTCTGTGACCACTGTGTTTGTGCAAATTTTCTCCTACCCTGATTACGATATGCAATGGTAATATCGCATCACAATATCGGCTTTCGCAATATCACAATATCAAATATCGCATATAATTTACCATACCGTGGGAACTCACATCATATGAAATATGTGATATGCGGACGCATCACATCGCATCGCTTCGCATCACATATTAAAATAATTACCTTCTGACCTGAAATTTTGATCTCTGTCGTTGTGATCATCACCATTGATCTACCTAGATCTACGGTCCTTGTTGTTGCTGGCACTTCCGATTGGTTTTTACCCTTCTTATATTATGATGAATCTTATCCATTCATTTCTTGCCTTTGCTCTTGTGATCTAATCATGACCGTCTGTTCACCTCACTTGGAATTCTTTTGCCTTAGTCTATTTTTCGTTTGTTTACGTTGTCCCACTCTGTGACACCATTCCCTCCACGCTACTCCTCCTAAGCTTGTTCTTTATTCTAAGTGCGTTGATGTTTCCTGAGCTTGATATTCTATTTTCTATTCACTCTGACTTGGGATTCTTTCACTTGTTGCATGCCTTTGCTGCTCCTCTATTACCTTTGCTGCCTTTGCTTCTTTGTTAGATGCATTCTCTCTGCTTTAGGTTATGCTTCTATCGATGTTATTTTGCCTCTATGGTGATACGAATTTCTACTCCTTTGCCATCAATGAAAATATTTCCAATAGTCTCCCCCTTTGGCATTGATGGCAATACTACAATGCTTCCTCCAGGACTTCCTCTGGTTTCTTTTTAGAAGACCCTTTCTTCTTTTTCTTGCTTTTCCTCCCCCTTTGATGTCAATTACAAAAGGTTGCACATTTTCCAATGTAGTTTCTACCTTTTCATTTCCTCTGACCTTGAGGACCTATTTCATGCACTGCTCCATTTTTATACCTCTTTTATGACAATTTATTGACTTCTCTCCCCCTGAATGATGCTTTCTTGTCTAATATTGGATATCACTTGTCTTCTGCACTGATCCTGTTTCTTGTATGCAACCTTTTTTTTATAATCATATCAGAGAGTAACATCTGCAGACACCACCCCTAGCTTTTCTCTTAGATATTTGAATGGTTCTTTAGCAAGATGTTTTGTGAATATGTCTGTTGTTTGTTCCTCTATTGGTACGTATTCCAACTTCACCAATTTTCGTGTTACTTGTTCTCTGAGGAAGTGGTACTTTATTGGGATGTTCTTTGTTTTTTAATGAAGTACAGGATCTTTTGATATACTTATTGCACTTTTATTGTCACATTTGATAGAAATGGGTTCATCAATTCTTACCTTCATGTCTTGGAGAGTATTTTTCATCCACATTACTTTTGTGCAACATGTTGCGGCTATTATGTATTCTGCTTCTGCTGTAGATAGAGAGATAGAAGTTTTCTTCTTGCTTATCCATGCTACCAGAATTTTTCATAAATAAAATGCACCTCCACTTTTGCTTTCCTGTCATCCACACTGCTGGCTCAATCTGCATCTATGTATGTTTTCAATGTGTAGATTTTTCCTTTTGGATACCATAGGCCATAATGTGTAGTTCCTTGCAGATATTTAAATATTCTCTTGATTGCAAGTAAGTGATTTTGTTTTGGTGCTTCTTGATATCTTGCCACAAGACCTACTGCTAACATAATGTCTGGTCTAGAAGAAGTTAGGTATAGCAGACTTCCTATAATGGATCTGGAAAGTTTTTGATCTACATCTGCAAATCCATCATTAGCACAAAGTTTAAATCCAGTGATCATGGGAGCTGACACAGGTTTGCAGTCCTCCATTTGAAACATTTTCAACATTTGTCCTAAGTATTTTTCTTGCGAAATGAATATTCCTATGTTCTTTTGTTCAATTTGAAGTCCTAAATCGAAGGTGAGCTCTCCAATCATAGACATTTCAAATTCTAATTTCATTTCTTCAACAAATCCTTTTGTTAAATCATCATTGTTGCTACAAAACATGATGTCATCTACATACACTACTACAATTAAGAGTTCATTTTCATTAGTCTTTATGTACAAATTGTTGTCTACTTCTCCTTTCTTGAACCCTTGTTTTTGCAAGTATTTTTCCAGCCTTAAATACCATGCACAAGGAGCTTGTTTCAGACCATATAAGGCTTTCTTTAATCTGCACACATAGTCATGTTTATCTATTAATGAAAATCCTTTAGGTTGTTCCATGTAGACTTCTTCCTCTAAATCTCCATTCAGGAAGGCGGACTTTACATCCATTTGATATACCCTGAAATCATGATAGCATGCAAAGGCAAAAAACATTATGATTTCTTCCATTCTGGCTACAGGGGCAAAGGTTTCATCATAATCAAGTCCTCAAATTTGAGAATATCCCTTTCATACAAGTCTGTCTTTATTTCTGATTACCTGCCCTTGTTCATTCATCTTAATCTTGAATATCCATTTTGTGCTAATGACATTTTTCCGAGTGGGTCTTGGAATTAATTCCTAGGTATTGTTCCTCTCAATTTGGTGTAGTTCTTCATTCATAGCATTTACCTAGTTTTTGTCTTTGCTAGCTTCTTCGAACTTCTTTGGCTCTATTTGAGATAGCATGGCTAGGTATACTTCTTCTGTCTATTCAAAAATTTGTCTTCTTGTTTGGACTCCCACACTCTTGTCCCCAATGATTTGTTCTTTTGGATGGTTCTTTTGAGTGTATCTTGAGGGACCTTTTGAGTTTAATTCAGTACCTTCTGTTGTCTTTCTATGTTCATCATTATCTTGGTTCTCAGCCTCATGATCATCTGGAGGATTGGCGCAGCTTATGTTTCTTGTTCTGTTTGGTAGATCTTCATCAACTCTTACATCAATGCTTTCCATAATTTTGTGCAGTATTTTTTTGTAGCACCTGTAACCCTTACTCTTGGATGCATATCCTAAAAATATTCCTTCATCAGCTCTTGCATCAAACTTCCCCAATTTTTCATCATTATTTTTTATGAAACACTTGCTTCCAAAGACTCTAAAGTGCTTGATTGATGCTCGTTTACCATGCCATAATTCGTAAGGAGTCTTATCACAATTTGGTTTTAGATGAGCTTTATTGAGAATGTGAACAACTATGTGTACTGCTTCTACCCAGTAGATTTGGGGAGTGTTAATTTCTTGCATCATAGCTCTGGAAATATGTTGTACTAACCTTTTTTTCCTCTCTATCACTCCATTATGTTGAGGTGTACCTAGAATTGTAAACTGTTGTTTTATCCCATGTTCATTGCATAGGTCTACAAATTCATAGTCTCTAAATTCACCTCCTCTGTATTAGCTTGCATCCTGTTCAATTTTCTACCAATGCCTTGAATATATTGAATTTCTCAAGTGCTTCAGATTTTTATTTGAGAAATTCCACCCATGTCAATCTGGTAAAATCATCTATTATCAGCATGAAATAAAATTCTCCACTTGGTGCATTAGTTCTTGAAGGTCCGCACAGGTCCATGTGAACAAGCTGAAGAGGCTTACTTGTAGATAGTTTTTCTTTGGTCTTGAAAGATGTGCGGGTTTTCTTTCCCAGTTGGAAGGATTTACATATGGTATTTGGAGGATTCTTTATTGCAAGCATATCTCTGACTGCATTCTTCTTGCTCAGACTGATAATGTGGTCAAATTTTAGGTGTCCCAATATTCTATTCCATAACCATGATTCATCAAGTTTGCTTATGTTGCATGCTTCATTCTCTTCTTTCACTATATAGACATTAATTTCTATTCTAACACCTTCGATCAAGGTCTTCCCTGTGGTGCTCGATCTTACTTCAAAATCTTGGGCTCTGAAAAGAACCTCACAACCTTTATGACACATTTGACTGACGCTTAGTAGATTGGATTTCAGCCCATCCACAAATAGTACATATTGAGCCTTTCCTTTTCCATTATTTAGACTGACTAAGCCTTTTCCTTTGATTTTCCCTGCTTTATCATTGCCGAATGTTACATTTCCATATTTCTTTTCATCAAAGGTTACAAACTTGCTTCGATCTCCAGTCATATGCTTTGATCATCCACTGTCCATATACCATTGGCTTTGCTGATCTTGAGCTATTAGAGCCAGATCACACATATTCAACTTATTTTTCCACTGCATGTAGCTATTTGCTTGGTACCTTTCCTCAGATGATGGACCACATTCTCTGAGCAGAAATTTGTGAGACTTGTTCTCGATTTGATGGCAGTCAAAGCATTTGATTATGATTCTGAATGGATTATTTGTACGAGTGAATTCTCCATTATTCATAAATCTCCTTGAGTTTTCATACATCAGTATTTTTCCATATGTTCTGCACTCCATGGCTTTATGGCCAAACCCCTTACAATAAAAACAATACCCATGGAAACAATTAGTGTACCTAGTGAAGGGTTGTCCTCTCCATTTGTTTGCTTGAGATAGTCTTTTAATTTTTTGCATCCTTTGCTGGTTGAAATCGATTATCTTTGTATGGAACTATGTAGCAATATGTCCTAGTTTGTGGAAGGAAAAAAAAGTGATATTTCTTATAGGAGGAAAGAATCTCCTTTGACAGCTTCTGAATTTTTCATATGTAGGAGTGTAAGAGCCCTTTTCAACTGACTGTTTCTTTATTTCGTTCTTTTTCATTTGAAGTTCCTCCTTGTTTTTGTTTACTTCATTGCAGGTCATGTTTTTTGCTGGCTTCTACTTCTGTGGGAATATTTTTAGTTGCTTCATTATCCTTTACAGCTTTTATAAAAATGATATACTGGTTATCTTCTACCTTGGATTTGTTGGTTTCTCCTTCGTAATCTATCCCAGTCTTTATGAGAGGTCATACTTTAGCATTTAGTATTTTATTCAACTGTTAAGAGCTTGTCATTCGTGGAGTGTTCATTGACAATTCCCTTTGGGTGTTTTCTAATTTCTTTCTCAGGCATACTACTTATTCTTCCAAATTCTCTTGCTTCTGAATTTTATCCTTCATTTGCTTCCGTAAGGTGTCTTCCACCTTCTTAGATTCTTCAAGTTCTACTTTCAACTGAATGAGGTCTTCTGAATTTGGTTATTCTTTTACATATTTGAGGAGAATGTGTTTCTATTTTATGCACTTGAGTTTAACTCTGTCTATTTCCTCCAGGGCACTTCTTAGCTTCCCCTCAAGATCTACCTCACATTCATCCTCATCTTCTAGAAGGAATCCTTCGCACTCGTTCTTGGCCATTAAAAAATTTTTAGAGGTTCCTTCTTCATTTGAGGTTTCATCTGAGTTTTCATATGCACTGCTATCTTACTGAGCATAAAATGATTTTATATTGAATCTCTTCCCTTTCTGCCAGTTATTTGTTTTGGTTTTCTCTGTCTCTTCAGTCTGATTCTTTGTTTTCTTATGAGGACACGTAGATGCATAGTGCCAAACTCTTCCACAGTCAAAGCATTTAAATGGAATTTTACCTTTATACTTGTCTGAGCCTCTATCCAATCTTTTGACAAATTTGGCCTCTTCTTCATCAGAGCAGGAGCATGTATCTTCTTTTTCTTCTTTTCTCTTCTCTACCTTAAAGGCTGCCTCCCTAACTTTTGACTTCCTCTATGGAAGTCTCATTTCATAGGCTTTTAAGTTTCCAAGTAATTGGTTCATGGTCAATGTTTCCAAATCATCTATTTCTTCTAGAGCTTTCATGTTATTCACAATTTCCGCAACCCTTAAGAATAAGCCGGAAACATCTTATTCTTCATTCATTTTTATATTTTCAAACTGAGCTCAATAGACTTGTATCTTTTCCATCTTCACCTCTTTATCTCCCTCATGGATACTTTCTAATGTGTCCCATATTTCTTTGGAAGTATTTTTGTGCATTACTTTGATAAATTCTGCCTCACACAGGCAACTTAAGAGAGCATTCATGGCTTTGGCATTAGCTATAAAATATTTTTTGGCTTCTTTCTCTGTGTTAGAATCCTTCGGGGCATATCCCAAATCCACAGTAGCCCAAAATTCTCCTAGAGAAATTATGTACATCCTCATTCTTATTTTCCAGAAGGCATAGTTAGTGCCAGTAAACAAAGGGGCTTTATTTGTAGAGCATCCTTCTAGAGTAGCCATCTTGTGGACCTAGGATCTCCTTCTAGTTGTTAAACTGATACAGAAGGAACTGGATCTGATACCAATTGTTGAACCCTTAGTTAAACTGAGAGGGGGGGTGGGGGGTTGTGAATCAGTTTAATGCATTCATGGTCTTGTAAAACTTTCTTTCAAACTTATTTAGATCTTAATTTTGTGATCAACTTAATGTATAATGCAACAACAATCTTAATAAGTGAGTAGCTGGTATTAATCAAATTAAATACAGAATATCAACACATAATCATCATGCACATAGACAACAGATATAAGTGGAAACCCACAAGGGATAAAAGCACATCTTATTATTGTTGTGATGCAAAGGCAAGCTCCAACTCCCTCTCACCACTTATTTTCAGTAGGCTCCAACCTACAGGAGGCTACTACCTCAATTCTGCAAGCTACAACTTGCAAGAAAGTTCCAACTCCCATCTATTTTCTATAGGCAACAACGTACAGGAGGCTTCTACCTCAGCCAGCTACAACTGGACATCTATCAAGCTACAACTTCATATGGAAGCACCAACTTCCTCACACTACAATGAAAACACATGTTGATTACCTGGATATCAGCTCTTTTCTATTCCTTCTTCACTGCTATCCTCCAGCCTTCATATCTTCCTTATATCATCTTTGAATATTCACAGCTTCTCTATCTACTCCTCCTTGTTCTTACACTCTCTAACCTCCTGCAGCTCTCTTACATTCTTCTTCCTCTCTCATCAATTCTGCAGTTCTGTAACCCCTTTTTTTTCACTGATATTACATCTCTTATATAGATAACTCCTAACTGATTTCATTCTACAGGGAATATGAAGTGAAAAGGCCTGACCGTATGCCTTCCACCCATTCGATTCCTCATTCTTTAGTTCAAGTTATTACATGAGAAATAATCATTACAACACTCATGGATTTTTTCCTATTCCTATGGAGACTTGCCTTTGCATGACATACAATAAAAAATAATTAATGAATTTACATTTGCAGTTACAACACTATTTCAATTTAACCCTTTCAGCCTCTTTCTTTTTTGTTTATTTTGTCTTCTGTGTCTACTGTCCCTTTATCTTCTCTACCTACTGTTATATTTCTAACTATTCTGCACAACTGTCTTTTTCTGACTTGGCCCATTCCTTTACGTTTAGACCTTCCCTCTTAACTCACTGCTGCAACTACATCACATTGTTCTGCACAGGATCGAGTTCTTTTAACTACGTGAGCCTTTCCTTGCCTTGTTCAACCTTTTCTTTTGTTACCCGATTCGACCTCTGCTTACACTATTTTCTTTATAAACAACACAAAATACACTGAGCCTAGACATGAAATACATTACTATTTACCTCTGAACAATATCACATCCACTTTTTATTGCATTTTTGTATTTCCATCATTCTTTTCTATATGAATCCTTTTCTCTCCAATGCGATTTACAAAGGGAAAACCACATACCTTTGGATTTGAAATCCTTTAGACTTTTTCTATGAAATTTCATCGCATCCGGCACTCTTATAGAATTTTGCATTTCAACGATTCAAACTTTCTCTTATGATCTTCACCCCTCCAATCTTGCGATTTGTGATATGTGGGCCAGGTCCCTGTCATCTCCATGTGATCGTGCCACGTCATCACCACGTCATCATATAGCACTTTGCATTTTCTATGACAACTATATTTGTGCAATTTTTCTCCTACCCGAATTGCATTATGCGATGGTAATATCACATCACAATATTGGCTATCACAATATCGCAATATCAGCTATCGCATATAATTTACCATACCATGCGAACTCATATCGTATGTGATATGTGATATGTGATCACATCACATCACATCACTTTGCATCACATTGCATATTAAAAAAATTATCTTGTGACTTGCGATTTTGATCTCCGCCAATGTGATCGTCATCGCTGATCTTCCCAGATCTACGGTCCTTACTATTGCTAGCACTTCCAATTAATTTTTAGCCTACTATCTTGCGATGAATCTTATCCAATAATTTCCTGCCTTTGCTGTTGTGATCTAATCGTGACCATCCATTCAACTCACTCAGAATTCTTCTGCCTTAGTCTATTTTCCATTTGTTTACACTATCCCACTCTGTGACACCAGTCCCTCCATGCTACTCCTCCTGAGCTTATTCTTTATTCTAAGTGCGTTGATCTCTCTTGAGCTTGATCTTATATTCGCTATTCACTCTAACTTGGAATTATTTCGCTTGCTACACGCCTTTTCTTCTTCTCTATTTTCTTTGCTGCCTTTGCTGCTTTGTTAGTAGCATTGTCTTTGCTTTAGGTTATGCTTCTATAATTTCTCTTTTTCCTCTATGGTGATACTCCTTTATGCTCCTTTTCCATCAATGAAAATATTTCCAACAACAATATATGTTAATATACTGTAGTGGTTGTTAATGGTTATGCAACTTAATATTCCTCTATTAAAGCTATTCTATGAACTTATGAAAATTATATCTAATGATTAATGAGGAATATTGAACATGTATTTAGGTATTTACCCATGGGTAATTTGTATAAAAAAATTCTAACTCCCTACATTTCCATGTGAGGTTATGAGGGTACGTTTCAAGTGGTATCAGAGCTTAAGTTTGCAGCATAGGCACCTTTGGGAATTGTAAGAAAAAATGAAATTCAGGTATGCTTGTTACTATGAATCTTAATTCCAAGTGTACGAAAAAAGACCACTTTAGTTGTGCATAACAAACAGCCATAACAACAAAGATGGTTGCCAATATCTTCAGATCTACAGTTAGGTGATCAAAATAAATGCTATAAAAATCTAGATCTATGCATTAGAGGACATTAAGCAGTAGAAGAAACAAGATTTACTCCATGCATCCAATAGACAAGACAAGAATATGTTGAATGAATTTTGTATTAATGGTACCTGGGGGGGAAACACAGGAGGGTGTTCCCGGTTCTCCTCAATGGGATGAGTTCTTGTAAATCCTTAGCACTTCAGATCTAAAATTAATCTCTCTTGATGCTGTAGAAAACCCAGACAAAAATGGTAGCAAAATATGACTATAATGGTGGATCAATAGTCGGACCAAAGTATAGATCTAGAAGTATTTAGGCAACACAAGGTGGTAAATAAATGGGAAAACCCTTCTATTTATAATAAAACATTGAGTTAGTCTAGATATTGGTGCATAGTTAAAATATTATTAACCAAATCAAGATCCAAATTTTATGGAATATTTTATTATATTTGTTGAAGGGAAAAGGAATTTCACTTGCGTCAAATCCCTTTATTTGTAAATAATAAATAAATAAATCATTTATTTATCATTTTAAGGATGTGGTTGAGTAATAATCAAATAAATAATGATTTATTTAATTATTTAAGGGTTATTTAGTCATATTTAACAAACAATATTATTTAAATAATTATTCTTAGAAAATAATAAGATAAATAATGATTTATCTAATTAATTTCCTTGTTTTGGGTTAAACATAACCAGGAATGTTAATTAAATTGTTGTTTAACTAATTATTCCTTGAGGAAAACCAAAAAAATGTAGCTTTATTTAATATTTCCCCATGGGGTTTCCTGTTTAGAGCAAAAACAACTTAATAAAGGTGGTTTACTAAGCTGTTTTCATAGTGAAAGAAATTTTACTTAGGGTAAAATTGGTCTTACATCATGTACTTGGGTCCATCTAATGATAATAGGTTAGATGACCAAAACATGGTGTAAAAGATTTCCCCCCAACGTGTGAGCATTAGGAGCTAATCGTATGACCAAAGTACATTGTAAGAACTCAATCACTAGACACCAAACGGGAAGTCAAAGAGAGAGAAATATAAGGTAAACCAAAGTGCTAAAATGACTAGACCCTGAGGAGGCAAGACTTACAGATGCAACAAGTCTCTTTTATGAGTGATTACCTGTGCTATAGGTGGTGGGGGAGGCATACCTATGCCCGCCAAGACAAAGTACAAAGAATAAGGCGTCCAATAAGCAAGGGACTGAACAATATAGTACATGCTGGCATAAACATGAGCCAGATACAAATCATGATAATGAATCCCACATACATATTGTGCCTGGGATAACAGATAGGACTTGTACAATAATATTTGAGTACATGAGATATAAATAAAACCCATATGCCCCTGTAAATAGGAAAGGGCTCTGAAAATCTTAATGATACATGCAATCAAAAAGGCGTTGCATATGGTTGAGGCCGACATCATGAAATCTATGTAGCTGCATCGAAGGCCGAAAAGAAGAGGTCATCTAGGCATGTGGGGGGCTACCTGTAGGACCACCCCTTAATGAGGGTTGAAACATATCACACACACATGGGAAACACCGATATCAGTTGCTGCATCACTAGCCCATCCAGTATATGGATCTCGATCATGCTGAAAGGAGATGGAGCTAAGAAACAATCAATTCAAAGGGCAATAAGGGGTCCCTTTGTCTGATCCAAGGCACAGAACAAGAGTGGAAACTGGAACAAAGGTACACCGCCTTGTAGACCTATCTTCTGGAATGAATGAGCTGATGTCAACAGAAGGAGGTCCGCCATAGTTGAGGCAACAAGGGATCCTCAACTAAGGCACGAGAGAAAATAGTAGAGTGACTGACAGACTGACACCAGGGATGATGATGAAATGGGCGTAACTGAGTAGTGGATGGACGACTCCCTTTGTTAGAGCATAAAGGGCATGGATGACCCACCAGCAATTGACACAATATCATGAGGGATAGGGGACAATGGACTGAAGGCCATAATGTGCGACACGAGAGAGGAACCAGGCAATGAAGGATGGAGAACTATAATAGGATAAAAAGGGACTCAGGATAGACTCCATGAATGCAATGATGACTCAACTCAGATGCTCTAAACAGGGGTGACTCGATGGTGCTGCCACACAGAAAAAAGCTCCAATGGGGATAATGAAAACATTAGTACATGATGGTTACTCATGACGAAGGTCGACACAAACATGGAAAAGTATGAAGTTAAAGGGGTGCCCCCAAGTACAAGTGTGGCAGGTGAAGAAATTCAATTTTGAGGAGTGGTGAAGTGAACCTTCTTGGAAAAATTGTGTCCTGATGAAGTATCAAATCATGAAAAACTAACAGATACCCATTTGAGGGCTCCGTGAGAGCTTTCCAACAGTACAAACGGTTTGAAAAACTAAGGTACAGTATGGTCGCAGCAGGCAAAAGAAAAATCAGGGGTTTCTCTTTTGATAAGGCATTTTACCTCCAAATTCACTCATTTTCATGTGGAGCTGTGGTGAATGTAGAGAGGAGAGATAGCTCTAAATCTTGCTGTGATCGTAGCGGAAAAACCGACCATTGGAATTGAGATCTGTCAGTTGCAGGTAAGAGGCCTAAGCCTAATCTTTATTTTTAGTGGATTGAAGTTCAGATTAGGTCCCTAGGGCTTAGGAATAGACCTCTACTCCTCTTCATGTCTGGGTCGCACTTTTTGGGGCAAAAAATGTGACCTGGGTAGCAGGTTTTGAGCAACAAAGTGCGACTTGTCCCATGTTTGGGCTTGAAAAGTCTGACTTATCAGGGAGTGGTTTTTTTGTGCTTTTTTTTGGCTAAGCACTAGGTTTTTATGATGAGATACAATATTTCCTATTGGTATGCTGACAAATATGATGGTTTTGTGCAGATATGGTAGATTTACGGATCAACTGGAGAGAGAGAGACCTGGGCACATTACGGTCGGAGATCTGGGAGGATCAAGGTGTCCATAGTGCATTGGCCAAGTTTTGGGTTCTGAAGTTTGTGGAGAACCTTTTGGTGAGAGCTGGAGAGCCCTTATTGGCTCGGATTTTCAGCTATTGGGATCCGAACCATGAGGTCTTTATAGTGTAGGGGCACTGGATCGAGTTGATGATTCAGGATATATATTTCCTTACTGGTCTCCTACCACTTGGGATTGTAGGGAATACTTAGCCATTAATACCACAAGGGCAGAATAGCATAGCATTTGTAGAGCACCATTGTCAACTAGGTCTCCAATTCAATGGGACTTGAATACCCATTGGGGATTTGGGGAGGTTAGAGACCCGTGATGTGGCCACAGCGGTGTTGCGGATCCTGGGCAACCAGGCACTCCACCACATCACTGGAGGGAAAATTATGCTTGTGGAGAGTGTTTTGAGTGGGACCTACTATGGGTGGGCCCAGATGATGTTGTTGTCATTGAAATGATAGTTGTCGTTATGCAAGCGGCAAGTGAACCATGACTGTGCATATGGTACATTTTTGTGCTCATTCTTGTTTGAGAAGATCTTGACAATTTGACCTCACATATAGTTCCAAGATGGGGGTCTGAGAGAGCCTAAGATGTGCAGGTGGGGGCGACTACTATGTAGAGGAGGAAGTCGGGCAGTTGGACAGGTGTTCTGACCCGAGTTCTTTCTTCATTGGGATCAGATGCCACTGTATATAGACGAATATACCTATAGTGGGATGAGTTATTGTGGGGACCCATATTTTCCACTGTTGCCTGGTTAAATATGGGGGCCCAATGGTAAGTGACAAATTTCTAACCTTTTATGTGCATGTAAAGGTCTAGAATATTGTATGTGGTACTGATTATTTCACTTTTGGTATCCAGATACAACACCAGTAAAACTGGCCAGATATATGGGATGACCTGTAGTATCGATGACCAAAGTACCTTATGGATCGAGGGCACTGCAAAATGAGGATACAACAGCCCTCCTAGAGGACATCCATCATAGATGTGAGAGGCTTCTGACTGGTGTTTCAGAGCATGGCTAGCAGGACCTAGATGACCAGTACATAGAGCCACGTATTGGTCTACCCTCTGAGTGGCGAGGGGTCATGCGGTGCATGGCGATGGCCAGACAGAGTATGTGTGATTTGCGAGCTGCATGAGCAGAGCCATTAGCTCTGGATCCTACAAATAGTGATTAGTGTGTAGGGGCAGGTGGTGCTCCCAGTCTTGAGTTTTGTAACATGCTATGAGCATGTCATATGTATCAGAGTCGATGGACTCTAAAAAAATTTATACGACACATATTATTGATATGCATCATTTTGATATTTTTATGTTATTGTCTTGTGTCAAATGCGTGTGCTAAATGCCAATATAGAATATGGTTTGCAATGCTATCAACATAGTGATTTTGTGCTCTAGGTACATGACTGAATTTAATGATTTCAAATTCACGCATCAAAAGCTTCACTCATAAATATCTTCTAAGAAGGATAGGATTACGCACACGATAGACACCATTCAATTGCATGACAAGAAGCAAGGAATCCAAATGAACATGTAGGTGGAGGATGTGATGTGAAAGGGCACCACTACATCATATTCGGCCTGATGACTGCTAGCAATACGAATTCATACCCCATTCAAGAGAATAAGGGAGTGCAAGGGGGTAAAAATGGCCCAACCTGTTGAGGCTAGATTCTTGGAGTAGTGACTTGTACCATTAGCAAAACCGATATAAGGTGTGGATGAGAGACCCATGAAAGCTGTCACAAGAAGATAAATGGGAGGATGATGAACAGTGTTGGCAACCTAAGCACAAAGTAGAAATCAAACGCACTCCGTGGGAGGGAGTGATCTAGCTAGGATGTCTACTACTCACACATCGATGGTGAGGTGGAGTGTGGGAGCTACAGGAGGTGTAGCTTGCATGGAGATCATGAAAGTTACCATAGGCATGGATGGTGCTATCCCATTTATGGGTGGGAATGATGAAGTCAGCTATGGACATGGCTTCCATGATGTCATCATCGTAATAGAAGATGGAGTGATTGGAGGAAGGGCGACCACATAATGCGATAAAGCTACCTGACTCATCATCATGAGAAGAAATGTTCACATGTGCATCATATGGGGGATGACAGAAGAAGAAATAGATAAGGGATTTACTAATGTTGAGCCCAGGGTGATTGCTGAAGGGAGGTCAAGCGAAACAACAGAGGAAGATTCAGAGGTAGCTTCCACCAAGGGTCTCATGGATGATGAAAGGTAGAGGATGGTGGCTGCAGATTCCATCATCTTGACATCCGAGGGAATGTCAATGGGAGCAAGTAAATCCTTAGTTTGGCATGTAGCATAATACACAAGTATGGGAGAGGTGAATTAGTTTGGTTCAATCTCGTACTTCCAAACTACCTCTAACAAGGCATGATAATGCGTAAGGCAAGGACAATGGTGAGAATAATGGCCATGGAGATCACACAGAGCACAAGGTTGGTTAGTGTGAATATTTTTAGGATTATTGGCTGCAGTCGAGGAAGAAACAAAGGCTTCAGGGACCATAGACTCAGGGAATGAAACTTTAACAATGGGCTTGATATGGGGTAGTTCAGGACAGTTATGGGTGGCATGGCCGACGACACTACACAAAGCACCAGAAATTGCGGGTAGGGGAGGTGCAGGATTGTTAGGTCCCTATATTACTAGTATAGTCCCTTATTGTTGTTAGTGTAACCCCCTTATTGTTATTATTGTACCCTTGTAACCCCCATTATTTTATTATTGTGCCCTTAAATTATTATTTTTAGGTCGGTTAGGATTACATTGTGGCCCACTATGATTACATTATGGCCCCATGGACTCCTATATATAGAAAGGAGGTTTTGTAAATTGTATCATCCAAGAATTGTTCATTTATGTAATGTATTAGAGGTTTCCCCCTTGAAGTAGCTTATTTCTAAGGCGTTGATATCTCTTTTCTTCTATTTTTGGAGCTGGTTACACAACATTTGGTATTAGAGCTTTGGATTCTAGGGTTTTGCTACTCTAAACATGTTATCGTGGAATTTTCGCTATAAATTCTTTTCTAAAAAGGTTTAGAATCTGAAATTTTTAGGGTGTGAAGCTGAAATCCTGGGGAAACTCATCAAAATATCTTACAGCCTAGTTCACAATATTTTTGGAGATATGATCTGTGGAAGGTAGTGCTTTTTCAGGCTCCTGAATTTCATCTCAAAGAGGTGATCGTGGGAAAATATTCATAACTCTCTCTCTGAGCATCATATTGGAGTGCCGTAAAAATTGGTCGCAAGTAAATGGACTATAGTTTCTTGGCTATCAACTTCAAATCCGAAGGACAAAACAGTGACACGTGGCAAGTCGTAAAAGTTCACTCAATTGAACGAGTACATAATTGGGTCATTGTGGGAGATTGAACACAACTTTGTCTTGGAGAATTCAAATTAGGTTAGACCTGTGGCATTCTAAAGAGAATTCAAAGGGCTATGTTGGTTCCAAAATTCAAATATCTAGGTGTTGCAATCGCGGAGATAATCCAATTTCAATATCGAGCTCCTCAAAAGCAAGAGAAAGGTGTGTATTTTTTTTCCGAATTGCATAAGTCTTGTTTGAAGAATCAATTTGAATTGATTCCAAGGGCATATTCTAGAATAGATATCAATATTGGGTTCTAAAATATGCCCCATAAAAATAATTCAACACCCATTAAGCCTTCAAAATGCTCTACGATGACTCATGAAGATGAAGAATTGAAACATGATCTATCAAAATTACAAGAGCAAATGCACCAAATTTCGCTCTCGCAAAGAACAACAAAAAATGAAATGGAAGTTTTGAAGAAAGGTGTGGAAGCGAAGATGGACGGTTTGAAGAAAGGCATGGAAGCTAATATGGATGGCATGGAAGATGGCATGGAAGCTAAGATGGATGACATGAAGGACCAGATGGAAAACATGAAGAATGATCTAAAAGAAGACATGGAAGGTTTGACGAAGTTGACACAAGAAATGTTTCGTAATGCTGAAAAGATAGTAGAAGAACCTCATGATGAGAACAAAATAAATGTTAATTGTGATTTCATAAACTCTAATGTTGGTGGGAAGAACCACCATATTCCAAAAATGGGTATGAGGAAGTTTGATGGAAAGGATCCTGTAAAATGGATACTATAGATGGAGCAATATTTTGATCTCCATAACATGCAAAACAGACAAAAGGTACGCATTTCAACTTTACATTTAGAACAAAAAACATTTGTATGGCATCGATGGCTTTGCTCCCGTAAAAAAATTGTGAGTTGGTCAATTTTTATGGAGGAAATGATAGCACATTATGAGGATACAAAGAGCAACGCCTTCTTTAGGCAATTGATAAATCTCAAACAAAATGGTTTAATGGGGAAGCACATTGAAGACTTCCAAAAATTGAATATAAGGGTAACTAATATTCCAAAGGTCATAGGATTGATCTCTTCATATGCACTTTAAAGGATAACATCCAACATTAAGTTCGCGTTTTGGAACTTGATTCATTGGCGAAGGCATTCAGGTTGGCAAGAAAAGTTGACTGTAAAATAATGGTGACAAGGAAGCCTACCACTCAGTTCTATAAAGAAGGAAGTGTTGCTACACCTAAATTTCCACAACCTACAAGGTTGACACCACAAAAATCGTGAGAAAAAAGAGAAAAAGGGCTTTGCTACAGTTGTGATAGAAAATACACTAAAGGTCATAAGTGTGCTGAGAAGAAATTATTTTATATAGATTTTGAAGAGGAAGAAGAAAATGAACAAGAAGAGGATATACACCAAGAACCATCCCTAGAAGAGGAAGAAATGAATCCAACCATATCGTGTAATGCACTGACAGGAATTACCACTCCTCAAACTCTCAAGATAGAAGGACATATCAAGAAGAAAAAGGTAATAGTGTTTATTGATTCAAGTAGCACCCATAATTTTATTCACTGTAAGCTAGCCAAGGAATTAAATTTTTTCCTATACCCAGCACCAGAATGTCAAGTGATGGTTACAAATGGAAGAACTATAAATTTCTCTGGAAAATGCCATAACATCAAGCTAACCATGGGGGAATATATATTGACTAGTCCAATGCTTTCCATTCCTATGGGAGGTTTTGATGTTGTACTAGGAGTACAATGGTTACAATCTTTGGGGATGGTATCTTTTAATTTTCAAGAACTTTTCTTGAAATTTTTTGCAGAAGGAAAAGAAACTGAATTACGGGCTATTGAAGGGAAGCTGGGAATGATAATAAGCTCTAATGTCATGACAAATATTCTAAAGAAAGAACAAGGAGGTGTAACTGCACAATTATGCTCACTAGAAGTTCCAACATAAAAATCATATATTTCTGCAGATCGCCAACAAGTCCTGGACAATCATTCCAAGGTGTTTGAAACTCCAAAAGGACTCCCACCTATTCATTATCATGATAATGCTATTTATTTGATTCCAAGAAGTGTTCCTCCAAACATCAGGCCTTATAGATATCCTTACGTCCAAAAGAGAAAAATTGAACATATGATTGCAAAAATGTTAGAGGCAGGTATAATTCAACCTAGTCAAATTTCTTTCTCTGCTCCTATAATATTGGTATAGAATAAGGATGGATCATGGCTAATGTGTCTAGATTATAGGGAGCTCAATAAGCTCACCATTAAAGATAAATTTCCCATTCCCATTTGTGAACATATTGACAAGGTGCTCAAACTATTGTAGGAGAAACAATTATATGCAAAAACATCCAAATGTTTCTTTGGAGTGCAAGAAGTGGAATATCTGGGTCATATTGTATCTCACGAGGGTGTTAAAGTAGATCCTAACAAAATTAAAGACATTAAGGAATGGAAAGTACCCACAACCATAAAGCAATTGCGAGGATTTCTTGGGTTAACAGGGTATAATCGCAAGTTTGTTAAGAATTATGGGAGAATAGCAGCACCTCTAACAACATTATTGAAGAAAGATGCATTTTCATGGACTACTAAAGCAACTAAGGCCTTTGAACATCTTGAAGAGGCAATGTGCCTAGCACCAGTCTTAGCCACTCCAGACTTCACAAAACCTTTATTGTGGAATGTGATGCCTCAGGAAATGGAATTGGTGTTGTTTTAATGTAGGAAGGAAGACCCATTGCTTTTGAAAGTCATCCAATCAAAGGAAAGTATTTACATAAACCTATTTATGAGAAGGAAATGTTAGCAATACTGCATGCACTAAAGAAATGACAAACTTACCTAATGGGAAGACACTTCAAGGTAAAAACTGATCATCATAGTCTTAAAAAGTTTTTGGAACAAATACTATCTTCAGAAGAGAAACAAAAATGGGTCACAAATATTTTGGGTTATGACTTTGAAATAATCTACAAAAAAGGAAAGTTTAATGTTTTTGTAGATGCACTCTCAAGAAAGAATGAAGAGGTGGAAGCATTTCTTTGTGCCATTTCTATTATCCAACCAAATTGGGTAACAGAAGCAAGAGGTGAATGGAAGAAGGACAAAGATGTATGGACACTCATTCAAAAGTTGCAGCAAGATCCTAGTACATCTGATACATTTAGTTGGAAAAATTATTCCTTATGGTACAAAGATCGTTTATATCTTTGTAAAAATTCCCACCTAAAACAAAAGATTCTTCTGGAATTGCACACTTCTCCTTTAGGAGGATGCTCAGAATTTTTAAAAACTTACCACAGGGTGAAGAAAGAATTTTTTTAGGATGGCCTTAAATCTGATATTCAAAATTTTGTGGCAGAATGTTTGGTTTTCCAGCAGAATAAAGTTGAGACAAATAAGACCCTGGGAATTCTACAACCTTTATCCATTCCAAGTCAACGTTGGGAGGAGATTTCAATGGATTTTATCACAAGTTTACCTTATTCTGAAGGAAATAGTGTCATCATGGTGGTAGTTGATAGATTTACCAAGTATGCACACTTTTGTGCATTATCTCATCCATTTAAATAAAGTACAGTTGCTACTACATTTATGGACATAATTTAGAAGCTACATGGAAGCCCAAGGGTTATTGTGAGTGACAGAGATCCCATTTTTACTAGAAGTTTTTGGATGGATCTATTTTCTTATTTAGGTACTCAATTAGCTCATATATCATCTTATCATTCTCAATTTGATGATCAAAATAAGATAGTAAATAAATGTTTGGAAGGATATCTTCATTGTTTTGTATCTGATAAACAAACACAATGGGTCAAGTGGTTACCTCTCGCTAAATGGTGGTATAACATGTTACACCATTTTTTGGTCATCTAACCTCTTATCATTAGATGGACCCAAGTACACCATGTAAGACCAATTTTACCCTAAGTAAAATTGCTTTCACTATGTAAAATAACTTAATAAACCACATTTATTAGGTTGTTTATGGTCTAAACAGGAAACCCCAAAAGGAAATATTAAACAAACCTATTTTGTTTAATTTTCCTCATGGAATAACTAATTAAACCATAATTTAATTATTATTCCTAGTCATGTTTAACCCAAAAACAAAGAAATTAATTAGATAAACCTTTATTTATCTTATTATTTTCTAGGAATAATTATTTAAATCTTATTTAGATAATATTCCTTGTTAAATATGACCAAATCACCCACAAATAATTAATTAAATCATTATTTATTTGATTATACTTCAACCACTTCCTTAAAAAGATAAATAAATCATTTATTTATTTATTATTGACAAATAAAGGGATTTAACCCAAGTCAAAAACTTTTTCCCTCCAACAAATATAATAAAATATTCCATAAAAGGTGGATCTAGATTTGGTTAACATTATTTTAATCATGCACCAAGATCTAGAATGACTCAATATTTTGTTATAAATAGGAGGGTTTTTCCTACCATTCTTCACCTTTTGTTGCTTATTAGATCACTCTGGATCCATACACTTGGTCACCTTTTTCTGCATTATTTGCTGTGTGAGCTCCCTTTGAGTTCTATCTTTGTCTGCGTTTTCTACACCAACAAGAGAGATAGATTCTAGATCTGAAGTGCTGAGGACTTCCAAGAACCCATGCCATTGAGGAGAATTGGAAACATCTTCTTGTTTTCCTCCCAGGTGCCCTTAATACAAAAATTCTTTCAAAAATTGTTCTTGTCTTGTCTATTGGATATATGGAGAAAACCCTTCTTTTTACTGCTTAATGTCTTTATATGCATAGATCTGGTTTTTTGCAGCTCTTGTCTTGATCAACTAACTGCAGATCTAAAGATATTGGCAGCCACTTTTGATGTTAGGGCTATTAGTTATGTGTAGCTAAAGTGGTATTTTTCCATACACATCGACAAAGGATTCATACTAACATAACACTTCCTTCCATACTGCAGAAAAAATGACCCAATTTATGGCACTTTATGGATATCATCCACCATCCATCACATCATCTTTAAGGTAAAATTCGAAGGTTAAAGCAGTGGAAGATCACATCGAGCATCAGCAAGAAGTTCTCCAACTCTTAAAGGATAACCTGAATTTGGCACAAAATCGAATGAAACAATAGGTAGATCAACATCGTAGCAAGAGAAGTTTTGATATAGGAGATTGGGTATCTTTACGATTACAACCATACAAAAAAATGTCCCTCGAGCAATCTAAGAAGGATAATAAATTATCGCCAAAGTACTATTGTTCTTACAAGGTGTTGCAAAATATTGGTACTACAGCATACAAATTGGAGCTTCGTGCTTCTTCGCGAGTCCATCCAGTTTTCCATGTTTCATTCTTAAAGAAGGTTATAGGTGAAAATCTTCAAGTTCAAACGATATTTCTAGAACTTGATGAGGAAGGAAAAATCATATTGGAACCTGAAGTGGTCAGGGAAACAAGAACTTGACAGCTACAAAATCGATCAATTTCAGAGTATCTCATCAAGTAGAATAGCTTACCCACTGAAGATTCTACATGGGAGGATGAGAATTTTATATAGAAGCACCTAGAGGTACTCAAGCATTGAGGACAACACTTTTTTGAAGGAGAGGGGCATGTTAGGTCCCTATATTACTAGTATAGTCCCTTATTGTTGTTAATGTAACCCATTTATTGTTATTATTGTACCCTTGTAACCCCCATTTTGTTATTATTGTGCCCTTAAATTATTATTGTTAGGTCGATTAGGATTACATTGTGGCCCACTAGGATTACATTATGGCCCTATGGAATCCTATACGTAGAAAGGAGGTTTTGTAAATTGTATCATCCAATAATTTTTCATTTATGTAATGTATTGGAGGTTTCCCCATTGAAGTGGCTTATTTCTAAGGCATTGATATCTCTTTTCTTGTATTTTTGGAGATGGTTACACAACAAGGGTCTGTCGGGGCAGCCTTATCCTTAGAGGCCCTCTTGCAAGATTTTCCCTTCTTACCCGAAGCAGTCGCAACAGAAGGAGGTTCGTGTCGAGGTGGTTGAGGCACTGTTGCAATAGGAGAAGTCATGGGGACCGGTTGAACCACGGTCAAAACAAGATAAGGTTTGGGTTGACCTAGTGGGGTAGCGGTTGGAGGATCAAGGTACCAGATGGGAATCCCAAGGGTCAGGTTAGGAAGAGAGAGGGTGGCCATAACAGGTTCCATAGAAACTACTGGTGGGGGATTTAGTAACAGTATCTGACTGGAGGGGTAATGGCCAGCTGGGATGACTCCTAAATGGTCAAGGCCTGGAGCAATCGTTCCAGGAGGGTAAAGAGGCTCATGAGTACCAGCTGAAGGGCTAGGGGCGAGGAGGTCTAGAAGACTGAATTGAAGGGCTAGGAGTACACTATGGAGGGCGAGGAGGTCGTTGATTAGCTGAGGTAGGTTGTTTGAGGGAAACCCTAGACTATTGCATCATGCAAACATTCGATGAGATGGGATCAGAGATAGGATGAGGAAGACCAGGGAATGTACGAAGAAATGAGGGATCTTTGTAGACTCTGGGTGAAACACTAGTCCAAGGATCAACGATTTTCTTATTGGCCACTGAAGAGATAGTGGATTTAGGGGAGGTCTGAGACTTCAGTTCGTAATATGTCAACTGGTCAATGGTGACTATCTTTCCATTATGAGGGAAGGACATCTTGGGGTGGACTACGGAAGGGACAGTGGACATCACATAAGTGTATCTACGACCCAAGATAATGTTGTAATCCAAGGGGGCATCTATGACTTCTACGTCGATGCAAATAGTCTTGCCCATAAGAGTAATAAGACAATTACGGAATATGCAGAAACCTAAATATTTCAACCCATCCTCCAATTCCACTATCAAATAAAGAAAAAAGTAAAAATAAAGAAAATTTTCCCTCCTCCAACCTTGAAAAATAAATTGAAGGTATATTTGCATCATAGTACAAGTACAAAATGACAAATTCATAATTGCACATAGCTTGGTTAGTTCCTTTCTGTGGCCATCGGAAAATGATAATATATCTCTAAATAAAATATGTGAAGGATATAAATTCAAATCCATATGAACACCTTTGATGATACTTGATCTCTTTTCCTTTTTTAATGATCCGCAAAGCGCCTCATATACTAGAAGAAACATGACATGCAACAAGGGGCATGTTTTCCAGAGCTATTTTGTTTCTTTGAAAATATCCAAAGCAACACCATTGATGAGATCCAAGAAATTGGCCATCATTTCATAACCCATCACCTAAGTAATAAAAAGTACCTCAAATCTTATATGTCATCAATCACCTTAGATAAAGCCTAACCTTACCATACACCTTTAATAAATCCAATTTTATCATTGCCCCATTAAATATCTTAATGTAATGTGGTGAATAGCATTCTCAACCAGCCCTTCTATCAACTATCCTTGGTTTAATAATTTTTTTTCCTTTATTACCACAATTGTCCCTTGTGATTATTTTCAACTAAATTGCATTTAATTACATCCCATTTTATGCATGCCATGTTTCATTATTCATTTCACTACCTATATGCCATTTCATCGAGTCTCACTAATTTTTGTGTAAAGAAATCTTTTAATTTCTACAAATCATTTAAATGCCACATTTTTCTTTAGATGTGAGCCATTTGATTTGGATTTATGTAGGAAAACAAGAGAATAAAAATATAACCATAAATACAAATATGCAATGGAAATAACACTTCAATGCATTAATATCAACGAACTGAAATCTGTCTACAGACATAATGAACATAAACTATCTAGGGCATTGGTAGCTTATCTCTGAGAAGGGATGTGGTAGCTAGAGGCCTCTGAACTATGTTACAATGAGGCTCGAAGTCATATTTATTATTCAGAAAAAATGGAAAACCACAAACATCCAAAGAACTACCCTTAGGAGATGAAGCACCAAAACTATGGGCCCCGTTGGGTAAATTGGTACATCAACTTCTCAAGGACGTACCTTTGGCATATGATATCTGTTTGATGTGCACAATACATTTTTATAAATATCTATAGAAGGACTACAACTTTTGATGTGAGAAACATCAAAGGAACTTCCATGTTGCTCCTGGGTTTCCAGAAAACCATCGTTTAGGGCCTAAAAATGACTTTGGAAGTTCAAGACCCGAAAATATGCTAAAAATAGTAACCTATGCTACAATTAAGGAAAATAAAAAACTGAAAGAAACAATGGTGGGGCCCCAAGTGGAATACATGGGAAACCACGAATATCTACCTGGATCATTCCCCCTCCCCCTTAGGAAGCAATGATCCCCATTGCATTGAGTACCTCCATGAGACGAGGAAAATTCTGTTGAACTTGGTCCCTGGTGAACCACTTGCCTTAGTGTAGGAGTTGGCCAGCCTTAGCAACTCGATACAGTTGGATCTTACGTTGGCAAGTGTTCTTGATTGTCATGTCCATGATACAATCTGTGGTGGCTTGTTCCATGTATGATAGGTTTAACTCTATTGGTGTGAGTTCTTCTGCAATGTTAGAGGTTTCCAATACATGTGGGAAGTAGGGTTGAAGGCGGTCCACATTGAATACTAGGTGCAGATCAAGGAATGGTGTAATATTGAGCTCAAAGAAGTTGGCCCCTACAACCTTGGCGATGGTGTAAAACCCATATTGAAGTGTGTGAAGCTTGCAGTGGGGTCCAGCGAGGTGCTCCTTCAACAAATATAGCCACACTTTGTTTCCCACCTGGAATTTGTGTGGCACCTGATGTTGATCATGTCATTTCTTGTACTTAACATTGGCTCTGTCCAATATTTCATGAACCTCTTGGAAGATGCGTTGAATGCACTCAATGAAGTTGGTCACTTTTCCAGCGTTAGATTGGACATGAGCCAAATCAGCCTGAGTAGCCACAAATGAATTGGCTCCGTCAATGGGACATAGTCGTTGGAATCCTGAGCCCACCTGAAAGGGTCTATGGTCGATTGAGATGTGGAGAGCCTAGTTATAAGTGTGGTGTACATAGGGAATGCTCTCATTGCATGTTCCTGGATGCTTGGAATTGTATGTGCGCATAATGTGTATGATCACCTTGTTGATGACCTCCGTCTGGCCATCAGTTTGGGGATGGAAAGATGTGGACTTGGTGAGCTTGGTGTCCAGCATTAACCAGAGGATGGACCAAAATGTGCTAAGGAACATGTCGTGATATAAGATAATATACTGTGGGATCACAAAGTGAACCCACACTCATTCAAAGAAGATTTTAGTAGTGGCTTCTACTGTGATATTCTTCTTGCAGGCCACCATAATGGCCATCTTCCAGAATCTGTCGATGACCATGAAAACACAGTCATTTCCATGATTAGTAGAAGGAAGGCCAACATATAATCCATGGATACGGATTCGCAAGGTCTAATAGGGGTAGGTAGTGTAGTATAGAGGCCTTTCTTCCTGATGGTCAGTTTGGAAATGGAGCTAGCATTGCATGATCTGATGTACTTCCTGACATCCTGTTCAAGGTTTTCCCAATACAAATACTTATGCAGTACTGCCACAATTTTCTTGACCCCAAAATTCCTGCTGATTTGATTGTAGTGCGCTTCCCAAATCATCTTCGCACACTCACTTGAAGGAACACAAAGGTGACACAGTTTATATAGCGATGCATCTTGGAGGTGAAAATTTGGAACTTGCATACCCTCCAAGAGTGTCTATTATGTGTGGTCAAATTTCGGATCACTCTTGTAGAGAAGAGGCCAATAAGAAGTCTCATACCCACAAGAGTTGAGAATGGTGGTGAGTGCCATGATTGCTGGTCGACTGAGGCAGTCTACAACATTATTGGTGCTCCCCTTCTTGTACTTGATGTTCAAATGAAACTGTTGCATATATGTGGACCAATTCTAATGTCGATCATTCTATATATTCCCTTGTGTTTGTATGAACTGAAGGGGTTAATGGTCTATGTGGATGACTATTTCCTTCCATAAAATGTAATGCTTCCATTGTAAACAAGCCTGCACAATGGAATACATTTCTTTGTCGTAAGTTGGATACTTTCATAATGTGTTGGAAAATTTCTCACAATGATATGCCACTTGATGCCCCTGTTTAGTAAGAAGTGCCTCAATAGCATAGTTAGAGGAATTTGTCTTGATATCGAATGGTTGTTGCAAGTATGGTAATGTGAGCACTTGGGTAGAGAAAAGGCGATGTTTCAATTCTACAAATTCCTTCTGTTGAGATTAAAAAAAATAAAATAAAAAATTTTCTCCTCACTTGGTGACTTGATTCAAGGTCAAAGTGATATGAGAGTATCCTAACACGAACCTACGGTAAAAATTAGTAGGACCCAGAAAGTTGCGAAGCTCTATTAGAGTGGTTGGGGATAGCCAATCCCAAATGACTTGGATCTTCGTTGGATGCACATGCACCCACCATTCATCAATAATGTATCCGAGATAGTAAACCTCGGTCATGCCAAAAGTGCACTTATCCAAATTGGCATAGAACTTATGTTGCCACATTGTTTGGAGGACCTATCAGATGTGATGGAGCTACTCTTCCCAAGTCTCGTTGAAGATCAGGATGTCATCCAAATACACTACTACAAATGAGTTGGTGAATTTCTGCAAGATATCATCCATCTGCCTCATGAAGGTTGTTGTAGCATTCGTCAACCCAAAATGCATGACCAACCATTCAAAAAAGCCTTACTTCACTTTGAAGGCAGTCTTCCAAACATCATAGGGTTTGAATGGTATCTGGCGATACCTGGAATTCAAGTCGATCTTGCTAAAAAAAAGTTCCCCTTTGAGTTGGTACAGAAGGTCAAAAATCTGTGGGATCAAGTACCTATTCTGGGAAATTATCTTGTTCAGCTCCTCATAGTCAATACAGAGTCTCCAAGTCCCATCCTTCTTCTAAATGAATAATATTGGGCTCCCACAGGGCAATGAACTCGGTCAGATGTGACCTTTCTACAGCAGCTCGTGAATGTGCCTCTTGATTTCATCATTGTCCAAAATAGAGCGCTGGTATATAGAGAGCTGGTATATGGGGTGCTTGACCTCACAGTGTAGAGGCACCCCTATGGGTGAGATGAAGATGTCCTCATACTCTTCCACAACCTTGTCCATTTTTTCTTATCGGATGGAGGAGCCCTTTCTAGAGGTCATCACCAGAGTATTATTCTATCCCTGAGGAAAGATCATTAGGAAAACAAATTTCCAAGTTTTGGAAATGGGCTTACTACATTTTTTTGCAGTATCCAAAGAGATAGTGGCAAGAAATGGTACCTGTGGTAACCTGTATAACTTATTTCCAAAAGTAACAATAATAGCATGAGGCTGAGATTCATACATAACATGTCGCTTGCACAAGTATGGTTGGCTGAATAATACATCACAAATGTCAAGAGGAGAAATTTCACATAATATCTCATCCGTGAAGGGCTTGATGTTGTAAAGAAGGTGACACTTCTGGTTGACGTGAAGATTTCATCCTTGGTGAAGCCACTCGATGGTTTACAGGTTTGGGTGTGTTATGGTTGGAAAGCCCAACTGCTTCACGACCTCTGCCGAAATGAGGTGCTTCTCACTCCCACTGTTGGAAATGAACTGTAGCAGGGCACCCTTTACCCACATCTGGGAGTGGAAGAGATGCTCCTCCTCCTCTAAATATTCTAGTTCCTCCTTCTATATCTTTGCAGTGGCAACGGTGGCATTGGGGACCGCATCAATAATCTGATTCCCTTGGTGATTCCCCTTGTCGGGCTCTAATTCATAGTCAGAGCATGCATTTGATTTAAAATCCTTCATCTCCGCCACCACTGATTGTTTGGCCTGACACTCACTTTTGTTGTGAGTGGAGCTCTTATGGAACTCATACCACTTTCCTGTGTTGTTCTTCAGCTTCAAGGTGTTGTTATTTTCTTATGTCATTGGAAATTTTTCTTGGGTTGTCATGCCTTGGATTTTTCCTTTGTTTTGTGGTTTGGGGGCACTTCTCCCTTGGTTTTGATTCACAGATCCAAAGTCTCACTTCTTCTGTTTGAATTTCTGCTCAATCTTTGCAAAATACCTCTATGCCATAACAAATGAGGATATGTCATGGAACTCCATTTCCTCTTGAATGTATCTGTACAAATAACTACGATATTTTAGCACGAAATTTTTCTTTGAATATTTGATACCCAACTTTGTGTGTAGGGAATGGAACTGATTCATCAACTTATGCAAATATTGATCCCTTTGCTGTCGCATTATAGTCCATTGTATATACTTGTCCTCATAACTCCCCATGGGATAATATTTTTCCTTGATGGCATCTTGAAAATAATTCAAGGTGGGTATGATGAAGAACAGAGAGGGTTCCCCCTCATCCTTTTCCTCACAATAGGTTTCCCACTAGTCGTTTACATGGGGGGTAGCTTTGAAAGGTAAAAAAATAATATTCTCCCAGCTAGAAAATTTGTTAATCGAGAAATATCCTTCTATTATATTCCACCATCTATCTATGGCGTCTACATACATTTTCCTTCAAATATGGGAGTTTCCAAGTTTACTTGTACCTTAGAATGATTTGTGCCTCCAGACTGGTTGCTGGATGCAGATGCGTCATCGATGGGCAGTCATTGAAGGATCTGGGAAAATTTATCCATCATCGCGTTCTTTCATTTTTTGTGGGCCTCCTTGAGCAATATCTTGATAGGATATCCTACTCCCTCATTTTTCTTTTCATCCCCCATGGCTGGTCTTCGGGGTTTGTGAGGGTAATCTTGCAAAGAAGGATAGAGAAAGAGCAGGTTGCTCTAATAACACTAATCTGGATTTATGGAGGAATGAAAAATAATATATATATAACCATAAATACAAAGATGCAACGGAAATAACACTTCATTTCATTAATATCAAATAACTCAAATTTTCTTAGAGACATAATGGAAATAAACTAGCGAGGGCGATGATAGCTTATCTTTTATAAGAGATGTGGTGGATACATGCCTATAAAATGTTTTACAATGAGGCTAAAGGGCCTATTTATTACTAAGAAACAATGGAAAACCATAAACATCCAAACACCTACGCCTAGGAGATGAGGCGTCAAAACTATGGGCATCGTTTCGATAAATTGGTACATATACTTCCCGGGGATGTAACTTTGGGATACGATCTCCATTTGACATGCAAAATACCTTGATAGAAAGATCTATCCAAGGAGTAAAAATTTACCTACGAGAAACATTGAAGGAAATTCCATGTTTCTCTCATTTTTCTCAAAAATGTCATTTAACTCCTCAAAACAACTCTAGAAGTTCAGGACCTGAAAAACTGGTAAAAATAGTAAACTATGCTACAATTAAGGAAATTGAAAAAATGAAAGAAACAATGGTGGGGCCCCAAGTGGAATAGGTGGATGGCTGACAATATACACCTAGATCAATATATATATATATATATATATGTGTGTGTGTGTGTGTGTGTGTGTGTGTGTGTATGTATATGTATATGTATATGTATATGTATACGTATATGTATATGTATGTATGTATATATATATATATACATACATACATATATATCTATATATATATATATATATTATTCATGGACCCCTATTTTTTGAAGAACACATTCATCTTCATAAAACCTTTTATACAAATTCTAAGTTTTTTTTGCATTAAGAGCTGCATTATATAGCTTAGTATAAGGGAAATGTGTGATTCTGTTAGTGTTAAACATGGATTTGAGAAGAGTATTTTAATAAAAATAAAAATAAATATACATATTTCTCTAGTTTTAATTAAAATCATTATAAAATATCAATAATTACATTTTCATTTTGTTCACTTGATTCCTTATTAATATTAAAATGCAGTATTCCCTAATCGTTGTGCCTTCTGACAGAAAGGATCCTCTGGGATTTGATCCATGATTAATGTTAAATCAGAAAGGATTAGAGGATGACCATACTATAGCCCTCACACATTTGGTTGGCATGGTAATGTGACATCACATATGGAGAGAGTAAAGGTTGTAAGGATTGGTGGAAGAAAGAACTTATCATGAAAGTTTGGTGAAGAAAAATATTCAATTCCATGTGGAAGTTATCTTTTTCTAGGGTTTAGTTTCTATTTAGGGATTACGGTAAGCTCAAGGAAGGAGGAGAGGGAGGCTATTTTGGCCTGTCACCCTTGTGTAGTTGGTTACTCTATTTTTCAATACCATGTTTAAAAAAAATAAAAATTAATTCATTAGATTCATACTCATCTCCTTTATCATACTAGAGAACTTTAATAAACTTTCCATTATGTTTTTTGAGCTTCTATTTTGAACTACTTAAACTTGGAAAATGGTTTAGATCTATATTTAATGAAATACACCCAAATTTTTCTACTAAAATCATCAATAAATGTAAGTAAATAGACATTTGCACCGATTGATTATGCTTGAATTGGACCACAAAAATCTGTATTCATTAACTTTAGTTGTTCTTTGGCTCTATAAGAGGCCAATGAAAGAATAGCTCGCTTATGTTTACCCATTATACAACTTGTACAGGAAGAGGTATGGTGAGACAAAGTAGGAAAACCTTTCACCATAGACTCTCTTTCCAATAGACTCATACTTTTGATAAGTAAATGACCATATAAAAAATGATACAATTCAGTGTTATTTGGTGTTTAAACAATATGTGCATACAACTCCTCACTTCTCATTTGTAATTGATACAACCTGTTCATTGTCATAGGAGTCTTTACAACAAGAGATTTATGTTGATAAGAAATAATGCAAGTAGTGTTGTGAAAGCTAACATCACAACCATGTGCATCTAATTGTCTAGCACTCAAGAAATTATTCTTGAAATTGGGTACATAGTAAACATCATAGATATTATTTCCCATATTTTTTTTGGTTAAGACATGCACAACACCATTTCCTGAATCTTTGACGTTACGATCATCACCCAAACCAATAATGGAATTGAAAGATGTATCAATATATGAACACAAATCACTATGACCAGTCATATAATTACTACATCTAGTGTCTAAAAACCAAACATCCTTATTAGGTACTTGCACAGTCACTTGGAATGCCACAAATAAAGAATTAGATGTTCAACACTTAGTGTTTGTGACATTGGATTTGTTCTTACTTAACACAAATTGTAATTCTTGACATTCAGACATATAATTCCCATATTTTTAACAATAGTGGCATTAAATTTTTTATTTATCCATCCACCTATGACCATGACTAGTTTTATAATGCTTTGAATGTGTTTTAGTTACCTGCAATTTATCATCTCACTTAAAATGTCCTCTTCATTTTCCTTTCCTACCACAAAAACCTCTTCCTCTACCTTTATCCAAAGAAACTTTAGATTTGAAACCATGCTCTAAAGTAATAACATCTGAATTAATTATTGCTTGATGGTCCAATAAACAACCTGCTAATGATTCCACAAACATTTTTTCTAATTATTTAGTATAAACAAGAGTAACTATCATGTCAATTTTTTTGGGCAAACGTATAAGATTTTTTTCAACAATTATTTGATCTTATAGTTCTTCACCATTCATCTGAAGCTGATTAACAATACTCATAACCTTAGTCATGAACTAATCAACTATTTTTAATTTAGTCATTTCAAGTGTTTCAAATTGAGTTAGGAGAGTTTGTAATTTTACCATCTTTACATTTTCATTAACTTGATAAGCAACCTTAAGTATATACCATATTGTTTTAGCATTCTTTGTTGCATTGATTTTAGGAAAAATGGAGTCATCCAAAGAATTTAAAATGCAATAATTAGCCCTACCTTCTTTATTTTTAAGTTCATCACATTGTATTATTTGATCAACATTCATTGAAACTATTACATTTGCATCAGGTTCAATGAAGCCCAATTCTATAGTTTCCCAACCCCATAAACCTTGTAAGAATGATTTTATTTTAAAACTCAAAAAATTATAATTATTTCCACTAAATAATAGAATTGGAAATGAAAATTTACTTGTTGCCATTTTTAAAGAAATCATAAATATGACTCAAAACAACACCCTTCTAAAAACTTCAAAATAAATAGGGCACTCCCTCTATGAAGTAAAAGACAAAATCCTTTCTTTTATCTGAAGCAGACTGCGGGGAAAATTTTCATTTCTAAGTTTTAAAGGAAAAAAAATTGTAATAAAAGTGGAATTATCAAACTAAATTCTTGTATCTATTTCGAAGAGCCGAAAAAAATGACTCACTCTTCCAACAGGATCCTGAGATGGAAGATCTGTTGAAACGTGCGGTGGCAGGGCTTATGTTTTCTCTCTTTAAAGAGAGATAGGTACTTCTTTCTAGTGGGTTTATTGACATCGGAAAAAAAGGTTCTTAACACACGCAAAGCTTCTTAACCAAAAAAAATGGTGGGCTTTCTTCAATGATTGATTAACGAACAACAACAATAGGCTCAATTCCTAGATATGGTCCGAAGAGTGCAACAAGAATGATGTCCACAGGCTGAAGATTCATTCTGTTGGGCCTAGATTCAATGTTACAAAAACGAGTGTTCGAACAGGTCAAGATGATCCCCTTCCTTCTCAATTTAGGACGTCTTTAGTGATGCACCAATGTCTCAAATTGGAGCAAGTAGAATCCCCACAGCAATAACCAAGCTATACAACATCCTCCTAGAGAAGAGCATAGTGGAAGAATGGATGGAACCAGAGATTGTAGTGGAAGAACAATTAGAACCACAGGGAGAATGACCCCATAATGACCCTCACAACCAACTCTTCCAAACTGCTCTAATACCATGGAAGATTTATGAAACAAAGAGAGATAAAAGAAGCACCAAATAGATGAGAACACACCAGAGAAAAATTGTTTCATTAAGTAGACATATATATACATTGATAGATAGTTATAACTAACAAAATAAATTATAACTAATCCTCAAGAAGCTTATTCTTTAACTCATGATTAATATTTTAACATTAATAGCGTGAAGTCACTTTCCTCCATGACAAAGTTGGGAAAAGAGAAACTAGGAAAATATAGGAGGTAGTTACGTAAGAAATGACCTCGAGAGATCACAACCATAGGTTAATAACCCTGAAAACATTAATGCATAGATTAAACCATCCATAATAAAATCAATGCTAGGGTTGAGTGACCTTGAACATATCTATCAGATTGAAACTATAGCTCAAGAAAATTCGACTCCAAATCTAAATAACCTATATGCATAGATGAAATAATTCGTAAACGTAATATATGTTAAGGCTAAATCAAATGAAATATATCATGGTCACATTGGGAACCATCTCATATGATCTATCTAAACTATATTTTAGAATTAATATATCACTATCGATGTGAAACATGTTATAAAAAAGACACATTAATTATATTATAAGTAAGGTTTAAGAGTTATAAAACGTTTGAGTGCACCATATGTGTTGTGGATGGGTGCAATGCCACCAATTTTACTATAGCAACCAAATCAGAACTAGTTGTAACATAAATAAAAACCTTTCATGAAAAAATCAACAATTTTTGGTAATATGATAAACAAGGCCAAGTTAAGCATAATTGTTTTTGTACTGTTATCATATTTATGTGGAGTCTTTAAGAGAAAAAAAATTAATAAATTATATTAAAAAAAATTATGGCATTTTTTCAATATTATTTTTGTGTCCATGGTATTTTTAAATTTTTCTTAACTTTCTTACTTTTTTGTATGTGTTTTTATGTAAACATTATTTATGTGATGTGACAATAGAGACATCTAGTAGACAAGAATTGCTTCAAGAATGGATTTAACTAGAACAAGTTGTCCTCCCCAAAACAACCGGTTGTAGCTCCAACATGCTAGCCATTTTTTTAGTTTAGCTACATGACACTTCTTATTTAGTTTTATGTAGAAACCTAAATATTTCAACCCATCTTCCAATTCCAATATCGAATAAACAAAAAAAGAAAAATAAATAAAATTGTCCCTCCTCCTCCAACCTTGAAAAGTAAATTGAAGGTTTATTTGCATCATAGTACAAGTCCAAAATGATAAATTCATAATTTCACATAGCTTGGTTAGTTCCTTTCTATGGCCATCATAAAATCATAATATATCTCTAAATAAAATATGTGAAGGATATAAATTCAAATCCATATGAACACCGTTGATGATACTTGATCTCTTTTCTTTTGTTAATCATCCGCAAAGCCCCTCATATAATAGAAGAACTATGGCATGCAACAAGGGGCATGTTTTCTAGAGCTACTACATTTCTCTAAAAATATCCAAAGCAACACCATTGATGAGATCCAAGAAAGGGGCCATCATTCCACAACCCATCACCTAATTAGTAAAAAGTACCTCAAATATTGTATGTCATCAATCACCTTACATAAAGCGTAACCTTACCATACACCTTTGATAAATCCAATGTTATCATTGCCCCATTAAATATCTTAATGTAATGTGGTGAATAGCCTTCTCAAGTAGCCCTTCTATCAGTTGTTCTTGGTTCAATCATTTTTTTTTCCTTTATTACCACAATTGTCCGTTGTTATTATTTTCAACTCGATTGCATTTAATTACATCCTAATTTATTTATGCCATGTTTCATTATTCATTTCACTACCTATATGCCACTTCATCGAGTCTCACTAATTTCTGTGTAAAGAAATCTTCTAATTTCTACATATCATTTAAATGCCACATTTTTTTTAGATGCGAGCTTATCTGGATTCAATTTTGTGAGATATATATTGGTCTTTGTATATTTTTTTTTTGATGTGATCATTTTCGTATTTTCCAATTTTTTTCTAGGGAATGTGAGTCCTGATATGGCTAGCACATCTAACCTGTGGTTTGAGTAGCCATGACCTACAGGCATATAAGCTGTCAAAATAACCTAGCTTAGGGATCAGACAGGGGCTTCTACTCTGTAAAAATAAATTATGATTCACACTGTCCCTAAGCCATACCAGCCCTTAGCATGGATGTATTTATAAGTTTTTAAAATAACATGCACTGGGCATAAGGCGTACAATTATGTAGCATGGTAGGATTTATAACCACAATTTTTTTGAACCATCCAGCATTTCACCATGGATTTCCCTAACAAAACAGCCCGTTACTGTCTACTCTAAATTTAGTGGACATGTTTCACGATGGTTTTCATAAGAATATTTCAGAACTTAAATTTTTTTTATGTGGATTTTCTTTCTTCCACTAAACTTCTTGTGCTCTAACTACTATTTGTCCTCTGAAATATCATGTGTTGTACTCACCTCATTATAGACATGATATGATATAACTTATTGATGATAATATTTGAATTATTTATCATATAAGATGAGAGATATCCATGGAAGATACCATATATGGAAAATACTACTCCTTTTGGAAAATCCTCTTAACCAATATATATATATATGATTTGGATTTATGAAGGAACAGAAGAGAATAAAAATATAACCATAAATACAAAGATGCAATGGAAATAACACTTCATTTCATTAATATCAATGAACTGAAATCTGTCTACAGACACAATGGACATAAAATAGCTAGGGCATTGGTAGCTTATCTCTGAGATGAGATGTGGTAGATACAAGGCTCTGAACTATGTTACAATGAGGCAGGAGGGGGTATTTATTATTGAGAAACAATGGAAAACCATAAACATCTAAAAACCTACCCCTAGGAGATGAAGCACCAAAACTATGGGCCCCGTTGAGTAAATTGGTACATCAACTTCCCGGGGACGTAACTTTGGCATATGATCTTTGTTTTATGTGCAAAATACATTTTTATAAATATATATCAGAGGACTACAACTTTTGATGTGAGAAACATTGAAGGAACTTCCATGTTACTCCCGGGCTTCCATAAAAACATCGTTTAGGGCCCAAAAATGGCTCTGGAAGTTCAAGACCCAAAAATATGCTAAAAATAGTAACCTATGCTACAATTAAGGAAACCAAAAAATTGAAAGAAACAACGGTGGGGCCCCAAGTGGAATAGGTGGGCAACCACCAATATCCACCTGGATCATTCCCTCGCCTCCTTAGGAAGAAATGATCCCCATTGCATTGAGTTCCTCCATGAGACGAGGAAACTTCTATTGAACTTGGTCCCTGGTGAACCGCTTGCCTTAGTGTAGGAGTTGGATAGCCTTGACAACCCAATAAAGTTGGAACTTCTGCTAGTGAGTGTTCTTTATTTTCATGTCCATGATACAATCTGTGGTGGCTTTTTCCATGTAGATTGGGTTTAACTTTGTTGGTATGAGTTGTTATGCAATGTCAGAGGTTTCCGATAGATGTGGGAAGTAGGTTCAAAGGCAATCCACATTGAATACAGGGGGAATAGCAAGGAATGGTGGAAAACTGAGCTCAAATAAATTAGCTCCTATAGCTTTGGTGATTGTGTAAAACCCATATCGAAGTCGGTGAAGCTTACACTGGGGTCCGGCGAGGTTCTCCTCCAGCAAATATAACCACACATTGTTTCCCACATGGAATTTGTGTGGAAAATGATGTTGATCATGTCATTTCCCATATTCAGCATTGGCTCTATCCAATATTTCATGAACCTTTTGGCAGAAGTGTTGAATGCACTCAATGAATTTTTTCGCTTTGCCAGGTTTAGATTGGACATGAGCCAAATCGGCCTGAGTAGCTGCAAATGACTTGGCTCAGTCAATGGGACATAGTCGTTGGAATCCCAAGCCCACCTGAAAGGGTCTATGGTCGATTGAGATGTGGAGAGCCCAGTTATAACTGTGTTGTACATAGGGAACGCTCTCATACCATGTGACTAGATGCTTGGAATTATACATGTGCAAAATGTGTACGGTCATCCTATTGACGACCTCTATTTGGCCATCAGTTTAGCGATGGAAAGATGTGGAATTGGTGAGCTTGGTGTCCAGCATTAACCGGAGGCTGGAGAAAAATGTGTTGAGGAACATGTCCTGATATAAGATAATATACTATGGGATCACAAAGTGAATCCACACTCGTTCAAAGAATATTTTAGCAGTGGCTTCTGCTGTGATATTCTTCTTGCAGGCTGCCATAATGGCCATATTAGAGAATCTGTCGACGACCATGAAAACACAGTTGTTTACTTGAATAGTAGAAGGAAGGTCGACATGTAATCCATGGATATGGATTCCCAAGGTTGAATAGGGGTAGGTAGTGTTGTATAAAGGCCTTGCTTCTTGATGGTCGGTTTGGAAATGGAGCTAGTAGTGGATGATCTGATGTACTTCCTGACATCCTATTCAAGGTTTTCCCAATAGAAATACTTATGCAGTACTGCCACATTTTTCTTGACCCCAAAATTCCTAGTGACTTGATTGTAGTGCACTTCTCGAATCATCTTTGCACACTCACTTGAAGGAACAAAAACGTGTCCCATTTTATATATCAGTGCATCCTAGAGGTGAAAATGTGGAACTTGCATACCCTCCAAGAGTGTCTTTTATGTGTCACCAAATTTTGGATCACTCTTGTAGAGATGAGGCCAATCAAAAGTCTCGTGCCCACAAGAGTTGAGAATGATGGTGAGTTCCACAATTGGTGGTCGAAAATGGCAGTCTGCAACATTATTGGTGCTCCCCATCTTGTACTTCATGTTCAAATGAGACTCTTGCATATATGTGGACCACTTCTAATGGCGATCATTCCACAACTTCCTTTGTGTTTGTATGAACTAAAGGCTTTGGTGGTCTATGTGGATGACTATTTCCTTCCCTAAAATGTAATGCTTCCATTGTCAGCAAGCCTACACAATGGAATACATTTATTTTTCATAAGTGGGATAATTTCATACTGTGTCGGAAAATGTCTCACTGTGATATGCCACTCGATGCCCATATTCAGTAAGAACTGCCTCAATACCATAGTTAGAGGCATTTGTATCGATCTTGAATGGTTGTTGCAAGTATGGTAATGTGAGCACTGGGGTATAGCAAAGGTGACGTTTCAATTCTACAAATGCCTTCTGTTGAGATTATGACTAAAAAAAATAATATTTCACTCCTCCATTGGTGACTTCACTCAAGGGCCAAGTGATATGAGAAGATCCTAACATGAACCTATGGTAAAAATTAGCAACACCCAGAAAGTTGCGAAGCTCTATTAGAGTGGTTGGGGTTGGCCAATCCCGAATGACTTGGATCTTCATTTTACCCACATGCATTGACCATTCATCAATAATTTTTCTGAGATATTAAACTTGGGTCATGCCAAAAGTGCACTTATCCAGATTGGCATAGAACTTATGTTGTCGCAGTGTTTGGAGGACCTGTCAGATGTGATGGAGCTACTCTTCCGAGGTCTCGTTGAAGATCTGGATGTCATCCAAGTACACTAGTACAAATGAGTTGGTGAATGGCTACAATATGTTGTCCATCTGACTCATGAAGGTTGCAGGAGCATGCATCAACTCGAAAGGCATGAGCAACCATTGCAAAAGGCCCTCCTTAGCTTTAAAGGCAGTCTTCCAAACATTGTAGGGTATGATTGGTACCTAGCAATACCTAGACTTCATGTCGATCATGCTGAAACATTTCGCTCCTTTCAGTTCATACAAAATGTCATCAATATGTGGGATCAAGTACCTATTCTAGGAAATGAACTTGTTCAGCTCCCGATAGTCAATACAAACTATCCAAGTCCCATCTGTTGGGTATGTGTTAAATTCTTTCCAAGAGTAATCACACACAGGGTGGTAAGATGGGGGGCGATAGCCCCTCATTTGCGTTGGGCACAATGGGGGGGTCACAGGGGGGACAATAGCCCCCCCTGTTAGTGTTCGAGGCAGCACCTCGGCGAAAATTTTTTGGTCCTTAATTTCCGATGGGCGGTTCGCGCCCATGGTTTTGTGCATGGTTTTGCACATGGTTTTGGGGTATGATGGTTTTTGGCCCTTGGAATTTTTTAGATCCGGTCAAGGGAAATACGATTATGTTCTAATCCAAGGTTAATGGATTAGGGTTTATGTATGCCTCGACATATATATATGTGTTGTAACACTAAAAGGAATATAATGAAAAATCAAGCTAGTCGTCCTAATTTGGGATCCAGGGGAAAATCCCTGTGTTTATCTATTTTATGTTTTATGCTCTCGCTATTGTTTATTTTCTGTTATAATATTCGTGTGTAGATAATTTTTGTTCAGGGTTAAACCCTACATTTGGTATCAGATCTATTTCTGCTTCAAGGGGATGTGTTTTCTACTGAGGGTTTCTTTATCGGGCCTGAGGTAGACCCTGTTCAGTGGGGGATCTGTGGGATCAATTCTTGTGGTGAAATAAGATGGCGAGCAGTGGAAAGATAGAGATTGAGAAATTTAAATGGTCAGATTTTTGAGTTGTGGAAGCTGAAGATGGAGGATCTGCTGGTGGATAAAGATCAGTGGATCGCAGTAGATCCAGGTACTAAACCAATGAAAATTTCAGATGAAGACTGGAAGAAACTAGATCAGAAGGCTGAGAGCAAAATACAGTAGTGTGTCTCAGATTCAGCATTGTTGAATGTATCTGGGGAAGCTACGATGAAGAATTTGTGGGAAAAACTTGGGACTTTGTGCTAATCTAAGTCTCTGGTGAATAAGTTGTTCTTGCTGAAAAAATTGTATAAATTGAGGATGAAGGATGGAGACTCAGTGACAGAGCATCTAAACGCCTTCAATACTATGGTAAGTCAGCTATCATCTATTGATATTAAAATCTCAGATGAAGATAAGTGCATCAGTTTGTTGTGTTCTCTATCACACTTGTGGGACATTCTGGTTATTGCAATAGGTAAGAATACAACTGCCTTGAATTTTGATGGCATTGTCTCAGCCTTGTTGTCGGAGGAAATGAGACGAAGAAATATGGAGGGCCAGAATGGAGATGCCTTATCTGTACGAGGAAGGTCCCAGAACAGAAAAAAGAATAAGGTTTCTAGTGGGAGATCTAAATCTCTTGGAAAGTTTGTAAAGGTATGCTAGAAATGCGGAAAGGAAGGGCACTACAAAAGGGAGTGCAGATATAAAGCTCCTAAGAAAGGAAATGGATCTGATGATGCTCCTTCTGCAGAGGAAAAAGCCACCTTGGATGAAGGTGGGGATGTGTATTTGGCTTCTTCTTCAAATACACATGTACATCATGATTCATGGTTGATTGACTCAGGTGCATCCTTTCACTTCACTCCCCATTGGGAGTGGTTCTCTGAGTATCAGAAATATGATGGTGGTGATGTCTTCCTAGGAGATGATAGGAAGGCCAGAATTGTCAGACATGGAAAGGTCAAGCTAAAGCTACAAGGTGGAAGGATTAGAACACTTCCTGGTGCTCTCCATATTCCTACATTGGCCAAAAATATGATTTCTGTAACCAAGATGGATGATGCAGGTGTAAAAATAGTGTTCGAGAAAGATGCCTGCAAGATGGTTCGGGGAGCACTGGTATTATTGCGGGAAGTTCAGACTGGAAATCTGTACAAGCTACAAGGTAGCACTGTTATTGATGGGTGTAATAGTTTTTTGGTTCTTGAAAGTGAAGCAGAAATCCTAGCTGTTTCTGGAGAAAAGACCATGCAATGACATCAAAGGCTTGGACATATTGGAGAGAAGGGCCTTCGAATACTGCATAGAAATGGTATGGTAGAAGGTATGTCTAATTTCTCTCTGGATTTTGATTTCTGTGAGAATTGTGTATATGGGAAGTAGAATCGGGTGATTTTTCGTTATGGTGCTAAGAGGGTGAACAAGATATAAGAACTTATGCACAGTGATGTGTTTTGACTCATGCCTGTTCCATCACTGGGAATGTCTATGTACTCTGTTTCATTCATAGATGACTTCTCAAGCAATACATGGATATATTTCTTGAGGAAGAAATCTGAAGTCTTTGACAGACTTAAAGAATTTAAGGCTCTAGTGGAAAACCAGACAGAGAAGAAGATAAAGGTGCTGAGGACAGATAATGATGGGGAGTTCTGCAAGAAGGAATTTGAAGAGTTCTATAAGAAGTGTGGTATAGCATGGTAGAATACTACTCCATACACACCTCAGCAAAATGGAGTTACAGAAAGAATGAATATAACACTGATGGAAAAGGAAAGAAGCACGCTTAGTGGTATCGGATTAGGAAAAGAATTCTAGGCAGAGGCAGTGGAGACTATATGCTATCTGGTTAACATATCACCTTCATCAATGTTGGAGGAGAAGAGTCCACATGAGGTATGGACTACTAAGAAACCCTCTCTTTCACATCTAAGGGTATTTGGATGTGATGCATATGTACATGTTCCAAAGAAGAAAAGGACCAAGTTGGATAATAAATCCGAAAGGTGCATCTTTATTGGGTAAAAGGATGGTTTAAAAGGTTACAAGCTTTGGAACCCGGAAATAAGGAAGGTTGTGTACAGCTGAGATGTGGTATTTAGAGAGATGAAAGATGTTTTTAAACATGAAATCATATGAAAGGAACCCGAGAATATAGAGTTTCAGCTAAAGGAGTATGAATCAGACTCTACAACAGAAGAAAATTTAGAAGAGGAATAGCCACAAACTCTAGCTATGAGAAGATCAGTTCGGGAAAGAAGGAAAGCAGAAAGGTATAGTCCATATTCTTTTTGTTCAGGTTTTGCCTTAACTATAACTGATGATGATCCCAGAAATGTCAGGGAGGTAGTAGATTCAGAGGATGGAAAACTCTAGAAGGAGGCCATGGTTGATGAAATGACATCCTTTCACAAAAATGAGGCATGGGATCTGGTGGAGTTTCCGACTGAAGCCCATTGGGAAAAAATGGGTGTTTAAGAAGAAGATGAATGTAGAAGGCAAGGTGGAGAAATAGAAAGCTCGGCTAATAGAAAAAGGTTCTTCCCAAGTGTCGGGAATTGATTTTGGTGATATTTTTTCTCTTGTTGCAAAGGTTACTTCTATTAGATTACTTTTATCTATTGCTGCTACATTTGATTTTGAGATAGAACAGATGGATGTGAAGACAAAATTTCTTCATGGGGATCTAGAAAAGGAGATCTACAGGAATCAACCTGAAGGTTTTATGGTGAAGGGTAAGAAATAACTGGTATGCAGGTTGAAGAAGTCTCTGTATGGGATTAAACAATCACCAAGGATGTGGTATCAAAAATTTGATACCTATATATGGGGACTTGGCTTCACCAGAAGCAAGGAGGATCACTGTGTTTATTTTAAATTAATTGGTGATCGTGTTATTTATTTGGTCTTGTATGTGGATGATATGTTGTTTATTGGAAATGACAAATAAATTATCCATGATTTTAAAACCCAACTGTTCTCCAAATTTGACATGAAGGATCTTGGTGCTGCAAACTATATTTTGGGTATGGAAATTAAGAGAGATCAGGAGAAGAGGAAGCTCTGGTTAAACTAGAGGAAGTATGTGAAGACTATATTGCAGAGGTTCAATATGCAGGATAGTAAACCGGTGAATGTTCCTATTCCTGTAGGTGTAAAGTTGTCTACTGAACAGTGTCCCAAGACACAAGAAGAAGAGGAGGATTGTCCCGTGTTTCATATGAAAGTGCAGTGGGCAGCCTGATGTATGCAATGGTCTATACTAGACCAAACATTGCACATGCAGTGAGAGTATTGAGCAGGTTTATGTCAAACCCAGGGAAGGAGCATTGGACAACAATGAAGCATGTTTTCAGATATTTACGTGGCCCTAGTGATTATGGCTTGTGATACCAGGGAAGATCAAGATTGGAAAGAATGTTGGACATTCATGGTTTTTTTTATGCATATTGGGCTAGAGATCTAGACCAAAGAAGATCTACAAGTGGGTATGTGTTTAGCCTATTTAGAGGCGCAGTCAATTGGATGAGTAAAAGACAATCTGTAGTGGCTCTTTCAACTACAGAGGCAGAATACATGGAAGCCACTCATGCAAGAAAGGAATATTTTTGGTTGCAGATATTGTGTTCAAGTATGGGGTTGGTACAACAGCTATAAGGATAGACTGTGATAGCCAAAATGCAATTTTCTTGGCTAAGAACCCTGCTTATCATTCAAAAACAAAGCACATTGATGTTCAATATCACTTTGTTAGAGATATGGTTGAGGATAAAAGGGTGTTGATGGTAAAGGTGGACACTTTGAAGAATGTTGTAGATGCATTGACAAAGTCTGTGAGCACTCAGAATTTCTATTGGTGTAGAGAAACAATGGGTGTTGAAGAATTGAGCCAATGACAAAGCTCTCCTGTCGCCCCCTACGGAAAGAAAACAACAACTGGGAGAATTTTGGGTACTTGTTATATTATTGACATGACTAATCACGCATAGGGGGGTGATAGCCACCCCTAACAGGGTCTGGGGTAGTGCCCCAGCGAAATTTTTTTGGTCCTTAATTTCCAGTGGGTGGTCCGCGCCCATGGTTTTGTGCATGGTTTTGCACATGGTCTTGGGGTATGATGGTTTTCAGCCCCTGGTATTTTTGTAGATCCGGTCAAGGGAACTACTGTTATGTTCTAATCTAGGGTTAATGGATTGGGGTTTATGTATGCTTCGACATGTCTATATATGTGTTGTAACACTAAAAAGAATATAATGAAAAATCAATTTGGTCGTCCCGATTTGGGATCGAGGGGAAAATCTTCATGTTTATCTATTTTATGTTTTATGCTCTTGCTATTACTTATTTTCTATTATAAGATTTGTGTGTAGATAATTTCTATTCAGGGTTAAAACCTACACCATCCTTCTTCTGAACGAATAAGATCGGGCTCCCACAGGGCGATGAACTCGGTCGGATGTGACCTTTCTGCAGCAAATCCTGAATGTGCCTCTTGATTTCATCATTCTCCAAAATAGAGAGCTCGTATATGAGTCCATTAAGCAAAAATGCACCTGAGGTCAGATCTATGGGGTGCCTTAACTGACAGTGTAGAGGCACCCCTGTGGGTGAGGTGAACATGTCCTCATACTCCTCCATAACCTTGTCAATTTGTTGTTGTCATGCAGAGGACCCCTATCTAGATGTCATGGCTAGAGTATTGTTCTTTCCCTGAGGGAATATCATTAGGAAAAAATATTTCTGAGTTTTGGAAATGGGCTTACTACATTGTTTTGCAGTATCCAAAGAGATAGTGGCAGGCGGTGGTAACTATGTTAACTTGTATAACTTATTTCCAAAAGTAACAATAACAACATGAGGTTGAGATTCATACATAACATTTCACTTCCACAAGTATAGTTGGCCGAAGAATACATCACAAACATCAAGAGGATAAATTTCACATAATACCTCATCCGTGAAGGGCTTGATGCTGTAAGGAAGGCAACACTTCTGGCTTATGCGAAGATTCCATTCTTGGTGAAGCCACCCGATGGTGTACAGATCTGGGTGTATTATAGTTGGCAAGCCCAACCGCTTCATGACCTCTGCTGAAATGAGGTGTTTTTTTCTCCCATTGTTGGAAATGAACTGTAGCGGGGCACCCTTTACCCACATATGGGAGTGCAAGAAATGCTCCTCCTCCTCTAAATATTCTGATTCCTCCTTCTAGATCTTCACGATGGAAATGGTGGTTTTGGGCACCACATCAATAATCTTCTTCCCTTGGTGTTTCCCCTTGTCAGGTTCTAATTCAGAGTGAGAGCCTGGATCTAATTCAAAAGACCTCATCTCAGCCACCAGTGACTATTTGACCTAACACTCACTTTTTTTGTGAGTGGAGCTTTTATGGAACTCATAAGACTTTCCTGTGTCGTTATTTAGCTTAAAGGTGTTGTTATTTTCCTATGTCATTGGAAATTTGTCTTGGGCCATCATGCCTTGTCTTTTTCCATCTTTTTGTGGTTTAGGGAAAATTTTCCCTTTCTTTTGATTCACAGATCCAAAGTCCCGCTTCTTCTATTTGAATTTCTGCTCAATATTTCCAAAATATCGATATGCCGTAAGAAACGAGGATATGTCAAGGAACTCCATTTCATCCAAAATGTATCTCTACAAACAACTACGATATTTCAGCACAAAAGTTTTCTTCGAATCTTTGATACCCAACTTTGTGTGCAGGGAATGGAACTGATTTGTCAACTTATGCACATATTGTTCCCTTTGCTACCGTAGTGTAGTCCATTGTATGTAGTTGTCCTCATAACTCCCCACGAGATAATATTTTTCCTTGATGCCATCTCAGGATTAATTCCAAGTGGGTACGACCAAGCACAAAGAGGGTTCCCCCTCATCCTTTTCCTCACAGTAGGTTTCCTACCAGTCCTTGACATGGGGGGTAGCTTTTAGGAGTTAAAAGATAATATTCTCTTGGTTGGAAAAGTCATGAATCGAGAAATATCCTTCTAATAGATTCCACCATCTATCTACGGCATATACATATATTTTCCTTAAAATATGGGAATTTCAAATTTTACTTGTACCTTAAAATGAGTTGTGCCACCAAAGTGGCTGCTGGATGCAGATCCGTCATCAGTGGGCAGTCGTTGAAGGATCTGGGAAAATTTATCGATCATCATGTTCCTTCATTTTTTGAGGGCCTCCTCGAGTAATATCTTGATAGGATCTCTTGCTCCCTCATATTTCTTTTCATCCCCCATGGTTGGCCTTTGGGATTTGCGAGGCTAATCTTGTAAAGTCTCATCCTTCTTCTGAATGAATAAGATCGGGCTCCCACAGGGCGATGAACTCGTTCGAATGTGATCTTTCTGCAATAGCTCCTAAATGTGCCTCTTGATTTCATCATTCTCCAAAATAGAGAGTTTTTATGTGGTTCCATTAGGCAGTGGTGCACCTGAGTTAAGATCGATGGGGTGCTTGACCTGACATTGTAGAGACACCCCTGTGGGTGAGCTGAAGATATCCCTGTACTCCTCCACAACCTTGTCCATTTTTTTTTGTCGTGCGGAGGAGCCCTCTCTCGAGGTCGTGGCCAAATTATTCTTCTTTCCCTGAGGGAAGATCATTAGGAAAGAAAAATTCCCAGTTTTCGAAATGGGCATACTGCATCGTTTTACAGTATCCAAAGAGATAGCGAAAAGCAGTGGTACCTGCAGTAACCTGTATAACTTATTTCCAAAAGTAACAATAACAGCATAAGGCTGAGATTCATACATAACATGTCACTTTCAAAAGTATGGTTTGCTAAATAATACATCACAAACATCGGGAGGAGAAATTTTGACATAATACCTCATCCATGAAGCGCTTGATACTATAAGGAAGGCAACACTACTGGCTGTTGCAAAGATTCCATCCTTGGTGAAGCCACCCGATAGTGTATGGATTTGGCTGTGTTGTGGTTGGAAAGTCCAACCACTTCACAAACTCTGCTAAAATGAGGTGCTTTTCTCTCCCACTATTGGCAACGAACTATAGCGGGGAACCTTTTACCCACATCTAGGAGTGAAAGAGAAACTCCTCCTCTAAATATTTCGGTTCCTCCTTCTAGATCTTATCGGTGGAAATGGTGGCCTTGGGCACTGCATCTATAATCTTCTTCCCTTGGTGATTCCCATTTTTAGTTTCTAATTCACAGTTAGATCATGCATCTGATTCAAAAACCCTTATCTCAACCACCAGTGACTATTTGGCCTGACACTCGCTTTTGTTGTGAGTGGAGCTCTTATGGAACTCATACCACTTTCCTGTGTCGTTCTTCAGCTTCGAGGTGTTGTTATTTTCTTATGTAATTGGAAAGTTGTCTTGGGCCATCATGCCTTGGCTTTTTCCTTTGTTTTTTGTTTTGGGGGCACTTTTCCCTTGCTTTTGATTCACAGAGCCAAATTCTTGCTTCTTTTGCTTGAATTTATGCTCAACCTTTGCAAAATACTGGTATGCCGTAACAAATGACTATATGTCAAGGAAATCCATTTCCTCTTTAATGTATCTCTACAAACAACTACGATATTTCAGCACAAAATTTTTCTTCGAATCTTTGATACCCAACTTTGTGCACAGGGAATGGAACTGATTCATTAGCTTATGCACATATTTATCCCTTTGATGTAGTAGTGTATTCCATTGTATGTACTTGTCCTCATAACTCCCCACAGGATAATATTGTTCCTTTATGGAATCTTAGAAATAATTCCAAGTGGGGACGACCAAGAACAAAGAGGGTTCCCCCTCATCATTTTCCTCACAGTAGGTTTCCCACCAGTCGTTGACATGGGGGGTAGCTTTAAGGAGTGAAAAAATAATATTCTCCCGGTTGGAAAAGTCATAAATATAGAAATATCCTTCTAATAGATTCCACCATCTATCTACGATGTCTACATATATTTTCCTTCAAATATGGGAATTTCAAATTTTACTTGTACCTTAAAATGAGTTGTGCCTCCAAAGTGGCTACTGGATGCAGATGTGCCCTTAGTGGGCAGTCTTTGAAGGATCTGGGAAAATTTATCCATCATTTCATTCGTTCATTTTTTTAGGGCTTCCTCGAGCAATATCTTGATTGGATCTCTTGCTCCCTCATCTTTCTTTTCATCCCCCATGGCTAGTCTTCCGGGTTTGCGAGGCTAACCTTGCAAAGAAGGATCGAGAAAGAGAATATTGCTCTGATACCACTAACCTAGATATATGTAGGAATGAAAAATAATACACATATAACCATAAATACAAATATGCATCGAAAATAACAATTCATTTCATTAATATCAAAGAACTGAAATTGGCTTAGAGACAGAATGGAAATAAACTAGTGAGGGCGATGATAGCTTCTCTTTGATAAGAGATGTGGTGGCTACATGCCTCTAAAAATTTTTACAATGAAGCTGAAGGGCCTATTTATTATTGGGAAACAATGGAAAACCCTAAACATCCAAACGCCTACCCCTAGGAGATGAAGCGCCAAAACTATGGGCCTCATTTCAGTAAATTGGTACATAAACTTCCCGAGGATGTAACTTTGGCATACGATCTCCATTTGACGTGCACAATACCTCACTAGAAATATCTATCCGAGGAGTACAAATTTTCCCATGAGAAACATTGAAGGAAATTCCATGTTGCTCTCATTTTTCCCAAAAAAAATCATTTAACTCCACAAAGCGACTCTCGAAGTTCAGGACCTGAAAAACTGCTAAAAATAGTAAACTATGCTACAATTAAGGAAATTGAAAAAATGAAGGAAATAATGGTGGAGCCCCAAGTGGAATAGGAGGGTGGCCGATAATATACACCTGAATCAATATATATATTCATGGACCCCTATTTTTGGAAGAACACATTCATCTTCATAAAATCTTTTATAGAAATTCTAAGTTTTTTTTGCATTGAGAACACCATTATATAGCTTAGTATAAGGGAAATGTGTGATTCTGTTAGTGTTAAACATGGATTTGAGAAGAGTATTTAAAAAATATAAAATTAAAAATTGTAAATATATATATATATATATATATATGACTAATAATAAAATAAAAAATGAATATACATATTTCTCTAGTTTTAATTAAAAGCATTATAAAATATCAATAATTACATTTTCATTTTGTTCACTTGATTCCTTATTAATATTAAAATGCAGTATTCCTTGATCAGTGTGTGTTCTGACAGAAAGGATTCTTTAGGACCTGATCCATGATTAATGTTGACTGAGAGAGCGTTAGGGGAAGACCATGCTATAGCCCTCACACATTTGGCTGGCATGGTAATGTGACATCACATATGGAGAGATTAAAGGTTGTAAAGATCAGTGGAAGAAATAAATTATCTTCAAAGTTTGGTGAAGAAAAATATTGAATTCCATGTGGATTTTATCTTGTTCTAGGGTTTAGTATCTATTTAGGGATCCTGATAAGTTCGAGGCAGGAGGAGAGGGAGGCTATTTTGGCCTGTCACTCTTGTGCAGTTCGTTACTCTTTTTTTTATTACCATGTTGCTTACAAAAATAAATTAATTTGTTAGATTCATACTCATCTCCTTTATCATACTAGAGAACTTTAATAAACTTTCCACTATGTTTTTGAGCTTCTATTTTGAACTAATTAAACTTGGAAAATGTTTTAGATTTGTATTTAATGAAATACACCCAATTTTTTCTTCTAAAATCATCAATAAAAGTAAAAAAATAGACATTTCCACCTACTGATTATGCGTGAATTGGACCGCAAAAATATGTATTCATTAAATGTAGTTGTTCTTTAGCTCTATAAGGGGCTGATGAAAAAATAGCTCACTTATGTTTACCCATTATACAACTTGTACAGGAAGAGATATGGCCAGCCAAGGTAGGCAAACCTTTCACCATAGACTGTCTTTTCAATAGACTCATACTTTTGATAGGTAAATGACGATATCACAAATGCCACAATTCAGTGTTATTTGGTGTTTAAACAATATGTGCATACAACTACTCACTTTTCATTTGTATTTGATACAACATGTTCTTTGTCATAGGAATCTTTGCAACAAGAGATTTATGTTGATAAGAAATAATGCAAGTAATGTTGTGAAAGCTAACATCATAATCGTGTGGATCTAACTGTCTAGCACTCAGGAAATTATTCTTGAAATTGGGTACATAGTAAACATCATAGATATTATTCCCCATGTTTTTTTTGGTTAAGACATGCACAACACCATTTCCTGAATATTTTACGTGATGATCATCACCCAAACCAATAACAGAATTGAAATATCTATCAAGATATGAAAACAAATCACTATGACCAGTCATTTGATTACTATATCCAATGTCTACAAACCAAAAATCCTTATTAGGTACTTGCATGGTCACTTGGAATGCCAGAAATAAAGAATCAGATGTTCCACACTTAGTGTTTGTGACATTGGCTTTGTTTATACTTAAAACAAACTAAGTTCTCGACATTCAGACATATAATTGCCATATTTTTAACAATAATGGCATTAAATTTTTTATTTCTCCATCCACCTACGACCATGATCAGCTTGATAATGCTATGAATGTGCTTTAGTTACCTGCAATTTATCATCTCACTAAAAATGTCCTCTTCATTTTCCTTTCTTGCCACGAAAATCTCTGTCTCTACATCTATCGAAAGAAACTTCAAATTTGAAAGCATGCCCTAAATTACTAACATATAAATTAGTTCTTGATTCATGGTCCTATAAACAACCCGTTAATGATTCCACAAACATTTTTTCTAATTATTTCATATAAACAAGAGTAACTATCATGTCAAATTTGTTGGGAAAACATCTAAGATTTTTTTTAAAAATTATTTTATCTTATAGTTCTATACCATTCATCTAAAGCTAATTAACAATACTCATAACCTTAGTTATGAACTGATCAACTATTTTTTATTCAATCATTTCAAGTGTTTCAAATTGAGTTATGAGAGTTTGTAATTTTACCATCTTTACATTTTCATTAACTTGAAAATCAACCTTAATTATATACCATATTGTTTTAGCATTCTTTGTTGCAGTGATTTTAGGAAAAATGGAGTCATCTAAAGACTTTAAAATGCAATAATTAGCTCTACCTTCTTTATTTTTAAGTTTGTCACATTGTATTATTTGATCAACATTCATTGTAGCTATTACATTTGCATCAGGTTCAATGAAGCCCAATTCTATAGTTTCCCAACCCCCTAAACCTTATAAGCATGCTTTCATTTTAAAACTCAAAAAATTATAATTATTTCCACTAAATAATAGCATTGGAATTGAAAATTGACTTGTTGAAGCCATGTTTAAACAAATTAGAAATATGACTCAAAACAACACCCTTTTAAAAACTTCAAAATAAATAGGCCTCTCCCTCTATGAATTAAAACACGAAATCCTTTCTTTTATCTGAAGAAGACTGCGAGGAAAATTTCAATTTCTAAGTTTTAAAGGAAAAAAAATACCAATAGAAGTGGAATATTCAAACTGAATTCTTGTATCTATGACAAAGAGCCGAAAAAAAATGACTTAATTTTCCAACAGGATCCTCATATGGGAGATCTGCTGCAATGTGCGGTGGAAAAGCTTACGTTTTCTCTCTTTAAAGAGAGATAGGTACCTCTTTATATTGGGTTTATTGACATCAAGAAACAAGGTTCTTCACACAGGAAGACCTTCTTAACCAAAAAAAATGATGGGCTATGTTCAATGATTGATTAACCAACAACAACGATGGGCTCAATTCCAAGATATGGTCCCAAGAGTGAACCAAGAATGATGTCCACAGGTTGAAGATTCATTTTGTTGGGCCAAGATTCAGTGCTACAACAATGAGTGTTCAAACAGGTCAAGATGCTCCCCTTCATTCTCAATTTAGAGCGTCTTCAGTGATGCACCAATGTCTCAATTTGGAGCAAGTAGAGTCCCCAAAGAAATAACCAAGCTATCCAATGTCTACTTAGAGAAGAGAAAAGTGGAAGAATCAATGGAACTGCAGATCATAGTGGAAGAATGATTAGAACCACAAGGAGAATGGCCCCCACAACGACCCTCAAAACAAACTTATGGCCCTCACAACAAACTCTTCCAAACTGTTCTGATACCATGGACGATTTATGAAACAAAGTGATAAGAGAAGCAACAAACAGATGAGAACACACCACAACAAAACTGTTTGATTAAGTAGACGTATATATACATTGATAGATAGTTATAACTAATAAACTAAATTGTATATAGAAGGGAGGAATAACCCATTATTGAGTTTTTTAATCACCCAACTAACTATCATGAGTTAAAGAATAAGCTTCTTGAGGATTAGTTACAATTTAGTTTGTTATAACTAACAAACTAAATTGTAACTAATCCTCAAGAAGCTTATTCTTTAACTCATGATTACTATTTTAACATTATTAGTGTGAAGTTAACTTCCTCCATGACAAAGTTGGGAAAAGAGAAACTAGGAAAATCTAGGAGGTAGTTACGCAAGAAATGACCTCGAGAGATCACAACCATAGGTTCATAACCCTGAAAAAATTAATGCATAGATTAAACCATCCATAATAAAATCAATGCTAGGGTTGACTGACCTCAAACATATCTAGTAGATGACAGCTAGAGCTCAGGAACATTCGACTCCAAATCTAAATAACCTATGTGCATAGGTGAAATGATTCGTAAACATAATATATGTTAAGGCTAAATCAAATGAAATATATCATGGTAACGTTGTGAACCATCCCATATGAACTATCTAAACTATATTTGAGAATTAATATATCACTATTGATGTGAAACATGTTATAAAAGAAGGAAACATTAACTATATTAAAGGAAGGTTTAAGAGTTATAAAATGTTTGAGTGCACCATGTGTTTTGTGGATGGGTATAATGCCACCAATTTTACTATACCTAAATATTTCAACCCATATTCTAGTTCCACTCTCAAATAAATAAAAAAATAAAAATAAAAAAATTTTCCTTCCCCCTCCAACCTTGAAAAGGAAATTGAAGGTTTATTAGCATCATAGTAGAAGTCCAAAATGATAAATTCATAATTTGACATAGCTTGGTTAGTTCCTTTTTGTGGCCATCAGAAAATGATAATATATCTCAAAATAAAATATGTGAAGGATATAAATTCAAATCGATATGAACACCTTTGATGATACTTGATCTCTTTTCCTTTGGTAATTATCCACAAACCCTCTCATATACTAGAAGAAACATGACATGCAACAAGGGGCATGTTTTCTAGAGGTATTCTATTTCTCCAAAAATATCCAAAGCAACATCATTGATGAGATCCAAGAAAGGGGCCATCATTCCACAACCCATCAAGTAAGTAATAAAAAGTACCTCAAATATTGTATGTCATCAATCACCTTACATAAAGCCTAACCTTACCATACACCTTTGATAAATCCAATTTTACCATTGCCCCATTAAATATCTTATGTAATGTGGTGAATAGCCTTCTCAACCAGCCCTTCTATCAGTTGTCCTTGGTTTAATGATTTTTTTTCCTTTATTACCAAAATTGTCCCTTGTGATTATTTTCAACTCGATTGCATTTAATTATATCCTAATTTATGGATTCCATGTTTCATTATTCATTTCACTACCTATATGCCATTTCATCGAGTCTCGCTAATTTGTGTGTAAAGAAATCTTCTAATTTCTACAAATCATTTAAATGCCACATTGTTTTTAGATGCGAGCCTATCTGGATTCAATTTTGTGATATATATATATTGGTCTTTGTATATATTTTTTTTGACGTGATCATTTTCGTATTTTCCATTTTTTTTCTAGGTAATGTGAGTCATGATATGGCTAGCACGAATAACCTATGGTTTGAGTAGCCTTGACCTACATACATATAATCTATCAAAATCACCTAGCTTAGGGATTAGATAGGGGCATCTACTCTGTCAAAATAAGTTATGAGTCACACCATCCCTAAGCCATACCAACCCTTAGCATGGATTTATTTATAAGTTTTTAAAATAACCTAGGATTGCAATGGGTATAGGGCATACAATTCTGTAGCATGGTAGGATTTATAACCACGATTATTTTAAACCTGCCACCATTTCACCATGGAGTTCCTTAACAAAACAACTTGTTACTGTCTACTCTAAATTTAGTGGACATGTTTCACGATGGTTTTTGTAATAGGTGTAATAGGTGGGAAACCACCAATATCCACCTTGATCATTCCCCCGCCCCCTTTGGAAGCAATGATCCCCATTGTGTTGAGTTCCTCCATGAGACAAGGAAACTTCTGTTGAACTTGGTCCCTGGTGAATCACTTTCCTTAGTGTAGGAGTTGGCCAGCCTTGGCAACCCAATAGAGTTCGATCTTCTGCTAGTATTATTTATTTTCATATCCATGATATCATCTGTGGTGGCATGTTCCATGTAGATTGGGTTTAAATCTATTGGTGTGATTTGTTCTGTAATTTCAGAGGTTTCCAATAGATGTGGGAAGTAGGGTCGAAGGTGGTCCACATTGAATACTGGGTGCAGAGAAAGGAATGGTGGAATACTAAGCTCAAAGAAATTGGCCCCTAAAGCCTTGGTAATGGTGTACAACCCATATCAAAGTGGGTGAAGCTTGCAGTGGGACCCAACGAGTTTCTCCTTCAGCAAATATACCCAGACTTTGTTTCCCACCTTGAATTTGTGTGGAACTTGATGTTGATAATGTAATTTCTTGTACTTAGCATTGGCTTTGTCCAATATGTCATGAACCTATTGGCAGACGTGCTGAATTCACTAAATGAATTTGTTCGCTTTTCCAACTTCAGATTGGACATGAGCCGGGATGGCCTAAGTAGCCGCAAATGACTTGGCTCTGTCAATGGGACATAATCGTTGGAATCCCAAGCGCATCTGAAAGGGTCTCTGGTCGATTTAGATGTGGAGAGTCCATTTATAACTGTGTTGTACATAGGGAATGCTCTCATCCCATGTGCCTGGATGCTTGGAATTCTACATGCACAGAATGTGTAGGGTCATCCTGTTGATGACCTTTGTCTGGCCATTAGTTTGGGGATGGAAAGATGTGGGCTTGGTGAGCTTGGTTTCCAGCATTAACTAAAGGCTAGACCAAAATGTGTTGAGGAACATGTCCTGATATAAGATAATATACCATGGGATCACAAATTGAACCCACACTCATTCAAATAATATTTTAGTAGTGGCTTCTACTGTGATATTCTTCTTGCAGGCCAACATAATGGCCATCTTTGAGAATCTGTCGACGACCATGAAAACACGGTAATTTCCCTGATTAGTAGAAGGAAGGTCAACATGTAATCCATGGAGATGGATTCCCAAGGTCGAATAGGAGTAGATAGTGCATTATAGAGTCATTGCTTCTTGATGGTCGGTTTGGAAATGGAGATAGTAGTGCATGATCTGATGTACTTCCTGACACCCTGTTCAAGGTTCGCCCAATAGAATTACTTATGAAATACTGCCACAATTTTCTGGAACCTAAAATTCCCAGTGACTTGATTGCAGTGCACTTCCCAAATCATCTTCGCACACTCACTTGAAGGAACACAAAGGTGTCCCAGTTTATATAGCAGTGCATCCTGGAGGTGAAAATTTGGAACCTGCATAATTTCCAAGAGTGTCTTTTATGTGTGGCCGGATTTCAGATCACTCTTGTAGATAAGAGGCCAATCAGAAGTCCCGTGCCTAAAAGAGTTGAGAATGGTGGTGAGTGCCACGATTGGTGGCCAACTGAGGTAGTCTACAACATTGTTGGGGCTCCCCTTCTTATACTTGATGTTCAAATGAAACTGTTGCATATATGTGGACCACTTCTAATGGAGATCATTCTATAGCTTCCCTTGTGTTTTTATGAACTGAAGGGGTCGGTGGTCTATGTGGATGACTATTTCCTTCCCTAAAATGTAATATTTCCATTGCCAACAAGCCTGCACAATGGAATACATCTCTTTGTCATAAGTGTCATACTTTCATACTGTGTCTCAAAATGTCTCACTGTGATATGCCATTCGATAACCCTATTTAGTAAGAACTACCTCAATAGCATAGTTAGAGGAATTTTTCTTGATCTAGAATTTTCATTGCAAGTATGGTAATGTGAGCACTGGGGCAGAGCAAAAGTGATGTTTCAATTCTACAAATGCCTTCTGTTGAGATTATGACTAAAAAAAAAAATTATTTCACTCCTCCCTTGGTGACTTGACTCAAGGTCCAAGTGATATGAGAGGATCCTAACATGAACCTACATTAGAAATTAGAAACACCCAGAAATCTGCAAAGCTCTATTAGAGTGGTTGGGGTTGGCCAATATCAAATGACTTGGATCTTCGTTGGATCCACATGCACCCACTATTCATCAATAATATATCCAAGATAGTAAACCTAGGTCATGCCGAAAGTGCACTTATCCAAATTGAAATAGAACTTATGTTGCCAAAGTGTTTGGAGGGCCTGTCAAATGTGATAGAGCTACTCCTCCCAAGTCTCTTTGAAGATCAGGATGTCATCCAAGTACAATATTACAAATGAGTTGGTGAATGGATGCAAGATGTGTTCCATTTGACTCATGAAGGTTGCATGAGCATTCGTCAACCCAAAAGGCATGACCAACCATTCAAAAATGCCCTCCTTGGCTTTGAAGGCAGTCATCCAAACATCGTATGGTTCGATTGGTACCTAGCGATACCCGAACTTCAAGTCAATCTTATTGAAACATTTCGCCCATTTGATTGGTACAACAGGTCATCAATCCATGGGATTGACTACTTATTCTAGGAAATGATCTTTTTCAGCTCCCGATAGTCAATACAGAGTCTCCATGTCCCATCCTTCTTCTAAAAAAATAATATCAGCCTCCCACGGGGTGATGAACTCGGTCGGATGTGACCTTTCTGCAGCAGTTCCTGAATGTGCCTCTTGATTTCATCATTCTCCAAAATAGAGAGCTCGTATATGAGTCCCTTAAGCAACAATGCACCTGAGGTCAGATCTATGGGGTGCCTTAACTGACAGTGTAGAGGCACCCCTGTGGGTGAGGTGAACATGTCCCACATACTCCTCCACAACCTTGTCCATTTTTTTTTGTCCATGGGGAGGAGCCCTATACGGAGGTCATGGCTACATACTCTTGCTTCCTAAGGGAAGATCATTAGGAAAAAAAAAAATTCTGATTTTGGAAATGGGCTTCTTGCATTGTTTTACGGTATCAGAGATAGTGGCGAAGGTGGTACCTATGGTAACTTTTATTATAAATTATTTCCCAAAGTAATAATAATAGCATGAGGCCTAGACTCATACATAGCATGTCACCTCCACAAGTATGGTTGGCCCAATAATACATCAGCTACATCAAGAGGAGCAACATCACATAATACCTCATCCGTGAATGGCTTGATGTTGTAAGGAAGGCAACACTTCTTGGTTATCGCAAAGATTCCATCCTTGGAAAAGCCACTGATGGTGTCTGATTTGGGTGTGTTGTGGTTGAAAAGCTTCAACACCGAAGCTACAACCTGCGCAAAATGGTTCTTTTGCTCCCAGCATTGGTAATAGACGCTATATGAGCACCCCTTGCCCAAATGCGGGAGTGGAAGAATGCTCCTCCTCCTCTAAATATTTTGTTTCCTCCTTCTGGATCTTTGCAGTGGAAATGGTGGCATTGGGCACCACATCAATAATTGTCTTCCCTTGGTGATTCCCCTTGTTGGGTTCTAATTCAGAGTCAGAGGATGCATCTGATTGAAAAACCCTCATCTCAGCCACCAGTGACTGTTTTGACACACACTTTTGTTGTGAGTGGAGCTCTTATGGAACTAATACCACTTTCCTGTGTCATTCTTTAGCTTCGAGGTGTTGTTATTTTCTGATGTCATTGGAAAGTTTTCTTGGGTCATCATGCCTTGCATTTTCCCTTTGTTTTGTGGTTTGGGGGTACTTTTCTCTTGCTTTTGATTCATAGATCCAAAGTCTCACTTATTCTGTTTGAATTTCTGCTCAATCTTTGCAAAATACCGGTATACCATAACAAACAAGGATATGCCAATGAACTCCATTTCCTCCTGAATGTATCTCTACAAACAACTACGATATTTTAGCACAAAATTTTCCTTTGAATCTTTAATACCCAACTTTGTGCGCAACGAATAGAACTTATTCGTTAGCTTATGAACATATTGATCCCTTTAATACCACAGTGTAGTCCATTGTATGTACTAGTCCTCATAACTCCCCACGGGATACTATTGTTCCTTGATGGCATCTTAGAAATAATTCCAAGTGGATATGACCAAGAACAGAGAGGGTTCCCCCTCATCCTTTTCCTCACAGTAGGTTTCCCACCAGTCCTTAACACAGGGGTTAGATTTGAGGAGTGAAAAAATAATATTCTCCTAGTCGGAAAAGTCATGAATCAATAAATATCCTTCTAATAGATTCCATCATCTGTCTATGACGTCTACATATATTTTCCTTCAAATATGGGAATTTCAAAGTTTACTTGTACTTTAAAACGAGTTGTGCCTCTAGAGTCGCTGCTAGATGCAGATACGCCATCAGTGGGTAGTCTTTGAAGGATCTGGGGAAATTTATCCATCATCGCGTTCCATCATTTTTTGAGAGCCTCCTCGAGAAATATCTTGATAGGATCTCCTGCTCCCTCATCTTTATTTTCATCCCCCATGGCTGGTCTTAAGGGTTTGTGAGTCTAATCTTGCAAAGAAGGATTGAGAAAGATAAGATCGCTCTGATACCACTAATTTGGATTAATGGAGGAACAAAAAATAATACACATATAAACGTAAGTACAAAGGTGCAGCAGAAATAACACTTCATTTCATTCATATCAAAGAAGTGAAATTTGCTTAGAGATAGAATGGAAATAAACTAGCGAGGGCGATGGTAGCTTATCTTTGATAAGAGATGTGGTGGTTACATGCCTCTAAAATGTTTTACAATGAGGCTAAAGGGCCTATTTTTTATTGAGAAACAATGGAAAAACCTAAACATCTAAACACCTACCCCTAGGAGATGAAGCACCAAAACTTTGGGCCTTGTTTCGGTAAATTCGTACATAAACTTCCTGGGGTTGTAACTTTTTCATAAGATCTCCATTTGATGTGCACAATACCTTTCTAGAAATATTTATCCAAGGAGTACAAATTTTCCTATGAGAAACATTGAAATAAATTCCATTTTGCTCTCATTTATCCCAAAAAATGTCATTTAACTCAAAACGACCCTGGAATTTCAGGACCTGAAAAACTGCTAAAATAGTAAACTATGCTACAATTAAGGAAACAGAAAAAATGAAAGAAACAATGGTGGGTTCCCAATAGGAATAGGCGGGTGGCCAACAATACAGACACACACACAAAGATATATATACATACATACATACATACATACATACATATATATATATATATATATATATATATATATATATATATATATATGTATATATATATTCATGGACCCATATTTTTAGAAGAACACATTCATCTTCATAAAATCTTTTATACAAATTCTAAGTTTTTTTTGCATTGAGAGCTACATTATATAGCCTAGTATAAGGGAAATGTGTGATTCTGTTAGTGTTAAACATGGATTTGAGAAGTGTATTTAAAAAAAAATAAAAGTAAAAATTGTAAATATGAAGATATCTATATATATATATATATATATATATATATATATATATATATATATGTATTAATAAAAACAAAAATGAATATACATATTTGTCTAGTTTTAATTAAAATCATTATAAAATATAAATAATTAAATTTTCATTTTGTTCAGTTGATTCCTTATTAATATTAAAATGCAGTATTCCCTGATCAGTGTGCATTCTGACAGAAAGGATCCTTTGGGATCTGATCCGTTATTAATGTTAAATCAAAAAGGATTAGAGTATGGCCATACTATAGCCATCACACATTTGGCTGGCATGGTAATGTTACATCACATATGCAGAGAGTAAAGGTTGCAAGGATCGATGGAAGAAAGAACTTATCGTGAAAGTTTAGTGAAGAAAAATATTAAATTTCATGTGGAAGTTATCTTGTTCTAGGGTTTAGTATCTATTTAGGGATCCTGGTAAGCTCAAGGTAGGAGGAGAGGGAGGCTATTTTGGCCTGTCACTGTTGTGCAGTTGGCTACTCTCGCTACATTACTAAAGTGAGTGGGTATGTTCTTTATCTTGTCCCATTCTATAGTCCATTTCCTGACACATATAATCCTATGTAAATTCAATGGGGAATATTAAATAATTTGGAGCTGGCAAGAAAATGGAAACTCCACCATGAATTTTGAAATAAACACTTCAGTTTTTAGTATGAATTGTGTGCTTACTATGTAATTGTTTATGTTTTATTTAGAATATTACTATCCTACATGGGGATGTATTGGAAATATCTGGCATGGATCTTTTTATATATCACATGTATGGATGTATGTGTTCATTTTTTGGCTCATTCATTGTCTCTGAAGGTTATTAAGGTTCAAATTTTCTTACGTATGGTTTCTCTCGTTTTAATTTTGTGTTTGATCTTTTGAGGGCTCGGGGACCCTTGGATTTTTATTTGCTTCCTCTTTCAACCGTACCAAATAATTTTCATGATAATTGTTGGGTTCATGTCTAGCGTTCAATATTCTATGCCTTTATGTTGTGGTACCCTTTCAAGTCTTCAATTTGTAGTGTGATCTTTGGGACCTCAAGCTTTATTACTGCTTTGAGCTCAAGGAATGGGCCACCTATCATAGGGTTTTCTATCTACATACATGTTGTTTGAGTGGCAAGGTGGTTCATCCTTCTTCGAGTTAAAGCTCCTTAGCAAGATGCAGTCTAGGGCATGAAAAAAAATTAGGAAGAAAGGTGAAAATAGTGAAGCCTAGCCTCATCATGCAAAGGGAAAGGGATAAAAATATTCCTCAAGGCTTATCCATGACTCTGCCCAGTCATATCAAACATGCACACTGACGCAGGTCTGAAAAATTATTTATAAGCAAGAGGAAGATATAAACCATGAGGAAGCTGTCAAGATAAAATTGGAGGAATGGAGAGACTTGGTTCTAGATCATGGCCACTCTAGAGGATGAACTTACCAATATAAGAGATTTGTATACATTAACTGGTTAATGAATAATATTATGGCCAAATCCATAATAAATCACATAGTTGGTCCATTCATGTTTAATCCTAGTCTTCAAGAAATTCATAAGGAAGTTCAACTTATCTAGTTCCAACCTGAGTAGCAGAATGTTCGTGCCATCCTCATTGAGAAACATATTACTTGTCTCCCCTAGTTTTAGTAACTTGGTTCAAGTGGGAAAGATCCAAATCCCATGGAATCCTTTGATGATTAGTACTATCATTAGCTCTATTTTGTTTTAAATTTTGTTAATACTATATGGAATATTTGGAGGTTGTGTTATTTTTTTTAAGCTATCTAGACCTTAGAAAGCTTCAATACATTTAGTCATCTATGCCATTTCTAGAGAGACTCAAACTTTTATGTTTCTGCATGGCTTATAATGTTGTTATGTGGCCAACATAACTTTGCTATACATACTCAAACTTTTGTGTTTCTGCATGGATTATAATGTTGTTATGTGGCCAACATACCTAGTTTCCCTCTAGGTAGGCTGAGGCCACCTAACCACTTGAATTATGGTTGGAACCTCATTTTTTTTAAATGAATGAAAAGGTCATGCTAAGCTTACAAAAAGAAATATTAAAATTTAGTATAAGAATGTCGTAAAAATATTTCATTTTCACTCTTAAAGTTATATATAAAATATTTGGACATCTATTTTAAATAATATATTATATCTAGTATAAATAAATAAAGTAATTAGAAGTAACAAATAATTCGAAGAAAAATATTATTTCTCTTATAAATATTTTAGAATATAACTAATTGTTTGAATACACATATTAACTAATATATAAAGATAAATTGTATGTGTTAATTTTAAGAATAGTAAAATATTACAATGCTCAAACAAAAGAACTAATTCAAATCAATTTACTTAGTATAGATATTTCATTCATTTTTTAATATAAAATATTAATAATACGAAAATATTAAAAAAATATAATTCAACCAATGAGAACTTAGGCATCTCTTATATAGAAAAACCATCTATAGATTTATCTAATGCATGGATTTATCAAACACTATAACCTATTAATTTGTCTGACATGTAACCTTTTTTTGAGTTTTGCATTCTAAAAGAAGCTTCCATATCAAGAAATTTGATTCCTCTAATTTCAACATTGAAGATTCAAGGGTTATTGGAAAGATTGATGAGTTCCATCATAAAAAGATAACGGAAACCATTAAAATTGAGGAGCAAAAGAATAAAAATTAAATATACTCTTCATAACTGTCTTAGGTTCCTTTCTCACTCATTCATATATATATATAGACATATAACAATATTATATTTGATATTTTGTTTTTTATTAAATACTTATTATTCTAAGACTTGCTATATAATATAATATATGCAAATAAAGAATGGTGATAGAAATTCTTATTATAGTTATTTGTTTTTAAAGTAACTTTTCCTTTTATTCATGATCTGTTGTGCTCCTCATTCCAATACTAACCGTTGGTTATTAAATATTATCTTATCTAATAAAATTATTAATTTCGTTGTGAGGCTTTCTATAGGTACAGCGGTGGCCTACTAGTCCAAGTTCAATAGGATCCTCCAAAGCTGGTTGATAAAACGTTCCCCAAAGTCCGAAAGCCCGCAGTAATCATAAAGTGGAAAGATTAGGTCCTAGCTCGCTCCAGCAGTAGGTGGGTGGTGAAAGGACGAGAATTAGCAGAGGCACAGACATTGATCGGCCCTTTCCCAACATTACAACTTTGGGTCTGTAAAAATGTTTTAAATATTTTATAACTTGATGTTTATATATTAGTTAATTTTTTTATAATCTATCTTTTATACACGAATTAAATATCAATGTTCAAAGAAGAAAAATGTACGTCCATTACATACATATATTATATTGTCAATGAAACCATCATAGCTTTTGTCACACTAAAATTTAAATATTGAGTTAATGCACCACTCCTATATATTTTACAGAATATGTTAACGTGCAAACCGAATTCCTTCCCATGGGTTTCAAATTTCAATCCTCTGTGTTAAAGCGGAGAGAGTGTTGTGGCGAACCAATGTGTTGTAAAACAAATCTATTCAATGAAATATACTACTCTCGTACTGTCCGTTAGAAGTGCCACTTTATGTATCTCGGTAAAGGCTTCTGTTATAAAATGAACGAAATTCATTGACATGTAAATATTTGCCGAATACTCTTCAGCCAGAAAAGAAATGATTAGACAGGTTTTAATACGAGGAAAATTTCCGACCTCCAATTGTAGAAATGACGATTATTTTTGCTCAACTTGCAGCACGCAAATGATCCTTCTCGATGTTCAATCAAGGGACAAAATCATCAACCTGAATACGATCTTTGTTACTCTATTGATAGCATCGTTACTTTAATCTCATGAGATGTTTGTGCATCTTGGTAAATTTGGTATTATATCTCTCCTTCATCGATGAAATTGTTCGCCATGTAAATATTTGCTGAACACTCTCCAGTTAGAACGGATTAGACAGGTGTTTGTACGGGAAAATTTAAAGCCAAAAATTGTTCCGTTTTCCTCAACTTGCAGTACGCAAATCAATTCATATTAGTAAAGATTAGACATACTCGTAACTCTTGCCTCGTTCATTACCCGCTCTGTGGTGTAATTTAATTTCTGCATAATTCTCTTACTCTCTTTCATCCTGTTGTCTTGTTTTGATCCCGTGCATAAATATTTTCCAACGCATTCTTTGTACCGTTTTCTTCCTTCCTGACTGACCACACGAAGATTCTAATTCATTTTTCGTATTGTATTCTTTGTTAGGTACCGAAATAGGATCAAGCCTTTCGAGAAATGTTGTTGCTGCTACGGACATAAGTTTAAATTGGATTGAGCACTCTCGGGTTAGTTGTTATTTATTTTAGTGAAAAATAGAATTTTTTTTCCATTTAAAAAGAAGAATGAAAGGAGATTAATGCTAGTATAGAGATGGATATGTATATTGTAACGATACATTACCGAAAGCTGACACTGTGTTCAAATATTAATGCTACTATAATGGATGTGTATATCTTAAATAGTGATATTTTTAATAACATAGTCATTGTACTAATTAAATTGGCATATATATATGTAAAACTTTTTGCACCCTAAGATATTTGATTGATTCTTATTAGCCATGATATATTAGTACCTAAAATGAATTTATTTATTTTTTTAATAAAACTATTTATAATAATATAAATTTCATATATAACCAAACAAAGTAAGTATTTAGAGGGATGAAATATTTTTTTTCAATTTTTACATTCTTAGAGATTTGTATCTCTACAAATTTGATCCCTCTAAGTGTTTAATATATCCTTAATTGAAATGGAAATAATTTACATAATATAGATATTAAAATATTTTATTTATGAATCACATTATTCATATTAAAATATTTTTTTATTAATATATATTAAATACATATCAATTTTACTGAACTCTTCACATTGAAGTATTTTATTCATGACCCACATTTAATTTTTATTTTTTATTAATATTACCTAGTTGTTGTTATTAATTTTATATTAGAAAATGAATGAATTATACAACTCCCTCTTATTACTTTTGCTAGAAAAAATAGTTGACTTCACATTATTTCTTTTCTTTACACATTAAAATATTTTCTTATATTAAAATAGTTTTCATTTTTACTTTCTTTAGGTATATAAGTTTATCTAAGAAAATAAATCAGTTAAGATAATAATTCAAATGGTCCTTTTGTTTAAGTTAGGTATAGAAATATTTTTAAGAGGTTATATATATATATATTTATTACTTTATATTACTATATATTACTTTTAAAGTTGATATAAATAATTTTATATTGAAATATTTTATTTACAGATGAGAGAGACAGAAAAATTCATCTCCTTCATATTGGGTTTCCATAATAATGACGTAGCCATCATAGTTAGTATAATTATTGATGTTTTGTAATGTGTTGAATCAACAATAATCAAATATTTATATTATATATATATATTTTTTATGATAGCCCCCACCTATAACGATGCAGAAAAAGGAAATACCTCATTCTCGACAGAACAAGGAAAGGATACTCCCCTACATAGTGGAAAAATAGAGGAAGCTCCTTCCATGGAGATAAAAAACATAGACGTGTCTTCTATCTTTTCTCCTTTTCATTCAAAAGTCAGTGTTTGCATATTTAATGACTTCTAGCGAAAACTAGATGCATTGTTTGAGTAGGTTTTAACAACTTGGAAAACAAATGATATTTTTCTATGTTCTAATGGATTTTTCATAGTCCAATTTTAAACATAAAAGTATTTAGATTATGTTCCGAATGAATGGTCATTGTTTTGGGTAGAGTTCCTTTATCTATCACTCCATGGTTCCCTCGTTTTGATGTTACAACTATGGTGGTCACAATCATGTTAGTGTGGGTTAGGATTCCAAAGCTCGCCCTTATTTATATAAACACAAAGATTTTGAAGAAATAGGAAATAAAATGGTCAAATTTAAGAAAATTTATATGGAGAGAATAGAGAATGGTCTCTTCACATTTTCCAAAATTTATGGGGAGATTGACCTTAGAAAGGGGATAGTAGACCACATAAATTTTAAACATGAAGAATTACACTAGTTCCAAGCTTCAGATTATGAAAACACAAAATTATGATGTCGACTATGTTTTGATAGAGTATAGTTGTAAAGCACAATCCCAATTGAAAATAATATACCAAGAAAGAAAAAGGATAGATAAATATGCCAAAAACATAACACTTTTCTAAGCTTCTCCCATTAGATGATGAAGAGGAAGAGAACAAAGAAACACATCAAGGTCATTCAAATATTAATATGGATGGGTATAATGCGACATAGGTTGGCATTGACTTAATTATGCATATGCTTGATGCACCAACTTATATCCAAGATTTTGTAAAACATAAAAAAAAAACATGGAAAAAAATATATGATGAAATGGTGGACACAAAGTGTGTCCATATATCAAATAGCTCAGTTTTGGACAAAGAGCACCCTTGAAAAGCCTATGTGGATGACCCGACTCTAGTTCCAGTGGATCATAATCCTATGGATTGGATTAAAGTCCAAAAAGTGAAATGGAAGAAGGGGTATGAAAGTGTCTCCTTTACTTGATTCTTCCCTCTTGTATTTTCATTTTCCTTTTTGTTTGGCTTTTAGTTTTTTTAGCTCATTTTCATGGGTTTTTCGTGACCTTTCTGAATGCTCCTTGTTAATGGATATGTCTTTGTGTATATATAAAAAAAAATTATATTTTCTCTTTATTTATGAATGGAGTTACAATTTTTATAATAGTTCGTATTGTTTTTTTATTTAAACAATATTTTATCATTATGTTAGAAAAAACATTGAATACAAAAAAAATTACAAATTTCCTTAATACTAAGCTATAAAATGCATCTCTTAATATAAATACATATATATTATTATTTTTTTTAATTAATATAATATTTAATTTTATTATTTTATCTATTACAATAACATATTCGGGAATACAAAGTGTTTATCCACCCAATAATAATTTCCTATTCCCTTATTTTAGTTTATATTGTATAAAATATTATATTTATATATAAGCTATGAGAATAATCTAGATCATGCAGAAATAGATTTAGTTTTGGTTTGTTGAATGAGTGTGTATTTAGAAATTGGTTCCATCTATTTAGGTTTGTTTCCTCTTCTTCAGGAAGATTAGGTGAGTGCAATTTGCTATATAAGTGTGATGTAATCGTGCAATTGAATTCAATGATTTCAGTGAGCTTTGTCTCACATTAGCTGTGTTGTGTTGTTTATTTAATTTGAGTTGGTATCAGAGCTTAAATAAGCAGCCGATCTGTTGGGTACTGGAGTAAGGTACGCTCCGCTTTCAAAACCCATCAGAAAATTGAAGTTTCCAGCGTGAAGTTTTCATCTGTTTTGTTAATCGTGCGCCCGACCTGCGTCCAAGCAAACGGGCCTAATATCCGAGCAGTCGACCATCCGAGAGCGTTTTCAAAATAGTGTATTGTTGATTTGAGTTGTAGATGCTGTGCGATCGCTGCTTCTCGCGTAGATGTCATCGCGAAAGTGATATCCAAATGTTGTGAGTTGCCCCGACGAGGACAGATAGTAGTCACGATAGCATATGCTGGACATTGTCTTCCAATATACTTGTCTTCAGCGTTTGTAGTCCAACAGTGTGATAATTGCCAGCAATGGAGCGTTTTCCATGCCTGAACAGCGATTGAAGATCAGCTTGAACAGCGATTGAAGATCACGTTTTTGTCTACGCCTGAACAGCGAGTGGAGTCCCGGTTTTTGTCACGATTAACCTGTGCGTGGGTTGCTGCTTAAGTTGCTATTCAAGCTAGCGCTTGAAGTATTCATTTAAGGGTTTTTTTGGTGCGGATTTATACCAACCCTCTCTACATCTTTTTAATTTGCACTGGTGCCATCAGTACTTATAAGTTCTGTAGTGCCAATTTTATCCTTTTAATTTGCGCTCTGTAGTGCCAATTTTATGATAAGTTTTGAGAGTTTTTCCAAAATCGACTTGTGAACAACTTTTGTCTTTTCAAGTTCCAGATTTCTGGTTGGGTATCATTCCACACGCTTAGAAGGTCAAGATCATTGCAGTAAATTACTTTCCAGCAAATTAAATTTAATCATTGTTGTTGAAATGGCTAATCCTCTTGCAGATTCATATTTAAATGAATCCACAAAACTTGATGGTGAAATTTATGTAAATTGGAAATTTAAGCTCATAACAGTTCTGGAGGCATACAATCTCTGGATGATTGTCAAAGGTGATGAGCCCAAGCCCACACCTCGTGCTGCAAGTCCAGATTGGAATAAGCGAGAAATGAAAGCAAAGGTTCTGCTACGCATGTCAGTGAAGGACAATATTATTCCTCACATTTAGGACTGTGAAACTTCCAAGGCGACATGGGACGCTCTCAAAGCTTTGTATGAAACTACTAATGCAAGTCGTATTTTATTTTTAAAAACAAAGCTGCTATCTATAAAAATGGAAGCCAATGAAAGTATAAGAAACTTTGTTTCCCGAATTAAAGACTTGAGTGATAAGCTTGGTGATATTGGTGAAAAAGTGTCTAGTACCGACTTGGTAACTGTTGCTTTAAAGGGTTAGTCCCAGACTATAAAGTCTTTATTTCAGCACTCTCAGCTAGACCAAGACCTCTTACATTTGAAGAATTGGCTGGAATTCTTCTTCAAGAAGAAGAGGGAATGAAAAATTTTGAACTGGAGTCAAATGGTTCTGATTTGGCTTTGACTGCAAGGGGTAAAAGATCATTCCGAGGGAGACCATGGGACAGGAACAGAGGCCGTTTTCAAGAAAAATAGAAAGGTATGACACCTCCTGATTCTTATGTTAAGAGGAACATTGAATGTGATTATTGTGGAAAACCTAGACATCTAGCTAAAGATTGCTATATAAGAAAGAATAATGAATCAAATAAAAGACATAGGAGGCATAATGGAAATTTCATAAACAGAGACACCTCAGTGACTGATGGATTTAAAAATCTTAAGTTTTTTCTTTCTGATGCTGCATTGTCTGCTGAAACTGATGATGAGAATGCTTGGTTCATAGATTCTGGTGCATCGGCACATATGACTTGTAATAAAGAATGGTATGATAAATATTATGAGAAATCTGATGGCACACACATTTACCTAGGAGATGACAGGTCACTTAAAGTCCAATGCTATGGCATAATAAATGTGTACTTACCTAATGGACAAATCCGACAGATTCATAATGTGATGTATGTACCTGCTCTCAAAAATAATTTGATATCTGTTTCCACTATCACTGATAATCATTTAAAAGTGGAATTTGGTAAATTGGGGTGTATTGTGAAAGATGTTCAGGACCACTACAGGGTTGATTCTACAGGTACCAGGGTTGGAGGATTATATAAATTGGATGTGACAGTGAAGCACCATGTTGCATTGACATCCAAAGAGACATCGACAACAGAATTATGGAATCACAGGTATGGGCACCTAAATTACAATTATTTATCGTTGTTGCAAAGGAAATCAATGGTTGAAGGTCTTCTTGTTATGAAGTGTGAACATTTACCATGTGAAGCTTGTGCACTTGGTAAGCAACATAGAGAAGAGTTTCCAGTTCATACCGAGAAACGACAGTATGATATACTTGAATTAATTCACACTGATGTATGTGGACCTATGCAAACTAGGTCTCTTGGTGGTGCTTCATACTTTGTTATTTTTATTGATGATAGATCTAGGTATACCTGGGTCTATTTCATTCGAAGGAAAAGTGATATATTTGAGTATTTTAAAGAGTTATGAACTATGATTGAAAACCAAACAGGTAAGTACATTAAAATACTCATATCTGATCAAGGGGGTGAATATAAGTCAAATGCATTTAGCAGCTATTGTAAATCTAATGGGATTCAACAACAGTTCACAGTACCACATACCCCTCAGCAAAATGGCGTTGATGAGCGATGGAATAGAACCTTGGTGGAATCTGCTCGTAGTATGCTTCAAGGTAAGAACATCTCTAATGGTTTCTGGGCAGAAGCCATTAATACTGTTGTTTATTTGAAGAACCGATGTCCCACTAAGCAATTAGTTTTTCAAACTCGTTTTGAGGTTCTTCATGGTTATAAACCTGATGTGAGTCATTTAAGAGTCTTTGGATGTACTGCCTTTGCACATATTCCTAAGGCTAACAGAAGAAAGCTTGATGCCAAGTCAATCCAGTGTGTTTTTATTGGGTATTGTGCGGATCAGAAAGCCTATAAATTGTTTGATCCAAGTTCACATAAACTGTTTGCAAGTCAAGATGTGGTGTTTCATGAGCAGGCTGATAAATGTGATACAAAGAATTATGCATGGCATATATCTAATGATGCTCATGTCAAACTTGATACTTTAATTAAGAAGGAACAGGAACAGGTACAGGTATAGGTTCAAGATCAGGATGAGAGCAGTATGAGCACATCCAGCAGCAGTGAGTCATCACGAGAGGGAGATTCACCTCAAAGCCGAAGAATCATGGATGGAACACCAACAGGTATTGTAGCACTAAGAAGATCAACCCGACAAACCCAGCTTCCTACAAGGTATAGAGATTATGCCTTAATGTCTAATATCATGAATGTTGTAGAACCAGTTGATTATGAACAAGCTAAACAACATGAACAATGGAGAAATGCTATGAATGAGGAATATGCCTCTCTTATGAAAAATCAAACATGGGAATTAGTGGAACTTCCTGAGAACAAAGTTCCAATTGGAAGCAAATGGTTGTATAAATCGAAATTTAAAGCAGATGGTAGCATTGATAAATTTAAGGCAAGATTAGTTGCAAAAGGATATGCTCAAGAGGAGGGAATTGATTATGAAGATACTTTTGCACCAGTAGCTAAATTGAATACAATTAGATTACTGATTGCCTTAGCTACAAAACATAAATGGAATATACATCAATTGGATGTCAAATCTGCTTTTCTAAATGGTGATTTAAAGGAAGAAGTTTATTTGGTTCAACCTGAAGGGTTTGTCAAACAGGGACAAGAGCATCTAGTCTACAGGTTAAGAAAGGCATTATATGGTTTGAAACAGGTGCCGAGATCATGGTATGTAAATATTGATACCTTCTTTCTTCAGAATGGATTTGTGAAAAGAAAAAATGATCCTAACTTGTATGTTAAGAAAGATGAAAAAGGAAATGTTGCTTCAATATCTTTGTATGTGGATGATCTCATTATCATAGGCAGTGCTCACAAGATAATTGAAGAAATTAAAGTTCAGTTGTCACAGGAATTTGAAATGAAAGATTTGGGTGAATTGCATTACTGTTTAGGAATTGAGGTATGGAGAGAGCCTGGTAAAACATTGATCACTCATAGCAAATATACAAAGGAAATTCTTAAAAAGTTCAAAATGAGTGATTGCAAAGCTATGTCAACTCCTTTAGAACAGAATGCAAAGTTGTACAAAGAAGATGGAACTAAAGAGGCAGATGGAACATTATATCGTCAATTGGTGGGAAGTCTGAACTATCGCACCACTACCAGACTAGACATTGCATACTCAGTCAGTATCCTTAATCAATTCATGGCTAAGCCTTCAGGAAATCACTGGAATGCTGCAAAGAAAGTTCTCCGATACTTAAAGGGAACATTGAATTTAGGTATTATGTATACTGATGAATCTGATGTTGCACTGACAGGTTTTTCTGATTCAGATTGGGCAGGAAATCCAGATGACAGACAATCTACCTCTAGCTATGCATTTCATATAGGATCAGGGGTCGTATCTTGGAGTAGTAAGAAACAGCCAACTGTTTATTTATCATCAACAGAATCAGAGTACAAAGCTTTGACCAATGCCACCTGTGAAGCTATTTGGTTGCGGAGAATTCTTGCAGATCTTGAAGAGGCGCAAAGTGGTTAAACATGCATCAATTTTGATAATCAAAGTGCTATCAAATTAGCACATAATCCAATATACCACGCCAGAACAAAACACGTTGAGTTGCAATACCACTTTGTACGTGAGAAAATTGAGTCAAATGAAATTGAATTAATATTTTGTAATACCAAGGATAATATGGCTGATATATTTACTAAGCCTCTTGGTAAAATCAAATTTGAAGTTTTTAGAAGTCAATTAGGTATTGTAGAAAATCCATTTCTCCATTAAGGGAGGATGTGAGAATAATTTAGATCATGCAGAAATAGATTTAGTTTTGGTTTGTTGAACGAGAGTGTGTATTTAGAAATTGGTTCCATCTATTTAGGTTTATTTCCTCTTCTTCAAGAAGATTAGGTGAGTGCAATTTGCTATATAAATGTGATGTAATCATGCAATTGAATTCAATGATTTCAGTGAGCTTTGTCTCACATTAGTTGTGTTGTGTTGTTTATTTAATTTGAGTTAAGCAATGTTATTAAATATGATAGTGATTATTAAATCGATATCACATTAATAACATCACATTTTATAATTAAAATATTTAATCGATTTAATTTTCAATTGAAATTTAAATATTTATATTTATGACATAGAATTTTATTAAATTTATTCTTAGGAAGAGAATATACTTAAGAGTAAAAGTTTCGTTGTTGTTTAATGTGCCGAGAGAGTGATTGAGATTCTCGTACTTTTATTTCATACCACTCCAAGTAACAGTTTTTGGAGTGGATTTATATTTATATTTTTTATATACTTACTTTTGATTTTGGATTTCTCAATAAATTTTATAAAAAATATATATATAGAGAGTGAAAGGAATTCACTACATTAAAATAATATTTCTTTGAAGCATAATTAAATAGAGACCATCACATTAATTATGTTATAATGTTTCTCAAATATATTACTTAACAGTTTTTCGAACATAATGTCTTAGCACATGGTAGCTTATCGCAGTAGGCTATCCGTTGAAAATTTGAAAATATTTCTTTCTTTATGTAACAATAATTATACATAATTACCTTATTGTCTATAATTGTTTTAGTTACAATTTATCTTTGAATCATTGTAAAAATATTAGTTTAGAAACTATGGCTCCATTCTCTTTGAAAGTCACGACCTCAACATTATCCTCAGTAAAACTCTATCATCGCGATTATATGAAATATCAATTTGTTAAGAACCAAACTATTATTGCTTTTCTCTCAAATAAATATTAATTCGGTCTCATTTCTATGTCAATAGAACTAATAATCATTATACCTCTTCACTTGAAGCACTTTCTTGTACATGCACAAAAAAAAAGTAAAAGACATATATTTTATTTTTAAATGCATATATCAAGTAAAAGACATAAATGCATTGCGCATGCAATTTATAACAGCTATCTCGTAAATCATAATTTTAACGTATTTAATCAAAATGCAAAACAATGAGAATAATGTTTCATAACCATGATATTATTTTCCAACTATTCTTCTTGTAGAAAAATCATAACCATATCCTATCAATCGCATGCCCCAAGAGTGAAAACTTGTAAGAAAGATGAAACATAATTATCCTTTTAATATTAATAAACAGTTGAAGTTCTGGTTAAAATTTATAACTCACTAGCTCAGAGTATTTAGGCCTTGGACTAGATCATTTCAGGGTTGTAGTTCTTCTTTTATTGAGCTTCGACTCAATATTGTGGCTTTGTTCGACAACTTGCAGTATTTCCAGTCTTCCAATAACAGAGAGATGAGGCAATCTATTCATATGGCACGGACTTTGAATGGATCAGTTGTAGGTTCCTTCGCTTCGGCCATTTCTTCGCTACTGGCCCAACTTTCATAAGATAACAGAACATAGAAATAACGACTACCATGAGATACCCTATGTTGCACTAATCATAATCATGTACATCCATATATTTATTGATCCAGTGAGTGATTCGATTACAAACTATTCTGCAACTAATTCTTAATACCACTACTGAAGGTAACCTAATTGTTTTCAGGGAAAATCCAAATATTTCCCATGTTATTGTAATTTCTAATTCTAGGAATTTTACATTCTTCCCCCTTAAAATTAGTGCCGTACTGGGTGTTCATTTTTTCTTCCCTTCATTACCATTATATTTTTGTATAGTATTTATTTCTTACCTATTTTTTTTTTCTTTTCAATTAGATTGTTTTTATCTAGGGAGATCTTCTTTTTAGATCGTATTTCGCTCTAGAGATAGTCATGACAGCTTTGTAATTAGAAAAACCAAAACGGGATCTTTCCGCTTTAAAAATAGAGGATATTTTTTCGAGAAATACCAATAAGCAGAAATAGTAATGCTTTATTAATAAACATAAATATTTATGGCTATGAAAGTTATTCAATGTTTACTTTCAACTTTTTATCCGTTGTTCAATTTTTTAAAACAAAACAAAAGTGTTTTTATAAAAATTTATCATCATCTGCCATTATTGTTGAAAAGCATTACAACTCCACACAATATTTTAATTATATGTGGTTTACCAACTGTGGAAAGAACTCTAATAATGGTTTATCAACCCAAAAGCAATATCCTTTGATGGTTTTCCAACCTCCTTAGAACACCAACAAATCTAGCTAGTATTTCTCAATAATAATAATATTTTCTTTAATCAAAATATTTCCAACTATCAATTATTTATGCGTATTTCCAACTATCAATTGTTTATGCAATTCGAGGTAATAATATTAACTATCAATAATTATCACAATACCTCTCCAAGTACTTAGAAAGGATATAGTTTTATGACCACTTAAATGACCCAAGTAGCCATAAGTGCACAAGTATTGTCTTATCCCTTGGTAAAGACATCCACAAGTTTGGTATAATGAATTTATAGAAATACAATAGAGGTCTCCCTTAAAGTATAGTTCCAATAGTTCCTTCTCAAGCATGAGACGTGTTTCCTACATTGAAACTAATTAGAAATATTTCATAAATTTACACATCCTATACCAATTGAGTGTCCTTCTATTTTTTAGTACTGTCAAGTCATTATCTAGTGAAAATGCAGCAAGAAATTAGTAAATTAATTTTTCCCTTAATTAAATTAGGAGAAATTTGAAATTCCATATCAATAAACAAATTGAATGAGTTAACACTCAGTTAGCTAAATTAATTTGAGTTGGGAGTGTGAGCTTTAGTTGTGTATAGTGATTCCTAAGCTCTATGAGCCTACGCTGAGTTAATTTTAGTTGTAACAGTTTAATTAATTTAAATTAAGTTATGGTCAATTAAACTAGTTCGTGTTGGAGGAACCAGTGGGAGGTCTAGCAATGGCGTGTTACTTCAGTTTTTAACCAGTTAACTAATCAGTCAAACTAAATTAACTCATGCATGCATGTGATTCGAGTTACCTAGTTGAGATTAGAGTTCAAGGAAAGTGTACTATTAGTTGTAGAATATTCCAAGTTGTATAGGTTCTGCATGCTGTCAAAGAAGGGCCTAAAGGAATTATGTAATTCTCACTGACAAATTTCCATAAATAATAGGGGCTAATTCCTCATCCAATAGTGCAAGGAAATAAGAGCTTGGAGGCTTGAAATTTTGGCTAAATATTTTCCAAGGTTAGACAGTCAAGCAGAGGATAGAAGATACAAGGGTAGGTTGAGCTCAAGGTGGAGCATATAATATTTTATTCATCCATATTATTTGATTAATGGAATACATATATTTAAGGGGTTTCTTTCCACTAGATACATCTATGTGTATGTGTCTTGAATTTGGTTGCATGTCAATGATTTTTTTTCTCAGAGATGAATTTGCTTCCACAAATGAGTAGAGTAGATTATAGTCATGTGATTTAGAAAAATTCATGAGAAAATTGGGATCTAGACATTAATTTATACATGGTATCATAGCTATATTCACAAATTTAAGAGAAAATATTTCCAATTTGTCATTTTAAGATATTCAAATTTAAAGATCAGTGTTGCAAGTTTTCTCTCAAGACTGAGAAGATGGATTTCAATGATCTTAGGCTTGAGTATACTTTTGAAGGAGCCAAAAAAAAATTTCATGGAAGATTTGTGTGGAGAATTTTTTGAATGAAAATGGAATGCTATAATACATAAATATAGATGTAGAAAAGCCTCCAGAATCTAATTCCCAGGGTCCTGCTGAGTGGAATAAGGATATGGGTGAAGTGAGGATAATAATATTGTCCCAAATATCCATGGGAAAGAGACTTCGTTTTTGATGTGGAAAACATAGAAATATTTGTTTGAGAACAATAATGACCACAAGAAACTAGAACTGAAGGGAAAGCTTTGAAGCATCAAGATTCAAAATAATGACACAATTCTGTAGTACTTGAGCAGGTTTAAACAATGTTGTAATGAACTTGGCGGGGTCAGCGTTATTGTCCCTGAAGAATATCTAGTAAATTTAGCCCTATGTTTGACCTTCCCAAGAGTTGCCATAGTTATCAATATTCAGTAAATGGTATAGATAAACTACCAAATTGGGAGTGGTTATGGTTTGATCTAGTGTAGGAAGAAATAAGGCTGAACAATAAATATGGGACCTCATCCAAACAAGAGGAAGAGGACTTTGCATTATAAAGAAATGGAAGGAAGGCTAAGGTGAAGAAGTCCCAATGTGAGGCTAATTCTAGCCTAGAGGGACAGCATAAATACTTGTCCAAAATCAAGTTCTTTCACTGTCATGAATTCGAGCACTATGCCACAAAGTGTCCACAGAAGAAGGAAAGCAAGAAGGAGTCAATGGTAGTTGCAGCAGGTGAATCTCTAATTTCACAATTTGAGCATGAATTTACTGTCATCGCATGCATGAAGAGCAGGATGATGTGAAGCATGTGGTATATGAATAGTGGTGCCTCATTTCACATGATGGTTAATAGATATTTTTTCAGGGACTCGAAGGACAAAGAACTCTATGTGAACATTAAGTTTGGAGACGATGATAGGTATAGTGTTAGCGATATCAGTATAATTAATTTTCATAGGGAGTATGCCTCCCATCTTAGGCTCAAGGATGTGATATTTATTACGGATATAAATAATAATATGGTTTCTGTCGTGGTGTCAGAAGATGGTGTCTATGATGTGATAGTCATCAAAGGAAAGGAGTTCCTGTGACATATAGCCACGGGAAAAGTGAAGCATATCAGTTCTCAAGTTAATAAATCTAATGCACTTGAGGTAGAAGATGCATGTAAATCCTTTAGGATCAAGGAAAATAATAAATATATGGTGGTTGAGAAGGATCATGTTATACCTCTCAACATGCAGCCTCAGAAGTAGTCTCAGGAAGTCATGGAGAAACCACATATCCGGAAGAATAGAAGAGGAAAAGAGGAGACATCCACGAAAGAAGAGACCTCCAGTAGGGGTAGACTTTAATAAAAGTGGTTATATGGAGCACATGCATCTATACCTATACAATTGAGGTGGAGCAATGTATATCCCTAGTTTGAGACTGCAGAAATTTTAGCAGTGTCCATTGAGGTGTTTGCCTCGTGGATCATTGCCTTGCAACAAGAGCCCATAGTATTTAGTATAAGGAGGATCAATGTCTGTAAATTACTGAGGAGTGAAGAGGTGTGTTGAAAATAGAGTAGGAGGGTTAGTTGTAGAATTAGCATCAACACAATTTTCCTAGTAGGCAGTTGCAAACATAGTTGATTAAGCTTTTTTTTATGCTTTTTAATTACAGATGTTGTAGTAGTATATGAAATAGTGAGAAGTTTTGGATGTAGTAAATTCCAAATATTTTGAATCATGTTATATGTCAATCCATTTCTTATTGAGACAGAGTGTTTAAAATGGAACAATAAAGTCCTATTTTAAATTTTCCCTTGATTAAATTAGGAGAAATTTAAAATTCCACATCAAGAGACAACTAGAATGAGTTAAAAATAAGTTAGCTCATTCAATTTGAGTTGGGGGAATGAACCTGAGTTATGTACAATGACTCCTAAATTTCAGGAGCCTAGGTTGAGTTGATTTCTGTTGTAACTACTTGATTCAGTAAAATTTGGTTATGGAGAGCTAAACTACTCTCAACTATTGGAGGAACAAGTGGGAGGTATAACAGTAAGTTGTAACTTAATTGTTTAACTAGTTAACGTATCTTTCATCCTAAAAAAGGTCATGAATTCATGGAATTAGAGTTCCCAGATGATTTGAGTTCAAGGTAAGTTTAGTATCAGTGGCAGAATTTTCCAAGTTGTACTAGTGGTGCATGCAATCAAATAAGGGCCTAAAGTAATTGTGCAATTCTCAGTGAGAAATTTCCCTAAATAATAGTGGCTAATTCTTCATCCAAAAATGTAAGGAAATATGAGCTTGGAGGCTCAAAATTTTTGCTAAGTACTGGACAAGGTCGGTCAATCAAGAAGAGGATGAAATATACAGGTGCAAGTTCAGCTCAAGGTGGTGCAAACCATTTTGTATTCATCCATATTATTTGATTGATGAAATATAGTTAGTAAGAGGTTTTGAGAGGTTCCCTTCTCCTATATACATATTTGTGTATATGTGCTGAATATTGATGCATGTTGATAGTTTTTGTTCTCAGTCATGAATTTACTTCCGCATATGAGTAGAGTATATTCTCGTCTTGTGATTTAGAAAATTTCTTGAGAATTTTCGAAACTTCAAATTAATTTCTACATTATGTCCCACTAACACCTTTAAATTCAAATCTCATTATCTTCCACCTTCCTTTTCAAAGCTTTTTGAACAATGGCATTTATCTCTAGTCATTTTAGCTTTTGGTGGATAGATCAACCAAAAAAGGTCATTCCTCTTTGCAACATGAAGGATTTTTCCCGTCCCCTATTGGAACATAATTGATCTCATTGTTTCCTGAGATTTAGGAGTTTAAGCTCCCACATGATGGCTCCTCTATATTCCAAAAATAATAATAAGTAAAAAAAAACAATTTTCCAACAAAATAAATATTTACATTCTCATAAAGAATATTTTATTTTCACTTTTTGGTTTTTCAACTACATGTCCTCTCAGAAAATCGTAAAGTCATTTTCGAAATAATTTTCCACTTTTTCTTGACATTTTTTTCAATCTACATTTACAAAAAAAATCAAAGTTACAATTTGATTTCCACTATAATAGAATGTTTCCTTGAATAATTTTCCAATTACTAAATTATTATTCCTAGCAACTCATAATTCCTTGAAAATTTTTAGGTTGTACTAATGAAGCATCCTCGCAAATTTTTCCTTTAACGAGGGAATCCACCAAAATCCAATAGTTTACAAGAATCATGACTAACATATGATGTCTCACATATGATGTTCATTCAAGTTTTCTACATAATAATCAAACAGGAATTTTGGAAAAACACCACTATATATTCTATACAAAAAATTATCGTGTCATGTTTGCATAATGATAAAAATTATACCTTCACATATTTAGTCGCAAGTTGCATTGTCACATTTTTACCCTACCCCGGTTCTTATGTTCTTTTGAGGAGAGGGATTCTGAATCTCCACAGTATCCATTTTTACATCTACGTTTCGAGTCTAACCAAGATTCATCATCAGTACTAAACCTAGCAAGAAGAGAGTCAGATGGATGAGATAAATACTACCAGGAATGAAAGGAATGAAAGATGAGAAAGAAATGGCTTACCAGGAAAATACCAAGGAAAAATATAGTTAATTAAGGTTTATTTGATAAATAAATATTTTTTATTTTAATTTATCATTAAATATGTTAACCGATTAATTTTTAATTTATTTTTATAAATTCCTTCCGCTTCTGATAGTATTTATCTCATCCATCCACCTCTCTTCTTGGAAGGTTTAGTCATGAAGATTTGTCTTGGTTAGAGTTGAAATGTAGACGTAAACATGGATACTATGGAGATTCTAAATCCCCCTCCTCAAAACTCACACCACATAAATCTTCAAACTATCTTATGTTATTTTTTTTTGGAATCTTTATGACATTATTATGCTTCCATTAAGCTACCCCTGCTCATCCATACTAACAATATGTAATATTCCAAATCTGGAACAGCTAGCAAGGCATGATTGGAAAACGCATTTTCCATGGCTGCTATAGGAATTGAAACCAGGACCTGGATCCCTTATAAAAATGTGTCTAATTCCTTAATCGAAGAGGAGGCTCCAACAAAATCCTTCTAGAGTGGTTAAAAAAATCTCCCACACCTAGATGTCCTCTAAAAGTGCCCGATGAGGGACTGCAACAAATGTAAGCACATATGATGGAATGACAACCAACAAATATATGATATAGCAGCAAATGTATACAATGTGTGTAGGAATCAATCACTCTAGCTAGGCAATGGAAGCCTCAATGAGACATAAACATGACAAATGGAAAAGATTACTACATGAAAGAGAGCCCTGGATAAAATAACGTAGTTTATAGGAGATACTGCAATATAGAAAATCATAATAGGATGATATGACAATATCAGCTCAAAGAAATGAGGAGGAGCAAGCTCTCAACCCCTGAGAACACTAATACAATAATAATACACAATCCTTCGAAGGATTGGCTACAATATACATGAAATTGGCAAATCTGCAGAAATGCCAGAGTTGTTGGGCAGCAGCTGCAACACAATACTAGAAATACATGGAAATGGTTGAATATGATGCTAAATCTAAAACAGAACTCCTCTAATGGATCTCTCAATGCAAGGCTGATCCCGACACTAAAGATATTTCCCTCCAAGAAGCTGGTGCAAGCTCTCACTGTAAGTGTGCACTGAAATAACGTAGTCTAGAGGATGGACTACGCTGTCTATGATGGGATATGTTTGCCTTGATACTAAAATATGAATATCTACCCTAGAGACCTTCCTTACTAACCTTCCTGAGGAATAGAAGCTGCCTCCTATGAAAGATGAGAGAAGGAATGGTGTTGTGGAACCCCTCCACTGCAACAACTAGCAACAATATGTTATACTTTAGCAGAAATAACGCAGTGACTGAATAATGGCTTTGGCCTTGAACCAAGATGTGGAGAAAATTAAGTGAAATCCTTCAAGAGGCCTCTTAAGAAGGAGAGGAAATCCTAACTATGAATCCCTCATGGTAAGCAGCAATGCAACTCAGCAGAACAACGAGAGACTGCAAATAGTGTAAACAGAAAAATGATCAAATGCTCAAAATATATCCCATTATGACTACCTATTCCTCCTCTTATGCAAGTGAATGCCTCCTTTCCCTAGACCCCACACATTAGGGTTTCTTCCACAAAGAATCTTTCTCCCTCCAAAACCGTGATGTCTTCGCAAGCAAGCTACACCTCTTAGGGAGCGCTGTTGACTTGGTCAACCTTGTCCTCATGAAAATTTCCCCTTTTGACACTCGAAGGTTCAAAATAATCTGCTCTGATGATCCTTTTCACACTATGAGGGATTTTATTCCTAATCATGGGCCTTTTACCCATTTTATTCATCTCCTAGACGACATAAGAAAAAATTAATATTCCCATTTTCTACTTGCAAATTTTGGAATATTACAGTCCTCTCCTCTCAAATATTGGTTGTCCTGAAGGAAGTAAAAGAACAGACTGAGTTCTCTTCTCCTCTCCCTGTAGCATCCCTGTATGATGATCTCCTCCAAGTGAAGTGATGCTATCTCATCAATCAAGTCTCCACAATGCTCCTCCTCAGCATGTAAGTCAACTATCAAGCCATCATCATTTAAATGTAAGATACTCAAGAGGATAACAAAGTTATGTCTAGAGGTCCCCTTGAAGAATGGGATCTGAAATAAAATGGGAACTATCTTTCCCATATGGATCCTCCATCTCCATGCTATGAGCCATGCAAAATGAGTCACCTTACAACTAGGCAACTCCTGAAAGCTGTCATCCACCTTTGGCTCTAGGAAAGTATGTGGGATGAAAATCTACTCATGGTAGACAATGTAGCGTACCCCACGCTATCAATCTCCCCACTTATTATAAGTGTAGAGAAAGTGTTGATCCTGGGCTGCAAAATACTTTCCCTCAAGTGGAAATATGAAAACTAGATCTCTAAGGATCTCTCCTCCAACACTGCAAATCATGCTAGCCCAAGTATCTCCATATATGATGAGTTGGAAGTCATCATCATATGGCATGTCATATATCATATGGCTCACCTCATATGGAAACAAATGAGTAGCTCTAGTGGCCATACCATCTCCCATGCTCCCCTTAGAACATGTAGTGCAAAAAGTGTAGGAGAATTCTCCCTCAAAGGACACATCCATCCAATGTGTCTTCCTCCCAAGCATGCTCCTCATAAAGATAGAAACAATAGAGCCATAGGGAGTAAATATGAGAATCATGCTTGGTGCCATATGAAACAAATGTGAAGGACAATGGTCCCTCAAGTGCAACCAACACAGCTTGACCCTCAACTGCAATAGAGACTGATAAAATGAGTGGCTTCTCAACCACTTGCCTGCTGCTCCAATCTCCTCGTAAGTAGAGAGGAAGTGAATAATCTAAGGTTTACAATGAGCATGTCCTCCATAAGATATTTCTTCCCCATGTCCTCCTAGGGAATGGCCATAAATCATGCTTATGTGCTCAACTAAACCATGTGGTCTAGAAAAAAGAATGCTCCTCCTTGGAGCATCATCCTGCCCATGTACGATTAAGGGATTCATACATAGATCATACAAAGAATAATGCAAACAATAATGAATACCCTTACCATACCTTCTGCTCATACATGTGTAGTGGCTCATAAGTGAGTCTCCTTTCATCTCCAAAGGGAAAAGAGGTGGTTGTGTTAACTCTTTCGAAGAGTTATGTCTCTCCTCCATCTCCATATAGTCCATGCATCTACTTATATGATAATATATCTCCTCCTCAAAGCCCATCCAAAAATACCCCTCCATGATGGTGTGGTATGCTCTCATACAACAAGTGGGGCTGAAAAGGAAATCCTCATGAGTTGCATGTAGCAACTTCTCCTTAAGCTTGGAAGCTCTAGGAAAGAAGATCCTACCATGATAAAAGATGACCCCATCTCTGACTGAATATCCCTCCTCATGCAACTGGTCATCTAGTATCATACAAGTATGAAGATCCTTGGAATACTCCACCAACAACTGGGAGTTCCAATATGGATCTATCCTCCATAGTGACAGCGCTAATGATCACTTAGGAAGAACATATGTCTTATGGTTGCACTCTCCCTTGACATATCCTATGTCAAATATGCAAATTGGAAGGTTGTTATCCTTCCCCTGCTACTCTTGCCACATCGCAGAATCTGAAATGGAAGTGGGTGCTGATGATGTTGAGAGAATGCTCTCTCTCTCCTTGAGTCTACGCAAGACTCCCAACGATGTATTAAGCTCTCCCAAGGTTTCCACCCTCATGAAATAAGTGAGTGGTGCCACAACATGTGAAGCATCCATCCTCCTTTGTTGATCCAGTGGTCTCCCCAACAAAATGTCTCCATGCAATGAGACATAATCATAAAGAGATGACTGAATAGATGAATGGAGAAAACTCTCCATGCTTCCACTACACAATATAATCACCTTCTTAGGTCCATCAACCTTTATAAATGAATAGGGATGTGTACTCCTCATCTCATGATGCTAGATCTTCTCCCTATCTCCTCCTTATGTCTCCATGGTTCCACACCTCCTCAACAATGGCACATGTAAAACATGAGTTGTGCCTTGATCTGTGCACATGAGATCCTGGGAAATTTCTTGCAAAGATGCAATCATCCCTCTATTTGGAGAAAGAGCTCCTCCTTCCTCTGCATGAGGTGCTAGATCAACTCTAGATCTAACAATGTTGTTGCCCTCAATCTCTGCAACATGAGTGGGAAATTCTCCAATGATTGGATCCCTTTTTGAGAAAGAGATCTCCATGCTCCTTTGCTCAAAGGCGTGAGATTAAAACCTTTCTTCCAGCAAATTATCGTGCAATTTTTCAGCTTCCTCCATGGTTTTCTGAAATGGTACTACATTCTCATGCAACGGTTTTGTTTGATTTTTCTTTTTTTTCCCCACCATGTGTGTTTCATGAACACTCCTATCAAATATTTTCACCAAAGCCTTAGTGAAACTAGCATAGGATGCAATGTTTACATTCCTTAAAGAAAAGGATTTCAAAATCCACCAGGAAAAAGCCTTACCTCTCAAGTGCAGCACTACAACATTGATAGATTCATCTTTAAGAATGTGGTGTTTCTGAAGAAAGGTCTCTAATTCCTCCACCCAAGCTTTGGCTGAACATACACGTGAACCTTCAAAGGTAGATAGATGAAATATATCCTATTGCTCTCCTCCTTTCACCTTCATCTTGAAAAACTCTAAAAAATTGAGATGATCTTGGAATTTCTGAGTTTGAGACTCATACTCTCTCAAGAAATCACTAAGGGTTTCCCTCCTAAGAACCTCTTCTTCTTTCTCCATCTCTCTTCTAGAAATACTGGGCATGTAACTGTGCTGTGCATTAAGATGTGTAGCTGCTTGCTCACACTCCTCATGTAATAATCTAGAGTTTGCTTTTGATTTAAACCCTCTTGGAGATTCTTCATATATCTCCCTCTAGATCTTCTTGAAATCCTCTTGAATTTTATGTACAAATTTAGGAAGAAGATTTGTAAGATTATCCCCTTTTCCTTCTCCAAAATATGGAGTCTTTTTCCTGCTTATTTCTCTGTCTCCTCGATGAGAATAGGAAGTGCAGGGTTCTTCCTCTTCTTTCTACTTATCCTCCTTGGGGAGGTTATTCATGGATCTAAAATATGATGAGATAAAACCAATCCTCTTCAATATTTTGATCTTCTTGGGCTTAGACTAACAGGCTAGGCCAAGAAAGGTCCTTTTATACCACTGTAATATTCCAAATCTAGAACAGCTACCAAGGCATGACTGGAAAATGCATTTTCCATTAATGGCTGCTACAGGAATTGAAACCAGGAGCTGGATCCCTTAGAAAAATGTGTCTAAGTCTTGAATCCAAGAGGAGGCTCCAAAGAAATCCTTCTAGAGTTGTTAAACAGATCTCCCACTCCTAGATGTCCTCTAAAAGTTCCCGATGAGGGACTACAACAAATGTAAGCAAATATGATGGAATGACAGTGCTATTCTTATAGCTATGAGCACATGAAGATATATATAGCCAACAAATATATTATATAGCATCAAATGTATACAATGTGTGGAGGAATCAATCACTCCACCTAGGCAACGGAAGCCTCAATGGTACATATATATGACAAATGGAAAACACTGCTACATTAAAGAGAGCCCTGGCTAAAATAACATATTTTATAGGAGATACTACAATATAAAAAATGATAATAGGATGGTATGACAATATTATCTTGAAGAAATGAGGGGGAGCAAGCTCTCAACCCCTAAAAACACTAATACAACAATAATACACAATCCTTGGAAGGATTTGCTACAATATAAATGAAATTAGCAAATCTATAGAAATGCTAGAGTTGTTGGGCAGCAGCTGAAAATAAATAATATAAATACAAGATGATGGCTGAAGATGATGCTCAATCTTAAAAAAACCTCCTCCAATGGATCTCTCAATGCAAGGTTGATCCCGACACTGAATATATTTCCCTCCAAGAAGCTGGTGCAACCTCTCACTGCAAGTGTGTTCTAAAATAACGCAGTCTAGAGGATGGACTGCACTGTATATGATGGGAGATGTTGGCCTTAATGCAAAAATATGAAAATTTTCCCCAGATACCTTCCTCACTACTCTTCCCGAAGAATATAAGCTCCCTCCTCTGAAATATGAGACAAGGAATGGTGTTGTGGAACCCTTCCACTGCAACACCCAGCAACACTATGCTATACTTCAGCAGAAATAACGTAGCAACTGAATAATGGCTTTGGACTCGAGCCAATATGTGGAGGAAATGAAGTGAAATCCTTCAAGACCCTTCTCAAGAAGGAGAGGAAATCGTAAGCTGGAATCCCTCATGCTAAGCAACACTGCAACTCAATTGAACAGCCGGAGACTGCAAATAGTATAAACAAACAAATGATTGAATGCTCAAAGGATATTCCACTATGGCTGCCTATTCCTCCTTTTATGCAAGTGAATGCCTTTTTTCCCTGGACCCCACACATTATGGTTTCTTCCAGAAAGAATCTTTCTCCCTCCAAAACTGCGTTGTCTTCCCAAGCAAGCTACACCTCTTAGGCAGCACTATTGACTTGGTCAAACTTGACCTTGTGCTCATGCAAATTGCCCATTTTCACGCTGGAAGGTGCAAAATAAGCTGCTCCAATGATCCCTTTCACACTATGATGGATTTTATTCATACTCATGGGCCTTTTACCCATTTTATTCATCTCTAAGATGACATAAGAAAAAATTAATATTCTAATTTGCTTCTTGCAAATTTTTGAATATTACACAGAAATAGTCAAAATTATATTTTCTAAAACCATAATCTTGCAAAATCATGTTATTTGTAAAAAATCTTGTCAAATATAGTCAAGCTTCATTTCAATTTTTACATGCATCAATATATCAATACTTGAAAAAAGTGAAAAGGTACTAGTCCTATCAATTTTGACTTACATAAATAATTTCCATGCATTAAGAGTAAGCATAGAAAATTAGGATACCTCCTTTAGATAATACATCTAAAGAAATTTAAAATACATATAACGAAATTTAAAAGAAATTTTCCACAAATATGTTTTCCATAACAACAATTAAGGCAATAGGGCATTCCAATAGATGTATCCATTATGATCCAAACATTATCATCCACCATACTTCTAGTCCATGTGAAAGTATATTTCATTTTCATGTATATGTGTCTAACCATAAGTCATTATGAAGCATTACTATCTTAAAGTCAAATACATGGAATTTTCTTGGTCAAATAAATCAATAATACCAACCCATCCAAAATTCCATCCAAATTCTATTTATCAATGATAAAGAGGACACTACAATTATACAACATAATAGGCCTAATTGTATGTTTTTAATATATAGTGTCACCGAAAATATTCACATAGACTGGAAAAATTTCCAAAGGATGAAAATGAAAATACTTTTTCATATTCATGATGTATACATGCTCATTCATACTAATTCCTGCATTGTAACATGAACTGGTAGAGCTACATTGTCATCCCTGAAGTTCGAGCAATCAATGTAATCATCAACACCTAGGTACTATTAATTTTTTCATTAAGTTCTTGAATATATGTAATGCAATGCGTTTCATATGTTCCCATTATTGGATAGTACAATATCCAGTTGTCAATTAGTATATGTTGACCTTATCACACCAGTTACTACTTATGCATGTTCATATCAAAAGGCCACAACACCTTTCCTTTATGTTCTATTGTTGACATAATGACCCATTTCTATTAAATCATTTAATTTGATAAGGAATTACTACTATCGTGATCTAAGTTCCTTATAACATTCAATAATTTATATGCATGGTTATGCATGACAAAAAAATATCCACTTCTGTAGCTATCATAGTTTCTTACATATTATGTTAACATGCATACAAGCACATACACAAATTTAATCATAAAAATATAGTTATTTACCTTTAATAGTTGAGTGGTGATAACAAATACTGGTAATAATTTATAAGCTAATAACAAACTCAATTTTGAATAACATATTGACACCATTAAACCAATAATATGAGTATGAGCTACCACTATCAAATTGTTTACAACTTTACAATACTATTCAACCAAAAACCAAATGATGCATATTCCAATCGACCTTTTTAAATATACCTTATGGGATAATTCTAATTTTTTTTCGACAAACTACATACAATTTGTTAGAATTACATTTACAAAGAATGATGCCATTAATGTTTTTAACAAAATATATGGTATCTTATCATACTAAATCATAGGATGATAGTGCAATTTACTAAATCTACAATGCCGCCAAATCATTATAAATTCAATCGACATTCACAGTAATTCCAAAACAAGATACAATAAACTCGTATCCATTAGAGTCATACCAAGCATTCTTTTATTCAAAAAGGCATACTACTTGACTATTTTCTTATTGCATATTCTTAATACTAAAGAGGGTTGTTTCATGTATTTTTAATCATTATAGCATTATATGACCAACATCAAGGAAAACTCTTGCCTTTCTACATTCTTTCACCTCATAGTGTTCCCATTATTGACACAACAATTCATAAATTCATTATTTTCTAAAAAATGTAAGAAACACATTGAAATTGCAAGCATTATCTTTTAATGCTTCATTAAACATTATCATAAAAGTATCCATGCAAAGGTTGCTAGTTAATCCACATGATCACTATTCACTATGTGAGTGTTCAAAATTATCCATAACTTAGTTCTAATCAATCTAAAAAGAAATTTTCCTGTATTTTATCAATCCTAAGGACTCGTAAACCATTACAACTATTATTCTTCAAATCATTCAATAGAATTATTATTCTTAAAAGTAGGCATTAGCACTATTGCACCCTTAATATTAAATGTTGTCTAATGCATATGTTGTAGTGTAATTTTGTTAGTATTATACTGTAGATTTATCCAATAAAGTCATAACTCTACTCCTTCTTGTTCTTAACAAGCCCAGGAGGAGTCGGTGCTGCAACCATTTCTCCCTTATCACTTGTAGTATCCCTTGGTATACCCCATACACAATACAAAATTAACTTTATTTTTATCAAATTTAACAAGAAAGTACCATCCTACTAATGGTTTATCACCTATTTAATTTATCATAAGATAAAATAACCATCATAAATTAATTATCAATAGAAATGGAGTAGCTATTTTCGTAAAGGAATAAACATTAATGCAACCTGTTAAAATAATGATGTTTCTACAAATTTGCATCGTTAACATTGTTCAATTAATCATACTTATTAAAAACATAATGAATGATGTAATTTCCAACATTTTTCATAGTTACCATATCATCAAGGCAAAAAAATTAGGAAATAGTATAAATTGACACTAATAATACCCTAGAAACCCCTAAGGGAAAAACCAATAAACCTTTATTTTATTAATTTTTTTGTGAGGGAGTTAACCCCTAAGTCAAATTTCAATGTTAACAAAGGAGTCCAACACTTGTCCATTGTCAATAATTTACAATATAAAAAATAGTCATAACATGTTTCTCAAACATGTTACCCAGTAGTTCTTCGATCATAGTGTCTTGATGGCATGGTTGTTTAGTGCGATATGTTAGCTATTGTAAAAAATTTTGGATGATATTTTCTTATGCATGTAACAATAGTCATACATAACCACCTAATAAGTTATAAAATTATTATTATTAATTCATCTTCTGATCATTCCAAAAAATATTATTTTAGAAACAATCACTCCATTATTTGTGAAAGTCGTGACTCTTTCTTGCAACACTATTAGATTCGATAAAATCTAACATCGTGATTATCTAAAATATAAATTGATCAAAACCCAAAGGATTATGACTTCTTCATCAAATATGTAATTCAATATCTACCATTTTTCATTTCTAATTCAGAGCCACTAACAATATCCTATGCATTATGCCTCTTTTCCTAAAACACTTTATTTCACACATATAAATAAATGTCATTTCCATCGCTAATATTTTACATTTAAATTCATTTATCAAGAAAAAAATCAACTATTCAGAACATGAAATTTCATAACTATTATCTACTAAACCATACTTTTAATATCTCTAATCAGAATGTAAAACCAAAGGAATAAATTTACACAACCATGGTATTGCTTTCTAGTTATTCTTCCTCTTGGAAAATTGTAGATCTAATGAAAAAATATTCTTGTTATTAACCATGTAATAATATAAAACATAACCATAATTTTTTTCCTATATTTTAAATGCATCACACGTACAATTATAAAACCTCACCTATTTCTACATATTTCACATGCATTAAATAAATGCATTCAATTATAAAACATGGTAATTTATCCATATTTGCATGCATTAATAAATGCATGTATTTTTTAAAACATGGTTATTTATCCAAATTCATAATCTTAAACTCACCACTACATTATTTCGTATAAATATAAGTAAATATCTATTTTCTTCACATGGATGCATAAACCATATGCATTACTAAATCGACAACTACATTCATCCATTACAATATAAACCAAGATATGGTTTATTGTAACCAGCCCTCCCATATTTACCCAATTTTATCAGCCTATTAGTGTAAATATGAGACTAAGACTTAGTATGACATGCCCTGACCTCCTATCTCCAGTTAAGGAAATGATGCCGACAACTGACCACCAACTAACAACTCACAACATCCCTCAAGGCTATAGGAGACTCAAATGGTAAAAAACCACTCTAGGTGAACAAACCCTAAGTTGTAGCTCATTTCCATTGACCTAAGCTTACAACCAAATGCATGAGAATGAATGGGTGTTGTTGAAGGCCTCTAGCTACATGGAAAAAGTTTCCTAATTGCAGTTGTGATCCAAATTATTTCTTTCATAGGGTGCGGTACCGATATCTGAGCCACAATTCTAGTTCAGCCTTCAAACCACTACATGAGACTTTTCAAAATCATCATTGACATGAAAATAAAGCTAATCATTCAATCTCTAATAAAAAATTCACCTATAATGACAGGTACGTACTATGAATTTTATCAAACAGGTGGCAGCCATGTAAGCTAAAACTCATGAATTCATATATGACCATCAAAGTTTGAGATTCATATGAGAATCAACGAGAAGTATTTTTCCTCACCACACAGTTGAAACAACATTTAATAGTACATACATTCATCGACTAATAAATAACTAAACATTTTATGACAATAGCCAGAGAAGATACACATCATATAAACAACATAACTAGAACATAACCAACATATAAACCATGGAAACCCAACCATAATATCACTAAGATATTTACAACATATGTACATGAATCATGATATAATAATAGATATTATTAACATATGAAGTTACCAAACACATTAGATAATTCCATGTACCACATGACCATAATGGGTTTAACCAAGTCTCTCTTTCAGCTAATCACCCCCGTGCCATATTCTGAATTTGAATGTGGGATCTCATGGAATAAACCAAACAAAACCAAAATAAGGCTCCCAAAGGCCTAAGCACCTCAACCCTCAACTAATGATTCCACCTCAGGATCGGACATTACTAACACCAAACAAATCGGTCTCTACTAAAATTGTCCAAGGCTCTAGGAAATAGTAACTCAACCTGAAGCCTTTGAGGGCTCCATAAAATTTGTCTACTATGGCTCCATGCACTAGTAACTCAATCCATCAATGGCTCCATATCATTTTTCCCAAACTAGGCTTTGGGACTAGTAACTCAACCTAAGTTATTCCATGGCTTCAAGATTATTTGTTCCAACCCATAACCATAACGAATTATGAGCACAAATGAGAAAATAATCAAGTGAAAAAATCCACAACATCATGGCTATCCCGGAAATTAAAAGGAAAGGATAAAAATATTGTCAATCTAATCAATCCTCCATGCCAATGACAACACATATCAAAAAAATCACATGCATTTACCATGCATCCATAAATCAACAAGGAACATGCATGCAATTTACTACTACAAAGGAATAAATTTGTAGCTTCTAATCAATTGGTTTCATGGTGCTATCATTATTTCCTTTTCCTTCTTTATCCAATCCAGGTGAATAGTAGAGTGCTCCAAGCATGCTCCAAGAATGGTCCAAGATTTCTCCAAGTGTGCAAGAGTATGAGAGAATGAGAAAGTAGATGAGAGCTCCAAACTAAAACTGACAAAAAGCTCTGAAATGATCCTCATAATCCTTTTTATCATTGACGTGTCTATTTTTCATCGTTTTCCTTCATTTTTCCTTTAATTTCCTCCTCATGCAAATATGCGATATTTCACTACCTTTTCTCCTATTTTCCATTATTTTGTTAAATAAATTCCAATTAAAACCACTATGCCTTTGCCAATGCCTTTTCAAATTTCCCTAACCCTAAATTAGTCAGAGATGTTCCCCATTGCTAAGTTTCTCCCAAAATTTAACTTGGAATATGTGCCCCATGACCTTATTTGTATTTGTATTTACATAGTAAATTAACTAGGAGTTGTTGCAAACAACTCCCCCTTGGGGGGACACCTCCATCAATGTTCAATGACACTTATTGTTGGGTCATGGAATAGGTCCATTTTACCCTCAAGATTAACTTGATTTATTATTAACTTTCATGTGTTTACCTTCATTTTGGGAGTAAATATGGAATAATTCATTATAAATAGAGGGTGAAAATAATTACCAATAAATTATGTAATTATGAGGAAAAATTCTAATTTCCATTATTTTTAGGTGAAAAAAATCCAATCTGATTAATTGTTTTTCAAAAGACTGAACAACATCGGCCAGGTAAAGGAAAATGATCTCGTTTTTGTTTATATAGGTAAGTGAAAATCAAGGAGGATCTCTCTCATTCTATAGCGCAAAGAATTAGACAACTTTGAAATCCTCAAGATCTCCTGATCATGAGGATTCACCATTATCCGTTCTATTTCTATGTAAAGATATAAAAAAACAATAGATGGAGGAGAACGTGAGGTTGATAATAGATATGTTGTAATTGTACTTTATTTACATTTCACCTGAATAGACGCTTTCATGTTCAACAATGTTGTATCATGGTTGTTAAATTTAATAAAAGAGATATTGATTTTTCTGTAATTGTATTCTAAAAATCACCTAGTAAAGAGTTTTGTAGACTCTAGGCCCAGTCGCTGGGAGTTACACTGCTCTCTTGTGTTATATTCTCATTTCCCTGTTTTATAATTAATCATTTCTATGTTTTATAGAATTCATAATTGATTCAAATTTCGTCAACATCGAGTGGTTTGCATCTTATTGATTTAAAGTCTTAATTGCTTTCATTTTCTTCATGAATGTTATTTCTTGCAAGTTATTTGAATAATTAGATTGTTTTTCATTCTGAGTGAGCTTGTTGATTGATTAGCCATTGATAATTTCAATTGCAGAACATTATTTTGTTACTTGTTGTTCAGTTACTGCAATATTCCCTGCCTCATTAATAGATTGTTGAAGTTTTTAATAGATTGATGTATATGTTAGTCTGTCATTCTGGTTCACTATGAGTTCCATTAATTTTTCATTTCCATCTACTTTCATAGAATATATTAGAAGTAAGTTGAGCTGGTTGAAGTTATTGCTTATATTGCTTTGATTGAAGTTCAAGAATTATATTTTACTTCTGCAACTATTTCGATTTAATAGCCTCTAGTTTCAATTGCATAAACTGTGTTGAACACTCCTGAAATAAAAAGAATTACCCTATGTTGATGATTAATATAGGCATTAGGATTTTTTTTAAATAGACATCTTACTGAGCCAACATTTTAGCACCATTTCCAGGGAGAGTGTTTATAAGTCATGGTTTTATTTTTCTTTTGCTGAAGAAGGATTGGGTATTAAAAATAGAAGGTAAGAACCTACGTACGGGTAAGAAAAACACTTTCCCATTGTCTCACTTTTCAGCAAAAATATAGAGGTTAAACAGAAGTAGTCTTTTTATGAATAAATTGAAAGAAAAATATAGAATCAAATCTGAACCCTCCATCCAAATCCACGAAAGCCAAGGGACCGGTGAACCTTGGAAGAACAACATTTATATATGAAATTATAAGAAAAATTGAATCTTAGGCATTTGTAGGACCCAAAATCATTTTTAAAAAGAATCTTACTATAATCCCTCATGAAGCAGGTTCACCATCTGCAGCTTATGCTAGGATCCATAACAAAATGAAGGATTTAGACCAGATTTCTCAAGTAACATAACATCTAAGTCTTGGCCCTTCTCAAGAGGGAAATTATTACAATTTGCAAGAAGGAGAGTGGGAAACCAATGGTGTTGTTGAAACAAATTTAAAATCCCTAGAGCCTGGGTCTCCTAAAATATTGATTGAATAAGAAACACCCGACATCCCAGACCATGGTAGTACTATAAGACCTTTTCCAAAATTGACTTCTAGTCTAGCCCGAATTAATCTCCCAGACTAGGAAATCCTTGAAGTTTATTTGCACATCTTTGATCATATGGCGCATAATCAACCCCAGGGACAAACATCAACATTTTAATACCCCATCATTTACCTAGTTTCTAATGCTCCTATGAAAGCTATTATGTTACAAAACATCCCCACTTTCCATGGAATGACTTCGGAAGATCCAAATGCGTTTTAATTTGAATTTGATGTTTTATGTAGGGGATACAATTACACCAATGAACCTCAAAAATTGAAATTATTCCCCTCTAAATTGAAAGGGGCATCTTTAAGTTGGTTTATGGGGCTCGGTTGGGGAGCCATTAATAATTGGAATCAAATGGAAAACTATTTTCTTGCTAAGTACAAAGATTACTGCCAGAGTAGAGAATTAAAAGATGAAATCTTCAACATGACTACAAAATATAACAAGACATGAAAAGGATATTTTTAACAATTCCAATAAAATTTGCAAAGGTATCCTTATACTGCATTGTCAAAAGATGTCCTAAAAGTAACAATGATAAAAGGAATGAAAGATGAATGGATAGAAACATTAAATCTAATGGGGAAAGGAGACATCTATGAGGAAAGTTATGATGATATTATTTCATTGTGTATCAGGTGTTCTAGAGGTACCACGTGCATGAGACTGGAAGGATGGGATTCATCTTGAAGAAATAACAAAACTTCAGGTGGCACCGTAACACGAACAGAAATCGACAACATCTTGGAAGACTTCAAGACCAATATTTTGGGTACCCTCACAACATAATTAGACATCCCACAAATGAAGAATAAATAAGCATTGGAAGAACAAAACTTGGTTGTTTTTTTCCCATGATGTTGAAAGAAGCACAACCACTGAGAATGCCCATTGGACATGGTCCAAACATGCACCATATGTAACAAGGACCGTGCCACTAAACAGTTCCCGTCACTATCAAGGTTGAAAGAAGTATTCAAAGAAAAAAAGGAGGAAGCTCAACCAATATATTTAATGAATCAACATCGACAGTGGCAAGCCCGAACTACAAGTATGCCACAAGAGCCATCTCACTTCTTCAACCTTCAAAATTTAATCAACAACCCTAGGATAACATGGAAAAATCAATCTTATTTTTCAACCTAGCCATCCCAAACATTCTCCATGCCCCCTTTTGTCAACTTAATCCTTTCCAGGAAGAATTTGGCCAAGTTCTTCTTTCTCTCTTCAATTTTGGCAAACAATCCATATTCATCCTAGTGTCCTGCCTCTACCTCACAAAATCCCAACTGGTCTCAAAATTGGCAGCGACCCCTGGGAATAACCAATTCACCTATGGGAACGGGTCCTCAACATCAACCCACATTTCCAGCTCCATATTTGGTACCACATAATTCTAAACCTATGATATGCCCTCAACTACTAGCTCAACTGAACCTGAATCCCAACAATAGACCATTGCAGTTCATACAAATCATTGAAAATCTAGACCTCGAAGTCGAGAAAAAATAATGTAGTGAAGTTAGACTGAGATCTAGACACGTTATTAGCCTGGGGGAAGTCACAGATCCGTAACAAAACAAATTAGAACCCCCAAATGAAATTAACCCATCAACAGTAATCGAATGAAAAAAGACAGGAAGAAGGCACAAGTGAACAAGAAGACTCTAGGAAACTTGTTATTCATTCTCCCCCATTCCCCAAAAGATTAGTGATACCTAAACCAATTATTTATCTATATTTTCATATTTTGGGGGAACTTAAAAGTATTTTTATTAAAATTCCTCTCCTCAAGGCCATTCAATACATCCCTATCTATGCTAAGAAAATTAGAGAACTATGTACAAAAAAATGTATGAGCAAAACAAAAACTTCGCCAACTATCCATGTCGTAGGAACCTTCTCTGATTTATTATTGGGAAGGGAGACACCTATAAAGTATCAAGATCCAGGGTGACCTATAGTCACAGTCCAAATCTATGGTCACTCTTTCCTAAACACAGTAGTTTACTTGGGTGTATCTATTAATATTTTAATTGCAGAAACGTGTGAAACTCTTGGAATTACTACTTTAGAACCAACCTCCACCTTACAGGAACTCGGTGATCGATAAGTTGTCAAACCAGAAGGAAATTTTCAAGAAATCATGGCTTGTGTTTATTCATCGGAGTACCTGGTAGATTTTCTAGTCATAAATCCAAAAATCTGACTGGACGTACATCCCTTGATTTTGGGTCAACCTTGGTTGGCCATAGTCGACACTTACATAGGTTGTCGTACATGTAATATGAACATTACTAAAGGGGACGCTGTAAAAAATATTTTTATATATCCCCCAGCCAAACCAGGTATTCCCATTGTAAAAATTCACAAACACCTACCATCATACTTGGAAGAAAACATTTTTTCACCACTCACAGTAGCTAAAGCACTTGAATTAAAAAATGAGAATGAATATCACATAGTTAATGATTTTATTATTCAAATAGCTACTGCAGAAAAAGTCAAGTGCAAAATGTAAAATAAATTCTTGATAATGAGGCGCATAAAGACCCCTTAAGGGATAACGATGACTAGAATATACCCACACTTTCCATTCATAATAGAAAACCTATTGAAATTGAACCGAGAAAAATCTTGAACATCAATGGCTATATGAATAATGACCAACAACATTAGCTCATTAAAGTTTTACAAAAATACAAGGGAGATTTTTCTTGGGATTATTTGGACATGAAGGGTATAGATCCTCAATAATGTACCCATCACATTTATATTGAAAAATATGCTTTCCCCATCAAGCAACCTGAATGAAGATTAAACCCACACCTTAAGGATATCGTGAAGGAGGAATTAAAAAAGTTTCTAGAGCTAAGCTTTATTTATCCTATTTCAGATAGTAAATGGGTCTCTTCGTTGGTGGTTGTCCCTAAAAAAAATGGCAAGTGGCAGATCTGTGTGGATTACAGCGAGTTGAACAAGGCCACGCTGAAGGACCACTTCCCTCTTCCATTTATCGATCAAGTCCTTGATATGAAGCCAGGAAAACGATTTTTTTCCTTCCGTGATGGCTTCAGAGGTTACAATGAGATTCAAATTTCCCCTGAAGATCAACACAAAACCATGTTCACCTGCCCATGGGGTAAATTTTCTTATATACTGCTACCCTTCAGCTTATGTAACGGTATAGCTACATTTCATAGTGCCATACTCAACATTTTGTCTGATCTAATCAATGAATGACTTAAGGTTTATATGGATGATTTCACGCCATATGGGGATTATTTTTAACAAGCACTGAAAATATTGGAAAAAGTGTTGGAAAGATGTATCGCCACCATGTTATGTTTGAGTAATGAAAAATGTCAGGTGATGATGATGGAAGGCATAATCCTAGGACACTATATCTCTACGACTGGAATACAGGTAAATCCGACACAGATAGAGGTAATTGTCATAATATCCACACCCTGTACTTAGACGGAGGTATATAGATTCATAAAGATTTTTTCACAAATTGTTGCATCTTGGTATGCTTTAACTGGAAACATTGAATTTAAATGGTCTGATAAGTGTGACACTGCTTTTATAGATTTAAAGAGATTAGTCTTGACTATAGAATTGCATGTTCCCAATTGGGAAATACCATTTCATATTTCATCAGATGCATCATAAACAATGGTAGGAGCTATTCTCGGTCAAGAAGAAGATAAAAATCCCTACGCTATTTATTATATCAGCAAAAATATCACCTTTGCTGAATTAAATTATACAGTAACCGAGAAGGAATTCCTAGCATTCATATATGCCATAAAAAAATTTAGACATTATATAATGGGCTATCAAGTATCTCTGTATATTGATCATTCTGCCATTAGGTACTTAGCTAATAAACCAATTACAAATGGGAGAGTGACTAGGTGGTTGTTACTTTTGCACGAATTTCATATCACTATTAAAGACCGTCCAAGGAAGGAGAAACCAGTCACAAAATTTCTTTCTTGGGTCCCAAAGATAAATGATACGCTAGGAGTGAAGGACCAGTTTCTGGACAATCACCTATTTGTTGTGGCAGTGAAAGCACAATGGTATGGGAATGTGGAAAATTATCTCACCGTAGGTAAACTTCCCAGACATTTGACAATAAAAGAAAGGAAGTTGATCATCCAAAGCAGTGCCCACATTTCCTGGATTGGTTGGTATCTCTTCCACACATGAGCTGATATGCATATACATAGATGCATCCGAGAAGATGAAAAATTTGACATCCTAAGGGATTTCCACGATGAACCTTGTGGTGGACACTTCCGAGACCAAAGAACTGGGCACAAAGTATTAAAAATGGGCTATTACTGGCCCACTATTTTTAAGGATGCTAAGATATACGTGTAGGCTTACGATAGCTGCCAAAGAATGGGCCACCCTGGTCAATATGATGAAATGCCCCCACAAACACAATTGGTGATAGAACCTTTTGAAAGCTATGTTACACATTATTTTGTCACTATGACATTTGACAGTCTATATCGGTTCATCATCACCTATATAGTGCTCCCTTAGAGGTAAAAAACCCTAATGTTCTCGAACCAAGTCTTAGAATTGGAGAAAAGCTCATTAAAACCCTTAAAATTCTAACTATGCACTTTTCCTAGCTATTTCCTACAGATCTGTAGATATTTTCTCTGTAGCCTATGGAAAATCCTGCACGTTCTGCGTATAAATCCTGCGGACCCCCGTAAACAGTCAAATAAAGGAAAATTTAAGTTCTAGAAGCCCAGTTGGGCGAATATTCTCCCAAATGGAAGCTTCTAGAGGTGTGATTAGTTTGAGCTTTATCCCTCCACTCATGGAGCTCTATCCCTTCACTCATGGAGTTTATCCCTTGGTATATGGAGCTCAAATCCCTTCATGAGAGGAATCCATCCCCCTGTTCATGGAACTGAAACCATCTCCATTTCCCTATAAATTCAGCTTATGTTTTAATATTAAGGGTATACACACGTGTAGTAATTGCTGAAGAAATTCTCAAGAAAACATACTCTCTATACTAGTCACTATTGGTATGAGAATGATCACACACTCATTTCCATAACTTCATGATAGTTCAAAGAGAGGAAGGTTTGTCAATATGAAAGAGGAACGATTGTTCAAGATCCTGGGACAAACTTGTGCAACATCAAGGTGGCAGGTTGTAAAGTTACTCTGTTCATATAAGATAATACATATAGATCTTCGTTTCTCATTGAGTTGTTCTTGTGTCTCAGTTTGAATAGTTCAATACTTTGATACCTTTATCACTGAGTTATATTAGCTATTCTTGATTATTATATGTTTTAGGTTCTTTTAATTCTTTTGCCTGTATTTTATTACAGGTTCTACTTACTAAAGAAGCCTCTTTGGAGTGACTAGATAAAAGGCTACATCGAACATCGAATTTGAAGATAGGAGCATGTCCTCTTTCTTTGTTTATAATAATCCTGAATCGCATGTAATCTAGAGAAAGCAATTTACAAATGGATGTTTGTTTCTAGCTATCCGTGGGATACTAGGGAGATCGCTCTTGTCTGCAAGAGGGATTTATCCACATAACAAAATCTAATTTTTATTTGTTTTTTTATCGTCCAATACTCATAACAAAATTTAAATGCAGATGTTGGTCCACGTCAACCAGCTACACTTCGTCACTTTGAAAGGCGGCAAGAAGAGCCTATAGTACCACCACAAGATTAGGTAGTAGAGATCCTAACTGATATGGAACACAACCTAGAGAGGCTAAGCATAGATATTCCCGAGACAGGGACATATGACATTCCTCTCCATATTCAAAGACATTTTACAGGTGTACCAGGAAAATTTAGGAGATTCCTGTGCATGGCGGTGCGTGCCATAGTCTACTACCGTGATCATCATCATGAGTAGTGGATGATCATTGTGGATTGATATATATTTTTTTTTTGTATCAGTATCTTTCAAATCATAAGGTGTTTGAACCTGTGATCACAGACGATGTATTATTTTTTTGAAAACAAACCTATCTATGATATTACTAATTTTCTCTGAGTATCTTGTTCAACATGTATCAAATGTTGTTTTGGTTTATTGTTTTAATGTTTCAAATGTATATTTAGAACACTATTAGCTAATGCATCAGCCAACGTGTTTAAATTTCTTGAAATGTGTTGATATTCAATGTAATCAAACTGTCATTCCAAGAAACGAACCCTAAAAAATAATCTTAATAAAACTAGATTTTTAATTGCGTATACTCTATTTAAATGTAATACAATGAGTTCTGAATCTAACCAAATTATCAAACTTCAAATACCAAATGAAATGGCATTAGATGATAACTCAATAACTGCGCTATATTCTACAATATTGTTCATTTTTTGACCAAGACTTACCCCATGCATAGGAACTAACTCATCAGTGGGTGAATAGATAACCCAAGCTGTAGAAAAAATATTATGTGTACTACGACAGGCACCATCAGCAAAACCAATGTATGTTTGAAGGGATGTCAACATCTGGAATATCAAGAGTAATCAAGATAAGCGGTGATAGTAGTCAAATCAAAATTAAACTAGGCACACTTATCTAATATAAGGCACACTAACTAGAAAAATAACTAATATACAAGTGAGATCTTCACATGAGAATCAAGAATAATATCTCTTTAGATAAATACCATTTCTGGGCTTATCTGAAGAGACCCCATCATAATCAGAAAATTCATAAGCCCTTTTGGCAAGCACTCGCTTGACAATGTAAGGACCATGCCACATTGATTCAAATTTCCCAACACTTAGCTTATTGTTACCTTGATCATATACTAAGACTAGGTAACCTTTTGAAAAAACACGAGGTGTAACACTTCGATCATACTAATCTTTCACACGTTTCTTATGAGCTTCGGCAGCTAATGCAGTGGTGTGCCATGTCTCATCTAATTGTGCTAAGTAGAAAAAGTTTTTTTCCTCTTCAGAGGTAGCTCGTAGTAACTCTATGGCTAATTGGAGTGAAGGTATTTCACATTCAATCGATAACACAACATCTAAACTGTAAACTAGTTGAAAAGGAGTGGACCCTGTAGCATTTTTTGCTAAGGTTCAATATGCCCATAGTGTCAAAAAAAGCATGGTATGCCAATTCGATTTGTGAGTTCTGATAATCCTTTCCATGGAATGATAAAGCACTTCACTCTTAAGGACAACCTCAGACTTTGCACTTTAGGGGGGAATTTGTTACATCCTATTTTGTCACCATGAAATTCAACTATCTATATCGGTTCATCATCACCTATATAGTGCTCCCTTAAAGGTAAAAAACCCTAATGTTCCTAAACCAAGTCTTGGAATTGGAAAAAATCTCATTAAAACACTTTTACTAGCTCTTTCCTGCGGATCTGCAGATATTTTCTCTATAGCCTATAGCACATCATACACGTTCTACTTATAAAACCTACAGACCCCCATAAATAGTCAAATAAATTAAAAATTAAGTTCTAGAAGCCCAGCTAGATGAATATTCTCCCAACTGGAAGCTTCTAGAAGTGTGATCATTTCGAGATTCATCCATCCACTCATGGAGCTCTATCCCTCCACTCGTGTATTTTATCCCTTGGTATATGGAGCTCAAATCCTTTCATGAAAGGAATCCATCCCCCTCTTCATGGAACTGAAACCATCTCCATTTCCCTATAAATTGAGCTTATGTTCCAGTCTCAAGGGTAGACACACATGTAGTAATTGCTGAAGAAATTCTGAAGAAAGCGTACTCTCTATACTATTCTCTATTGGTATGAGAATGATCACACACTCATGTCCATAACTTCATGCTAGTTCAGAGAGAGGAATGCTTGTGTATATGAAGGATGAATGATTGTTCAGGACCCTGGGAGGAACTTGTGCAACATCAAGGTGACAAGTTGTAAAGTTACTATTCTCATACAAGATAATACATATGGATCTCCTTTTCTCATTGAGTTCTTCTTGTGTCGATTTGAATAATTCAATACTTGCATTACTTGATCACTGAGTTAGATTAGTTGTTCTCAGTTATTATATGTTGCAGGTGCTTTTAATTATTTTTTCTATCTTTGATTGTAGGTTCTACTTACTGTAGAAGCCTCTTTGGAGCGACTGGAGAAAAGGTTGCACCAAGAATCGAATTTCAAGGTTGGAGCATGTCCTCTTTCTTTGTTTATAACAATTCAGAATCACATATAATCTAGAGAAAATGGTTTACAAATGGATGCTTGTTTCTAGCTATCCGTATTATATTAGGAAGATCGCTCTTGTCCACAAGAGGGATTTATCCGCATAACAAGGTGGGCACTGGATTTTGTTGGTCCATTCAATCCACCCTAAAACTAGAAAGCTTACATATTGTTTGCCATAGATTACGTAAGTTATTGGGTCGAAACAATAGAATTTCCGAGAGCCACAGAAGAAATGGTTATTAATTTTATTTTTAAATATTTGTGCCATATGGCTTACCCAATGAAGTGATAACAGATGGAGGGGCGCAATTTTTAGGACATAAGATTACAACCACTCTACGGAACCATCACATTTCACATAGAATCACTTCTCCCTATCACCCCAAGGTGAACGTGTAGGTAAAAAGTACCAATAAATTCATTTAATAAATTAGAACTAAAATAGTCTCAACACATCGATGGGACTGGGCTACTAGAATGCTAAAGGCCTTGTGGGCTCACCACCTGGTGAAATACTACTGGATATTCTCTGTATGAACTTGTATTTGGAAAGGAACCCATTTTTCCCATTGAATTTGAAATAAACACTCTCAGAATAGCACAATAAGTGGGACTAGACTTGACAGAGGCCCAAATCAAGGGACTTCAATAGATAAATGATCTAGATGAAGCCATATTACTTTCTCTACAATGTATCGCAATCGTTCAGCAATAATAGGCTATGTGGCATGACAGCCTGATCAAGAAGAAGACTTTCTAGGAAGGAGACTGGGCACTCCTCTATGACTCAAGATTTCAAGACTTCCCAAGTAATCTACATACACAATGGCTAGGCCCATACAATATTCAAGAAGTGCATAATAATGGCACTCTCACTTTTACCACAATAGATGGTTCTGGTTCTTCTTTCTGAGGAAACAGACAATGGGTACATGTTTATCGTAAACCACACAAAGGATTATTTCTACCAACAAGTACGTGAAGACCCCGCCATTCAAATTTTAGCTGCAATGGGTAATGCCCTGATAGATTTACCTTCGTAAAAATCCATTATTTTAAATTTTTTAAATAATGTATATATTTTCCTGCATTTGATTGTGATTTATGCTTTGGTGAGTTTTTCTGTTCAATAAATTGAACAACCGATTTTTTTATTTTATGTGTTTTTGTTTTTCAAATGATTAAACAGCTACTGTTCAATCAAGTAAACAGCGATTGTTTGGTCAAGTGAAAAATATATTTTATTTTTGTGTGTTTTTGTTGTTCAAATGATTGAACAACTATTTTTCAATCGACTGAATAACCAATGTTCATTAAAATGAATAGCGGATTTTATTTTCGTGTGTTTTTGTTGTTCAAATGATTAAACATTTTTTGTTCAATCGACTAAACAACCATTGTTCAGTGAAATGAACAACGGATTTTATTTTCATGTGTTTTTTCTGTTCAAATTAAATGACCGTTTTTCTATCAAATGAATAGCGTATTTTATTTTCATATGTTTTTGTTGTTTAAACGATTGAAAAAATATTGTTTAATCGACTGAAAAACTGCTCTTAATTCAAATAAACAACAAATTTTATTTTCATGTGTTTTTGTTGTTAAAACGATTGAACAATTGTTTCTCAATCAACTAAACATATGTTGTTCAGTCAAATGAAAAAAGAATTTTATTTTCATATGTTTTTGTTGTTCAAACAATTGAAAAATTGTTGTTCAATCGACTGAACAGTCATTGTTCGGCCAAATGAACAAAAGATTTTATTTTTTTCTATTTAGATGTTCAAACGATTGAACATTTGTTGTTCAATGGACTGAACAACCATTGTTTGGTCAAATGAACAACATATTTTATTTTTTATTTTTTTATTTTTTCTCTTCAAACAATTGAACAACTAATGTTCAATCAACTGAATAGCCATTCTTTTTGCAATAAATAGATTTCTAAATGATTTTTTTCCAATTTGATGGCAATATAACCAATTTTTTATGCACTTTCTCACAAAAATTATCTTGTGAATGAGAATGAGCATATAAGAAGGAGAAAAACAGTGATATTAATAATGATTATGACTTTATTTGTTTACCTTTGATGGCTATCTTTATTTCTAGACATCGAGATGATCTAAACTATGTAATGGTTTGTTGGATATAATTTCTTCAGAGATATTACAAAAAAATATGACCATATTAATACCATGCTAGTTTATATTTTTACGCTATGAATGGTTGATGTTCTAGGGTAGGGTCACTTAAGGATAAGTGCATAACTTTTATTGGAATTTCTTTCCACTCCTCACACCATCCGTAACTCTTAAGGAGTTAATGAGCCTCCCTCTATTTATGATTCAAAAAGATACAAAAATGAAAATAATATGAAAATATTCTTGAGAGGATAGGGTGTCTCACCACGAGCCATCCTACCATGATAATAAGGAGATAACAATTAACATTCCCATTATAGCCACCATAGTCAGGTAATGACCTTTTATCTAGAAAAATCCTGAAGGACAGGAGGTCTCATCACGAGCCGACCTGATTACATTGTTAAAACATAGTGAATGGCACTAAGATTATCTAGTTACCATGCCAATGCAACTGTCTCTCTATGAGAATAATTTAGTTATGTAAACACTAAATAGAGGATTCTGACTCATTTTGGGTTTAAAAGTAACCTTGTTGAAGCTATGGACGCCTGCTGGAAGCAATGGCTCTACTTGTGGCATTGGAGTTTCATGTTGAACAACCAATTATTTTATATTCACTCATTATTACTAGCTCATTCCGAAAGGACAATTTATCATGAGAACAGTGTTATATTTATAAAAACGAGTATGCATGGTAAAACTACATATGAATTTACTTAATTATGTTAGATCACTTAAGCTGTTACAAACCTTTACATATTATGTTCTATCATAATTTTCCGTCAAAGAAAAAATCCTTTTCATAACAATTATTTCTCTATTTTCCTTTTTAATCTTTCCCCACCATCCTCATGATTTGAATTGATTTGATCCATTTCTACCGCATTGTGCGTCATTCTAATTATTATTCTAAATGAATTAAATGATACTCAATTTATTTCTCTTTTTTTTCACTCTAAGGGTGTGGATTCGCTTCTCTCATTGGAGGGTGAAAAGGTGTACATAAGTATACATGATGAGAAAGCATGCGAACTAATAATCAAAATTTGTTGAAACCTACCAATTTGACAAAAAAATATAATTTCATTTGCACCCTTTTTAACAGTTTCAAAGTATTTGCATGCAGTATTTGTGTTGTTCTAAAATTATGCAGTCATGAGTAGTGCATGCAGAAGTAGAATTCAGCCTTTGAGATTCAGCAATCATGGGTGGAAGATTTGTTCGCAACGAGCCGACAATAATTAGTATTATAGAACTGGCTCATGCTATACGATAGATTGCTGGTTGGCTCTCATATTTGGAAAAATTGCAATGATTCCACACTGAGGTAGCATTAGAATTCCTGTAGAACCTGCAAAATGGAGACACAAATATGAAAGGCAGAGACATAACTGCACCAGAAATTGTGATAGCTAAGGTTTCTGGACTTCCTTCAAAAGGAATAAAGTGGTCTGACAAGCACGTTCTGTTACATGAAGGAGTTGCAGTATTCCAATATCTAGACGAGAATTTAGTAAGCAAAGGGAAGGGGATACAACCTACGACTTTGAAGGAAGCATGGTAGGAACTGGAAATCATCATTCAGAGGTATATTACATGTGACAGTCACCAAGATGTGGTAAAACCCTAGAAACTCAAACTATTAGCAGTACCCAGGCATAATTTTTTTGTCAATTTTCCATTTTTCTTGAATTCTTTGTTGCATGACATATCTAGTTGGGTTAGGAGGGAAAAAAATACACACATAATTATCAGCCATCATGGTCTGATAAAGCTTATTATCACTCATGGATTAGTTTATCATCAATTAACATGGGACATCTTTGTAAACCGTGTCATAATATCATTAGAAGAAAACCCAGACAATAAAGAAATTAACTAGCCAAGAAGGGAAACATTAATTCCAAGGAAAGCTAGAGGTAAAAGGAACCATACCTTGAACTTGGGGTCGGTGAAATGAACATGCTCTGAGTGATTAAGTTCAATAAAAAACACTTCAACCTTGTTCGAAGAGGCAAGACCATCTCATTCACCTCCTCTAACACAGAAGAGGGAATTATACAAGAGGATGAGGAGGAAATGGTCAGAGTGTTGGAAAGTATGTGTGAATTTAATGAAGAAAGAAACCCTTGTAGTAATTCTGAGGGATAGAGTGATCCTCTAGACTAGGTGACTTCTGATGGTAGTTCTGGTCACACTGAGATTTTACCATCTGAGGAGGAAATGAAAAATTCAGGGGATTCAACACCTTGTGGTGGTGAATATGTGCAAGAAGGAAAATTTGCAGAAAGAACTCCTGAATCTGAAAACTAGTCATATGGCACCATCCCATTAGACCATAGTATTCATATAGGAAAAATTCCCATGGTGCTTGAACAAAATGTCATCCCATTGGATCAAAATACTGATATAGGCACAACTCCTTAAGTGCCTAAAGAAAAGAGTGTTTTACCAGATTATGGCTTAGAAATTGCTATAGCTTCCTTTGTCCCTGAGGAAAGTGCTATGTCCTCTTCTACTGGAAACCCTATAAAGAAAAGTAATTCAAGAAGGGCCAAGTTGAGGAAATTGCACAGTCAAGAAATTGACGGAATGGTTAAAAGAGGAAGACAAGGCTTCGAAGCCTAAGAAAGAAACAAGCATTGCTGAGACTCAGACATAAGTAGAGACACACACTACTGAAACCCAAACAGAATTAGAAACATAGATAATGGGAACCCAAATATAATTGGAGACACAGATAGAGGAAAATTAGACAGATGAAACGCCAATTTATACTCCTTTGGTAAAATAAGCCTTTAATTCAAGACTTCAAGACACATTGACACAAACCCAGCAATAATTGGATAACTATAATAAGGAAGTGGTACCACTACAGGTACATTAGGAGATGCTCGAACAACTTAAGAAACTTACTGCAATTAAAGATGAAACTTCAGAGGTGAACATGAAAAGGTAAAGAAAGAAAAGGCTGAGCTTGAATAAGCCACAAAGAAAACGGACATTATCTTCTCAATTTACTCAGATATCCTATCTTGTAGATTACCTGCTACCCATTATGCTATTTTCCTATTATAAATATATATGTTATTAAAAGTAAAGGCCATTAGAGAAGGGAAACCCACTAAGTGTAACATTACTCTAGAATCTGTTCAATGTTCTTGGGAAGAGAATGAGAAAGTTCAATGCCTCTTGTGTGAACTATATCTACACAATCTCATTTTGGAGGATGAAAGAGACAGTAATTTAAGACCCTTTATATAAGACATCCAGTTTCAAGCATTCATCTCTTTTTTTTATAATCAAATCAAGTGAGATAAATCTTAAAAGGTTTTATCAGAAAAGAGAACATGGTATAGATCTCCGGGTTAGAGAGGAACTCACTAAAACGTTGCATCTCTTCACTCAAAAAAAAAAAAATTATGAAACATGATGGGGTTATAGCCAAGCTGGGACCACTCCACAAGGATATTTTACACGTTGGGAGAGAATACTTTCAGGAGATCAGAGAAGATGCCTTGTTAGCAGCTAAGCAAAGATGCTAGACATCCACCAATAGTGTTAAGAATCGGGAGCCTTTTAATTATAAAAATTTTAAAGCAGTTTTTGTTCATCTTATACATGGGTCCTGCATGGATAGGGTGCTGCTACAGGTGTCCTATTATATGGTACCCTCTTGAATGCTACCACCATAATTATGATATTCCAGAGGGTCATGAAAATCATGCATGTGCAAGAATTAAACAGAAGCATGGTTTGATACTGTATAAAGAGGATGTCTACCCTAACTATTCTTTGACTTTGTTACACCTCTATCATCTCATTGCATGAGGAAATGCAATAAGGTAAGATGGGGAGTACGTTGGGTCATGAAAAAGGTATGTTTTACCCTCATGATTAACTTGATTTATTATTAACTTTCATGTGTTTACCCTCATTTTGGGAGTAAATCTAGAAGAATTCATTATAAAAATAGGGTAAAACTAATTATCAATAAATTATGTAATTATGAGGAAAAATGCTAACGTCCAATGTTTTTTGGTGTAGGGAATCCAAACTGATTAACTGTTTTTCAAAATACTGAACTACACCAGCCAAGAAAAGGAAAACGATCTCGTTTCTGTTTATACAGGTCAGCAACAATCAAGGAGGTCCTCGCTCATTCTATAGAAAAAATAGTTAGACAACTTTTAAATCCTCAGGATCTCCTTATCTTAAGGATTCACCATTATCCATTCTATTTCTATGTAAAGATATAAAAACTAATAGATGGAAGGGAACAGGAGGTTGATAATCATTATCTTGTAATTGTAATTTATTTGCATTTCTCTTGAATAGACGCTTTCGCATTCAACGATGTTGTATCCTAACTGTTAAATTTAATAAAAGAGATATTGGTTTTTCTGTAATCGTATTTTAAAGATCACTTGGAAGAGAATTTTGGAGACTCTGGACCAGTTGCTTGAAGTTCTAATATTGTATTGTGTTATATTCTCATTTCCCTATTTAAAAATAAACCATTTATGTGTTTTATAGAATTCACAATTGATTCGAATTTCATGATTATCGATTGGTCTGCATCTTATTGATTTAAAGTCTTAATTGCTTTCATTTTCTTCATGAATTTTATTTCTTGCAAGTTATTTGAATAATAAGATTTCTATTCATTATAATTGAGCTTGTTTATTTATCAACCATTGAGAATTTCAATTGAAGAACGTGATTGTGTTATTTGTTGTTCAGTTACTACAATATTCCATGCCTGATTAATAAATTGTTGTATTTGTTAATCGATTGATATATATTTTTGTCTATAATTTTGGTTCATTGTGAATTCTGTTAAGTTCTCATTTCCATCTTATTTCATTGAAAATATTAGAAGTAATTTGAGTTAATTGGTTGAAATTATTTCTTTTATATCTTTGATTCAACATCAAGAATTAGGTTCTACTTTTGTAACGATTTCGAATTAATACCTCTAGTTTCACTTTCATAGACTATGTTGATCACCCTTGAAATAAAATGATTTATGCTGGGTTGATGATTAATGTAAGCATTAGGAATATTTTTAAATAGAAATATTAGTGACCCAACACTTATCAAATAATAAAAACACATGTTTCTCATGGAGGTTTATAACATATCTTGATGTAGAATTTAAACCATATGATACTATTGAGACCAAGACCATCATAACATGAACTCCATATCGATTATTGGAGATTTATAACATATATTGATGTGTTATTTACATACAAATCATATACGTATATAACAAAAGAACAACATCAAAATATATATTAGAATACATCGGCTCAAACACTAACTAGAGAAGGATCTACATCATTCACATCTGATCAACCATCTCCCATGTAGCTCCATCGGGCCTAAAGTTCTTCAACTACACAATAACTTACTTGATTGCTCTATTATGGAGCATGATCATCTTTCACTACAAAATGAACTGAGGTTCTAGCGAGAATTCTCCTTCTAGGTCCACCTGCGATTGAAATTAGTCAATCACATGATCAACATATGGCACATACATGTCAATAAATGACACATGGAAAACATCATGGTATTTAATTTTTGGAGGCAGTGCAAGTTGATAGGTGAGTGGTCCAATCCTCTCAAGGATCTTGAAAGGCCCACAATACAAAGGTGCCCACTTGGCATGTGATCGAATACTCAAGGAAGTCCTCTTGAGATTTATGTGCAAGTACACATTATCCCCATCTTGAAACTCCTTAAATACCATGTGCTCATCTGCATAACTCTTCTGCTTGTCCTATGTTCCTCAATATGCCTTTTGATAACTTGAACTTCTTATTCCATATATGCCAACATTTCCAGTCCAATTAATACATTATTCATAATATCACTCCAACTGATAGGAGTATTACAACTTTTCCCATAAATTTCCTCAAACATACTCATTTGCAAATATTCTTGATACCCATTGTTATAATCAAAATCTACCAGTGGAATATGCTCCTCCTACCTCCTCTACTAGTGAATAACATAAATCCTAAGGATGTGCTCAAGAATATTGTTGACCCTCTCTATCTATCAATTTTACTGTAGATGATAAGTTGTTTTGAAGGCCAAATTTTTCCCCAAACATGCATATAACTCCTTCAAACCATGGAAGTGAACTTGCCGTCTCTCGTTGACACAATATTCCTATGAATACCATGTAACCTCATTATCTCCCTCATGAATACCTAGGCTACCTCACTAGATGAATTTGTAGACTTCAGTGGAATTAAGTGAGATACCTTAGTCAACCTATCAAACAAAACCATAATATAATCATGCTATCTAGATGTCCTCAGAATGTTTTCAATGATTTCCATGGAAAATGCTTCCCATTTACACTTTCAAATCAGAACCAATTGCAATAAACCTCATGGATTCTTACATTCTACTTTTACCTATTGATAATCCAAACATATCGTGACAAACACTGCCAACTCTTTCTTCATGTTCGACTAATATTAGAAATTATCAAACACTGTGAATGTCTTCTGATATATCAAATGACCTAAATATGGCTTAAAATTAAATTCCCTCAAGATACTATTGTTGAGCTCACTATTGTCTCACACATATTTTTTGTCCCTAAATATCACCAAGCCATCTAACATGAGGTGATGATCCACATCTTGTTCACTTGTAACCTACTTTTTTAACCTGTCCTTAAGATATTGGTACCTCTGATCAAGTTTTCCTTCTTGTAAGATCTAATATTGTAAAACTTTCCCATATTAACTCATAGTCGCAATGTGATTTAGCTACACTCTTCTACTAAGAGAAACTGCAATCTTATTCTCTTTACCCTTAACGTACCTAATCTTGAAGTAAAATTCACTAAACATGGCCAAACACCTACCTAGCATGGCATTTATATTAGGTTGGTAAAAAAATATCGCAACCCACTATGATAACTCATCAATATGAATCTCCTTCCAAGAAGACAGTGTCTCGACATCTTCAATCCATGAATAATAGCTGCCAACTCAAGATCATGTGTGACATAGTTCTACTCGTGCTCATTTAATTTCCTTGAGTCATAACATATTACCTATCATTCATGCATCAAAACCCAAACATATCCTCCCTTGTAAGAAACTTTACATACCATAAATTATTTTTCTGGATATGAAATATTTAGAAATGGAGTATTTGTAACCAACTACTTCAACTAATCAGAACTAGCTATAGACTTCTCATTCCATTCAATCTCATTCTCTTTTTGGTGTAAAGGTGTAATAGGAGAGGCAATCCGTGATAATTTCCTAATGAAACTCTTGTAATAACTTGTTAATATTATAAATGATCTTACCTCATCCACATTCCTATGAGTTTCCCACTCCATGATAGTTTTGATCATTTCTACTTCTATAACTATACCTTCTTTGGAAACAAGATATCCAACATAATGAACTTATGTCTAAAATAAATTGCCTTTACTAATATTGGCATACAAATAATGCTTTGTTATCAATTTCAACATTGTTTCTAGATGTTTTGCATGTTCTTCCTCATTCTTAGAATATATTAATGTCATTAATTAATACATCACAAACTTGTCAATATAAGGATGCAACACATTATTCATCAAACTCATAAAAGTAGTTCGAGGATTAGTGAAACCAAAAGGAACCAAAACAAACTCATAATTCCCATAGCTAGTCCGAAAATTATTATTGTAGGTTTCTTCTTCTTTGAACACTGTAAACTTTGAAACAGGAACTATAAACTCAAAATGGGAACTCTAGCAAAAAAACTCCAAAAAAACATGAAAAAAAAACCTAAAAAAAAATTGTTGATGCTGGAATACTATAATGCTAGAAAACTTTAAAATTTTGACAATTTTTCAACCATGACATTATGGAAAATTTTTTTACTAAAAAAAATCTAATAATGAACACTCGAATGAAAGAGAAATTATTATAGGAGTAGTTTCTTTTTTAAATGATAAAAATATGATGACTTTAAAATCTTAGCCTGACACATTACAACAAAAATTTAAAAGGTAACCATCAAATTGACACATAATATAGGAAAACTCGACCCATTGAAATGAAAACTTAAATATCAAAGATGAAATTAACACAATGTGCGGGAGGACTCGAGCTTTTACAACAAAAACATTAAAATCAACAATCAAAATGACACATAATGATATGAGGTTACTAGCTGAGGATCGACACAAAACCTATAGAAAAAAAATTAAATAAAACAAAATAATAAATAAATATATAAAAATGAAAAAATATAAAAGAAAACAAAATTAAAACATTGAAAAAAACACACACAGAAAAGTTTAAAAATTAATAATAAGTAAATAATTTTCACAGGGTTTTGAATAGATGGTGATTAGTTGGGTTGTTTACGCACTCATTGATGTGAAGTCAACACTTCAATTCCCTACCCTGATCGGGGTGATGTATTTGGACATGATGATGAATATGTAGTCCTACTCAGCTTACAAAAAAATAATAATAAGTAGATAACACATGTGCTTAGTTGATTGAGTATAGCGCATTAGCCATTTTCTATCTATAATAATATGCTTGGATATTTCCCTAACTAAAACTAGCTATACACTCCTACCAAATTTATTATAACATATATATATATATATATATATATATATATAAGAATATGGAAAAAATATATATGTGAAATTGAACCAAAAAAAAAAAATATTACAGAAAAACAAAAATAAATTAAAACAAAAAACAAAACAAAAAAATTATAAAAAAGTGATAAAATTACAAAACTTATTTCAAAATGCACATAGTTAAAAAACAAATAGACGATTAACAAAAACAATTTTGAATATTTAAAAAAAAAACGTAAGTTAAAATAAATAAATAAATAAATACTTACATTTAAATTAAAAACCTAAAGAAATAATAATAAAAACATTAAAAAAACAAATTATTTAAAAAAAAATCATGCTTTAAACTTAGATCAAAAATAGTAAAAAAAATAATTAAAAAAAATAAAAAAAAATTAAAAACCATAGTTAAAAAAAATTAAGAAATAAAAATAATTTTAAAAATAAATAAAAAAACTTTATGTTGCCTAACCTGGCCGCCGAGTGGCCACAAGGAGGAAGGTTGATTCTAAGAATTGGGCTTGCCCCATGTGGCTACTTGGTCGCCTAGCCCGGTGGCCGAGCGACAACGGTCAGCTGACTGAGCCCAAAGGCAAGGCCAGCTAGTCATGGTCCCTCGATCATCGGGCCAGGCGGTCGTGAGAGCTACGCAGGCAGCTCCCACAGCCTCCTAGACCAGCGACCGACCGACCATGGCTGGCTGGCCTACCTTCAGACTTGGTCGATCGTTCCTGGCCGCTTAGCCACAAAACTCCCACAACCGCCCAACCCATCAGTCGACCGTTCACGACTGCCTAACCTTGCCTTCGAGCTCAACCAGTCAGTCGTGGTCACTCAGCCACCAGGCTGGGCGGCCGTGGGAGCCTGCACACACAGCTCCCATGGTTGCCTAGCCCAGCAGCTGAGTGGCCGTTAAAATCGGCATGCTGGCTGAGGACCACTCGGCCACTGAGCTTGGCAGCTTAAATTTTTTTTATTTTTTTTTATTTTTTAGTTATACTTTTCAATTTTTTTTTTAATTCTTCTTTTTTTTAGTTTTTCTTTTAATTATTTTTATAACGATTTTTAGTTTAATTTTAAAATGTGATTTAGAAAAATAAAGGATTTTTTTTATATGTTTTATATTCTTATTTTTATTATAATTTGTTTACCTCTTTAGTTTAAATTTAACTTTTTTTTAAAAAGATTTGGGTTTTTTTTTTAATTATGTAAATATATATATTTTTTCTATTTGTTTTAATTATGTGTGTTTTGAAATATGTTTTTTTTTTTTTAATTATTTTTTCTTTTTTCTTTTCTTTTTTAATATTTTTAAGCAAATCTTATCTTATGATGAACCACGCTGGATGGTTCGAAACGCGTCAACAAATTCTTCCTGAATCTGATTTTCACCGAAAACTTGTATACTTGATTTATGGATCACAGAAGCCAAATTCCTAACAAATTTAGTTTTTTTAACATTTTTTTTTGTCTTTTCATATACAATTTTATTTTTATTTTTACATATTTTTTATGTTTTTTTTTTTTTTTGCAAGAAAATATTAAAAAATTATTATGAAAAAACATTGCAAAGAAAAAAAAACATATATTTGAAAAACTTTAAAAGACTAATATCTTAAGATGAAAAGCACTAAGAGACATAAGACAACTTGAAAATTTGTTAAATAATCAACATTTAAAAAAAGATTGTGTATACCTAGGACATAAGAACATTTAAAGTGTCAAAAATGTCTTTAAAAACATAAATGTTGATGCTTTTCAAAATATGCATGAAAATCATTAACATTTAAACAAATATATTGACACTTAATACAGTAGAAAATTTAAAGTGTAAAAAAAAAGCCCTTGAAAAAAATGGGTCGATGTTGCATCAACACTTTTTAAAATCAACATGAAGATCACTAACATTTAAAAATAAGAAAAATACATAAGAAAATTTAAGTTTCGAAAACATGCTCCCAGAAAACCAAGTGTATTCTCGATGAGCACGTTTCAAAATCGGATTACTTTTTTTCTACCTCAAAAAAGTGGGTACTCGTTTCCATTCCCGTTTCAAAGTTTGCACTTTTTTTTTATGTGTACGTGATGAAATACTAATATCAAATCAACCTTCAACAACATTGTTTCTCCCTTCAACTGATCTAACAAGTCATCAATTTGAAACAAAGAGTATTTATTCTTAATCGTTACCTTGTTCAACTCATTGTAATCAATATACAACCTGAAAGTACCATCCTTCTAATAATTGTGCACCCCAAGATGACACACTTGGCCTAATGCATCCATTATCAAGCATTTCATTCAAGTGCAAATTTAGTTCTACTAAGTCTAGAGTGCTCATCATGTATGATGCCTCTGATGCTAGTGTTTCCCCTGACATCAACTAAATAGGGAAGTACACTTCCCTATGAGTTAGTAACTATGATATCTCTGTTGGAAATACATCTTGAAAATGTTTCAAAATCAGATGCCTCTTCAATACCTGTACATCCTCAACATTCATTCATTTGTCATTAGAAACATGAAATGAAATCAATACACATCCTTTCCTGCTACGTCCTTTCCCTCAATAACTTTAACCATTCTCATTGATATAGGCTTCTTCTTACCCTCTGATATTTTATTTTCTCTGTCATCATTGAAGAACTCAATGGAATTATAATAGAAATCTACCTAAGTCATGTGAATGTAAAACCCATCCATACCCAATAGCGTAAAATATTATCCTAGTGGTAGCACATTTATATGCACTAATGTAGACATATCATTCAACTCAAATTCATAATATCTTACACAGTGATGAACACTTTTCTTAATACATATAGCCAACTACACCAACCAAGAATCTGCATGCACTTATTTATCTAGGAAACAATTAAACGCCAGGTCAAGACTGGTATAATTATAGTTAGATCCATGGTCAATCAAAATAGAAACAACTTGATCATAAATCTTACCTTCCATTTCAATAAAAAATTCTTGGTGATCAACCTGCCTATGATCTAATGCTGAAAAAATCCAATGAATACTTTTTTCAACATCCCCAACTATATGTGCCTCTTGAGCATATCAAATTTATAGTCTTCCCCCATGATGTTGTGGAAAATATCTCTTGCAATGATCCTTGACACAAGTCCAACATTGTAAATTGTTCCTACCATCACCCTTGTTCTGCACCTCAAACTAAAATCCTTTTCCTCTGTCAACTACATTGAATTTCTTGTACAATTTTGCATTCTCCTTGTCCTCTATATCCTAAGGTTTTCCTCTCTTTTTAGATCACTTTCCTTTATTCTTCTCATTACATTTCCAATCCTTATTATACATAGTATTGTGTTTCGATTTCTCATAAAAGTGCTTCGAATTTCTGATGGCTTTCTGATCATGCCCTTGAATGATATCAAAAACCCACTAATGAATATCTCAATATTTCCTTTCTCCTTGTTAAGATAAGGCGCATATCACAACAAATCCAAGAATATAATAGTATATTCCTCATCTCTTATAGATCCCATCTTCAACTCATAAAACTCCTTTGCCCTGTCCTCCTAGTATCTTTGAGGTAGATACTTCTTCTTGAAAAGTCTCTTGAACTCACTCCAAGTCAGCTCCCTTTCTTGAATCCCTCTAAAATTATGCACATCTTCCCACCAAATATATGCTTTTACTTTAAGAGTGAAAGTATCTATCATAGATTTCATATTTCTCAAGAATCATGTAATCTAAAAAACATATTCATCTAAGGAAACCAAGCTTCTACATCTTATGCCCTCTTCATTTCTCTATTTAATGTATGAGGCTTTACTTTCTTGAACTCCTCTGCTAAGTGTTTCTTCTTACTCCTCCTATATGGATGGTGGCAGTGATGATGATGATTTCCCTTAGAAGTAGAACAAGAATAGAACCCATGGTCATTATGGCTCCTATCGGGTGTATAGAAGAACTTACCATATTTGATAATATCATCCTTGTAAAACTTGTATCCTGATCAAAACCTATTTTCATATTCCCCATTGGTTCTTTCCTCTTATCCATGATTGATTGTAAGTGGTCCCTATCTCTGCAAATATGATAAGCTCTGAAGAATCACTACATTGACCTCTACTTACTTCTCCTGTGCCTTCGAAAGTATTTATTGTCACCGAATTATCTTATCACTATCCACCTTCTTACTTTTAATCTCTACTTTCTTGTATCTACTATGTCAGGGGAGTACTCATCACCATTTTTTTCAGCTAATCTTTAGGGAGAATCACATGAACTGTAGTCTACCATTTTTCTTGTCATCTTCATCTTCTACTTCCTACAAACATATCATGTCAGATAAACCAAACATAAACATAATCGACATAGTTTAGTGAAGTTTAGGGGAGGCTATCTTGTCTGGAAAATTAATCCAAATTAGCACAACTTATGTATATCTAATGAAATAAACATATCAATAATATCAAAATCAACATCGTCAACCTCTACATGATGATACTACTACAATAATGGACATCAAAATTCTTCCATAATTAACACATATACCATTGACATGCATGAATGACAACACACGTTGTGTCCATCGAGTCCAAGTGCTTGAACCTAAGAGCTCTAGTACCATTCTATAATCACCCCTCGCATATTTACCCAATTTTCAAGGGTAAACATGAGAAAAATATTTACTATGATGTTACATCATTTTTTGGTCATCTAACTTGTTACTATTATATGGATCTAAGTACACCATGTAAGACCAATTTTACCCTAAGTAAAATTGCTTTCACTATGAAAAATAACTTAGTAAACCACCTTTATTAAGTTCTTTATGGTTTAAACAGGAAACACCATGAGGAAATATTAAACAAATATACATTTGTTTGATTTTACTCAAGGAATAATTAGTTAAACATCAGTTTAATTAATATTCCTAGTAATATTTAATCCAAAACAGGAAAATTAATTAGATAAATATTTACTATGAGAAAAATAAAGGGTAAACATGAGAAAAATATTTACTATGACATTAACCAACCTCCTAGCTCTAGTTAAGGAAGTAGGGCCTACAACATACCACCAAATGTAAACTCACAACATCCCTAAGGATTATAGGATACCAAGGGTCCTATTTCCCACCACTTTGTGGATGATATCCCTAGGAGAAATTGTTTCTCCATGATGGACCTCAGCCAACAACCAGCAACCCCTTAAAACCTCCTACTAGCACATTGTGCCATTTCTCTGCCACCTGAGCTAGCCATGTGCTCCCTCACCCATTATTTAAATTTGGGCCTCCCAAATCTAAAGGTATGTCTTGTCATTTCATAATTGAGTATTTGGTTTACTTATCGTAGATACTTCTAGGCATGGATTGATGGGGGGATTTGGAAAAAATAGCAGGCTTAGTTTGTGCTCATGCCCCCTTGATCTTTGTTGAGTGTTATCATTGAATATTAGTCTCGTGGGATTTCCTTTATTGACCATTTGGTTCTAGGGTGGTGCTACTTCGGAAACCCCAACTTTGGGTGTGTGGTCCCACTCATTAATCCATACGCATTACTCCCCTTCAGCTCATTATGCTCCCACTCATCACTTATACCACTTGGCTCCACATGTCCCCCATGGGTCCACGTAGGATCGACCTCCCTAGACCCTTGCCCCTGCCCTTTTTCAAGCCATAAATGATGCCCCGAAGTTTGAAGCAACTAAAATAAAAGAAAAATAATAATTGGCCACACTTAATAGGAAATTGTACCTCAAAATGAAAAAGATGTTCGAGAAAAAAATAATTAGCAAAAGGGAAAAATTAAATTCATGAGATTTTCCCCTTATGGCCATCACCTTGGTTCTATAGGTCCTAAATGAGCCTCCTTTATTATATAGGAACCCCTGATTCTCCTACCTCTCGGGAGGGAAACAAACCACCCTACCTTAAAAGGGACAATCACTGCTATATTTGACACATCATTCTCTTATCCATGATCCCTGAGCAATTAATTAAATAAAATTCATAAGAGGGAAAAGGCATATAAAAAAAGGTGGAAATTTTAAGTTTGAGATACTTCATGTACCATGACTGCTCCCTCCTACACATTATATACCCGGGCGTCAGCTTCCCCTGGTCTGGTTTCCCCTACGCCATGATATGTGGCCAAGGATTGCCTCGTTACCTACTATGTTTTACTTATTTATCACTTTACACCCTCGTTCAAAGAATGTAACTTGGACCTACTATCACCTTTAAGCGTTGAAACCACCTAATAAGGTATATTTCTAACTCCCTTTGGAGTATGGAGACACTAGCACATGCTAAAGCCCAATACCCAAGGGCATTCCATTGTGAAGTGCCCAATTTTTTATCCATTATTTATAAGCTCTTTTACATTATTATTCTAATGACTGGTTGTATTATAAGCCTATGGGACAAATTGGATCTTAAACATGATCTCAAGTGGTTTCAATTTGGATTTGGTATCACTATACGAGATCCTCACCCCCAAATGGATAAATTGGCACATATAGGGTGTGCAAAGAGAGACATGGGCCTTCACAGCAATAGAAAACACTCCACAAATCCTCATTGACCTTCAAATACTACTAGCGATCCACTTTTGGGATGATGGTGATGTGCTTCGTACATTATGCCTAGCAGGCCCCACAAGAGCCCCACCCTCTTGGAACGTGTCCCAGGACTTGTATTATCTCATGGAAGCACTCATTCCATGACTCGATACCTTGTAGAGGATCTATAAGAATCTCAGATTCATATGAGGATCCATGGGGGTATTTGTCTACCCCCACGCCCATTGGGGGCACCATAAGTCTACTACTTGGATAACAAAAAGCCACCTCATTTCCCATCATATTATGACGAATTTCTTCCTCATTATGGAAATTCATGACATTATTAGGTTTTTGCAGGGACCGACGACATTTCCATATTATTCTTTGTCTACTATGAGGCTTATTTTTTTCCATTTGTGAGATATTTTGGTGGGCTTGTCACCAATAGGGGTTTTATTTTCACATTTTTTTATCGTTAGGGGCTAATGTAGGCCCATAGGGTAGTTAGAACTCCATAAGAGGGTATATATTGTTGTTAGATACATTCATTTGTATCATCACTTGAAATCATATCTCTCTAATCATAGATAACTTTGCATAATTTCCCTTAGTGGACATTTTTGAAGCTGGATGAATATTGATGTATGGATTTTGGTTATTTTTCTTGTCTTGGACCTTTGGCTTGAAAACGAAATGGTTGGATATACCCTATAATTTTGTAAGTAAATTTTAATGTTGTTATTATTATTGTTGCATACTGCTAAAATTAGGGCTAGTTTCTGCATGATTGAAATGTGTAATTAAGCATGTTTTAGCTAATTTAATGTATGGGCAGATATGATATGAATGAACTTTCCTAAAGACTATTTGTGTAGATATTCTTGCATAATTTTATTTGAAGTATAAATGCATGAAGGTAACTTTTCTTTTCATTCTCTCAATGTTGAATGAAGTTTACTTTCTGGGCCTCCTTAATCAATAAACCAAGCTCTTACTCATCATAATCGTTGACTCCATATCCCCAAGTAGATTAGGCATTGATTCCTAGAAAGGGTGGTCATTCATTTCACCTTTTTCCACCTTTTCCCAAGTCTAGCCCTCAAAGGTCACCTAGGGCATCAATTTCGCGGGAATTAACCCATGAAAAATCTTCTATCTCCTTCATGCTACTGCGATGGTGGGTCCCATCCATCTCTTTTGAATTGGAGGAAATTCTAACGATGAAATATTTAGTAATATCAAGCCGTAGCTCTAGGATTAAATCTTCCCTAGGCATCACTAGGGCTATACCTAAAGAGGATCAACTCAAACTTTTGAAATAAATATTCTTGTTTCGTCCTCTCCCTTCACCTTATCCAGGAATATAGGAACATCATTGGTTTTTGTAGTCCATCCCCAAACCTATGTTGGGTCCACTTAGCCCCATCTGGTTAGAGTTCACAATAAATATTATTTGTGAAGGACCATTTGGGAATCCAAGTTTTGCAAGAATTATAGGGATTGATAACCTCATCTATAAGCCCATTCACTCTCCCTCAAACCCTACAATATTCATCCCTTACCCCTAGAGGGCCAAGCTCCTTTCTTGAATAGAAAGAAAGCTCCATTCTTCACTCCATCCTAGGGAAAGGGTTTCTATGGTTAATTTCCACCTATCCATTGGTATATACTTTATAAGTGATTCCTACACTACTAGGACTCCTTTCATTGATGAAAGCCTATAAAGAGCAGGTAGACTTAGTTGTGGTGATAGTGGGCTGAGACTTTGTCATTTCCCTTAACCTAGAAATTTCCCTCTTAGCAACCACCTTAGCTCCCTTGCTGGTTTGAGTGGTCACATTTCTGGTGTCATTTCTGGGGACACAAGACCTATGTTTTGTTGACCATACGGCATATTGACATATCATTATTGGTGACTCCATTAGAGGAAAGAAACCCTAGTTCTTCATTGAACTTTAAGGTCAACTCCTGTAGGGTGAAGCCAATATTTTTCAAGGCATCCTCAACTTCACCCTGGCAACACTTATGTATTTTTCATGTATAACTCAAATAGGACTTTCTTCTTTGATAAATTTCTTTCTTTGAACATTTCTAGCATCCCTCAACACCCCAATCATGTCACGAGAAGGATGGTACATGGGGTACCCGTATTTGATGGTTGATGGTGACCCAAGTTCCATAATTGACTATGTAGAAATATTTAATGCACATAATTCAAAGGAGAAAGTGGACCACTATGATCTCCTTATGTTGTTATTCCTTAGTTCCCTCTTTTCTCATAACTCGTGGTTTTAAAATCATGAAGCTAAGAGAATGTCATGTATTCAGGAGTTTTTTTATGGCTTTCTTAGACATTTTTAAGTATGCCGTACATTGAGAATTCAAGAGGAAGCCTTCATCGAGCATCATCAAGATATTGAGAACTTGAGCGATAAAAGTGAAGATGAGTCCTCTTTGGGTCCACATAATGAAAATGATGATTTCTTGAACATATGTGTTGGGAAGGATGAGTCCATGGAAATTGAAGTTTAGACTAACCTTGCCATTCTCAAGGATATTAATCTCAAAAAATCTCCTTTTGAGAACCTTGAGGAAAGTGATCTCGTTAGTCCCTTGGCCAATGATATTGAAGATTACTTCCACATTGAAAAGGGTAAGTGGGAAATTGTTGGTCCTCAATTGGATTATGCCCCCATTTATGACATCGACAAAGGACATGGGGTTGAGAGTGTTATTCCTTTTCTCCCAAGCATTAATTACCATGAAATATCCACCGATAACCTTCAAAAGAAGGGTTATTATTTTCCTTTGCATGAGGGACAGTTGGAAGGAGATGATTCGCCTTTTAGGGGAGACTTTCTATTTGGTACTAATAATAATGAAATAAATAAGGCTCCCATCTACCTTCCTTATGATTATATATTCCAATCAGTTGAGATTTTAGATTATCATTTGGACGAAGAAAGACTCGTTGAATATGATGTTTCACTCTCCCCTTTGTATTATCATCTTGTTCATCATCTTAAGACTCCCATAAGTGATGCCCTCACCCCAAGTCATATAATTTCAAGTTTTCGTGAGCCCTTTCCCCCTTTTGAGTGTAGTGTGAAGGAATAACCCCTCATTGACTATACTTTCCCTCCTTGGATGCACCGTCATGATTTCGATAACCTTTTGTCCTCCCCTCTCGAATGTGACCACTATCTTGAGCAACCTATTTTTTGCACTCCTTATCTTGATCGACTTTCACCCTCATCTTATCATGACCTTGTGGCATATACAAAACATAATATGATGAGTAATTATTGTGATAACGGTTTATTAAGGATAATCATTCATTCCACCATTGTGTACTTAAAGGGAAGGAACCACATCTCTAAAGTGACTCATGTTCCTTCTCCTATGGATTTCTCTTACCTAACGTAGAAGTTATATTTTCCCACCTAATGCTTGCATCATCCTCCATGTGTTTGGATCTGCATTCGCTTTGGGATTTTCTTCATGAGCAATCATATAGGAATGCACATTTATGTTGATTTTATGATATGCTGGTTGCACTGGATGTTTTATTACACTTGATATTGGTGTCGTTGTATGCATGTTATGGTAGGATGCATTGCATTATGATTTTTGTATTAGAACTAACTGCATATGATATTTATCCTGAGAGATTAGATGCATTTAGGTTAAACTTTTCATATTTAATTACTTACTATTTTTATGGGCTAACATTAAGCATGGGTGATCATAAGACACTGTGAAAAACGTGTTTCTTCATGGACTTGATATTTGATGTGGGAAAATAACAAGTATACTGTGACCAATAGATTGTTGGAGTTCCCATGACATCCCGTTCGAGTAGCCTTTGCCACTTCTTCGAGAGTTCACATCCCAGTGGAATCCAAATGTTAACCACCACTTTGTGGGTGATATCGCTAGGATAGAATTTTTCTCCTTGATGGACCTTAGCTAGCAACCAGCATCCCCTTGCAGCCTCCTACTAGCTCATTGTTCCATTTCTCTGTCACCTAAGAAAAAAACGTGGTCCCTCACCCATCTATATACATCGTTTGTCTGAATGTGGGCCTCCAGAATCTAAAGGTATGTATTTTCATTTAGTAATTGAGTATTCAATTTACTTATTATAGATACTTCTAGGCATGTATTTATGGGGGGATTCTGCAGAAAGAGTGGGCTTATTATGTGCTATTGTCCCCAAGATCTAGTTTGGGTGTTACACTTGCATAATAGTCCTCTGGGATATCGTTTATTGACCATTTGTTCGTAGGGTGGTACTACTTGGGAAACCCAAACTTTGGGTGCATGGTACTAATCCTTTATCTGCATGCATTAGTCCCCTTACACTAATTATTCTCCCATACATCACTTCTCCCACCTGGGTTCACATAGCCCCCATGAGTCCACATAGGGTCAACCTCACTATCCCCTTGTCCCTTCATTGGGTAAGTCCTGAAATGATGTCCCATAGGTTCAAGGAGCTAAAAGAAAATAAAAATCATAATTGTCCACACTAAATAGGAAATTATACCACAAAATGTAAAATATGTTTGGGACAAAAATAATTAGCACATGGGAAAAATCCAATGCATGAGCTTTGCCCCTTACCCATGGCCATCACCCTGGTTCCATAGGCCATAAATTAGCCTCCTTTATCATACAAGAACCCATGATTTTCCCACCTCCCTGGCGTGAAATGAACCACCGTATATTAAAAGGGGTAATCACTACTATATTCTAGATATCATATTGTTATCCTTGACCCTTGACCACTTACTTAAATAAAATTCATAAAAGGATAAAATCTTATAAATAAGGGTGGAAAATTGATCCAGATTTATGTAGAAACGCAACAGAATAAACATATAACCATAAATACAGAGATGCAGCGGAGATAAAACTTCATTTCATTAATATCAAAGAATTGAAATTTGCTTACACATAATGGAAATAAAACTAGCTAGGGCGCTGGTAGCTATCTCTGAGAAGAGATGTGGCGGCTACAGGCCTTTGAACTGAGTTACAATGATTCTCGAGGGCCTATTTATTATTGAGAAATAATGGAGAATCCTAAAAATCCAAAAACCTAACCCTAGGAGATGAAGCGCCAAAACTATGGGCCCCGTTTGGGTAAATTGGTGTTTCAACTTCCCAGGGACGTAACTTTCGCATACTATCTCCGTTTGACTCACATGATACATCATTAGAAAGCTCTATCCGAGGAATAAAACTTTCAGCTAAAATATCATTCTAGAACAGAATGATATTCGATGGAGGTGCGATGCCCAGAAAACGTCGTTTGGGGCCTCAAAACGGCTCCGGAAGTTCAGGACCCGAAAAATTGCTAAAAATAGTAAATTATGCCGAAACTAAAAAAAATGAAAGAGACAATGGTGGGGGCCCAAGTGGAATAGGCAGGTGGCCACCAATATCCACGTGGATCAAAAATTCAACATCAGTACACCTAATGTACAACGACTGCTCCCTACTACAAATTATATACCCTGAACTGGGCTTTACCTTGCCTGGATTCCCTTATGCAACGATATGTGTCCTCTGATTTCCCATCTCATTCCCTACTATGTTTCACTTATTTATCACATTCCACCATCACTCAAAGGATGTAACTTGGACCTAATATCCCCTTTAGGGGCTGAAACAACTTAATAACGTACATAGTGAACCCCCTTTGGAATATGGAGACACTAGCACATGCCAAAGTCCACTGCAGAAGGGCGTGCCATTGTGAAGTGCCTAGTTTTTTATCCATAATATGTAAGTTCTTTTACATGATTGTTCTACTGAATTGTTGTACTAGAAGCCTAGGGGACACATTGGATCTTATACAAGATTGCAGGTGGTTTCCATTTGGGTTTGTTCTCCCAATACATGATCGTAACCCCCAGAGTGATACATTGGCATATATAGGGTGTGCATAGATAGCCATGGGCCTCCACAAAAGCATAAAGAAATACACGGATCATCATCAACCAACAAATACTACTAGCCATCCACTTTTAGGATGATAGTGATGTGCTTGGTACATGATACCTAGCAGGCCCCATAAGAGCCCCACACTCTTGGAAGGAATCCCAATACTTGTAAGATTTCATGGCAGTTTTCATTCCAGCAATCAAGCCCTTACCAAGTATCTATAGGAATCTTCGATTCATATGGAGACCCGTGGGGTCATTTGTGTGTCCCCATACCCACTCGGAGAAGCATAGGTCTACTACATGGAGAAAAAGGGGCCACCCCTTGTCCCATCATATTCTGAGGAATGTGTTCCTCATTATCGCACTTCAGGACATTATTATGCCTTTGGAGGGCCCCACGACATCTACATATTGTTATTTGGCCCCTGCCAGGCTTATTTTTTCCATTTGTGAGGCATTTTGCTAGGCTTGTCACCAATAGGGGTTTTATTTGCACATTATTTTATCATTAGGGGATAATGTAGGCCCATATGGTAAGTCTAACTCCTTAGGAGGGTATATATCAATGTTGGATACATTCATTAGTATCATCGCTTGACTTCGGATCACTCTGATCATAGAGAACTTCACATTTTTTCCCTTGGTGGATATTTTTGGAGATGGATGAATTTTGATGTATGGATTTGGGTTATTTTTCTTTTGTTAGATCTTTGTCTTGTAAATGAAATTTTGGTTGGATATAATATATAATTTTGTAAGTAAATTTTAATGTTGTTATTCTTGTTGTTGCATACTACTAAAATTACGGCTAGTTGTTGCATGGTTGAAATGTAGAATTAAGCATGTCTTAGCTAATTTAATGTATGTGAAAATTTTATATGAACAAAATGTCCTAGAGATTATTTATCTCTATATGTTTGCATCATTTGATTTGAAGTATAAATTCTTGCAGGTCACCTTTCCTTTCTTTCTCTTAGCATTGAATGAAGCTAGATTTCCCAGCCTCCTTGACCAAGAAACCAAGTTATTACTCATTCTCATCCTTGAATCCAAATCCCCAAGTATATTAGCCAATTATCCATAAAAATGGTGGTTATCCCTTTCACCTTTTTCATCTTTTTCCACTTTTCTGAGGTCTACCCTCAAAGGTCACTTAGGGCATCGATTTCCCAGGAATTGACCCAAGGAAATATTTTGATCTCCTATAGCCTATTGTGCTGGTGGGTCCCCTCCCTCACCTTCGAATTTGAGGAGATTATAACAATGGAATATCCAAGAATCTCAATCCCTAGCTCTAGGACCAATTTTTTCCTAGGAATCCCTAAGGTTAGACCTCAATTAGACCAATTCAACCTTTTGAAGTAAATATTCTCATTTGGTCCTCTCCATTAACCTTTTATAGTATAGGAACATCATTGGGGGTTGTATTCCATCCCTAAACCTAAGTTGGGTTCACTTAGCCCGATGTGGTCCCACTTCTTAATAAATATTATTTGTCAAGGACCATATGGGAATCCATGTTTCCCAAGGATTATAGGGACTAAGAAGCTTTTCTATAAGCCCAATCCTTCTCCCTAAAACCCTCTAATCCTCATCCCTTACCCCTAGAGTAAAAATTCCCTATCTTGAAGAGTAAGCAAGCTGCATACTTCACTCCATCCTAGGGAAAGGGTTTCCATTACATATACATTACAAGTGATTCCTACATTACCGGGACTCTTAACATCGGTGAAAGTACATAAATAGTAGCGAAAATTATTTGCGGTGACAGTGAGATAAGCCTTCTTCATGTCCCTAAAATTAGCATATGCAGTCTTAGGAATCCCTTTAGCTCCCCTATTGATTTGAGTGATAATAGTGCCAAACCACCCCATGTGGCCAAAGCATACGTATAGGTTCCTTTTCACTAACCTAGGATTTCGACTACACGCATGAAACGTCCTAAGTGCGGTTGAAGTCCACCAACCACGTGCATAATACTGGTTGAGTGTGATCATGATGCAAAATGTCTAGTTCAGAGGGTTTTGTCTAAATATATGAGCCAAAACATTAGGTCATCCTCCAAAAACCTTCCTACGACTTCCTGAGATATCTCATAATCATTATTCACATGAAAATAAAGGTAATAATTCAAGCTCGAATAAAAAACATGACCTAAAATCATGAGAATATGATAGGCATTTCGTCAAACACATGGAAAAAATCTAAGCTACAGGTCATGAATGCATATCTGATAATAAAAGTCAATTATTCACTTAGAATGACTTATAAGGCCTTGTGACCTCTCCACATATATGAAAAAAAACTTATTATTCCATACATTCATCAACTGATCAATAGTTAAGCACTTCATGATTATGTTGGGTATGTGTTATATTCTTTTCATGCTTAAGCACATGGGGGGGTAAGAGGGGGGTGGATAGCCCCAGCACAAGGGGTCCGGGGCAGCGCCCTGATGAAAATTTTTTGGTCCTTAATTTCCGGTGGGTAGTCTGTGCCCATGGTTTTGTGCATGGTTTTGTACATGGTTTTGGGGTACGATGGTTTTCGGCCCCTGGTATTTTTGTAGATCCAATCAAGGGAACTAAGATTATGTTCTAATCTAGGGTTAATGGATTAGGGTTCATGTATGCTTCGGCATGTATATATATGTGTTGTGACACTAAAAGGAATATAATGAAAAATCAAGTTGGTCATCCTGATTTGGGATCCAAGAGAAAATCTCTGTGTTTATCTGTTTTATGTTTTATGCTATTTCTATTGTTTATTTTCTGTTATAAGATTCGTGTGTATATAATTTTTGTTCACGGTTGAAACCTATATTTGGTATCAGAGCTATTTCGGCTTCAAGGAGACACCTTTGCTGCTGAGGGTTTTTTGCTCAGGCCTGAGGTAGACCCTATTTAGTGGCAAATCTATGAGATCGATTCTTGCGGAAAAAGAAGATGGTGAGCGGCAGGAAGCTAGAGATCGATAAATTTAATAGTCAGAGCTTTGAGTTATGGAAGCTCAAGATGGAGGATCTGCTGGTGGATAAAGATCAGTGGATCGCAGTAGATCTAGGTACTAAACCAACAAAAATGTCAAATGAAGACTAGAAGAAACTGGATCGGAAGGCTAAGAGCTCAATATGGTTGAGTGTCTCAGATTCAGTATTTTTGAATGCATCTGGGGAAGCTACGGTGAATAATTTGTGGGAAAAACTTGGGACTTTGTACCAATCTAAGTCTCTGGTGAATAAGTTGTTCCTGTGGAAAAAGATGTAGAACCCGAGGATGAAGGATGGAGACTCATTGACAAAGCATCTGAACACCTTCAATACTGTCGTAAGTTAGCTTTCATTTGTTGATATTAAAATTCAGATGAAGATAAGTGCATAATTTTGTTGTTTTCTCTACCAAACTCGTGGGACAGTCTGGTTATTGCAATAGGTAGCAATACAACTACCTTGAATTTTGATGACATTGTCTCAGCCTTGTTGTCGAAGGAAATGATATGGAGAAATATGGAGGGCTAGAATGGAGATGTCTTATCTGTACGAGGAAGGTCCCAAAACACAAACAAGAATAAGGTTTCGAGTGGGACATCCAAATCTAGAGGGAGATCTAAATATCCTCGAAAGTTTGTAAAGGTATGCTGTAAATGCAGAAAGGAAGGGCACTACAAAAGGGAGTGCAGATCTAAAGCCCCTGAGAAAGGAAAGGGATCTGATGTTGCTTCTTCTGCAGAGGCAAAAACCACCTCGGATGAAGGTGGGGATATGTATTTGGCTTCTTCTTCAAAAACACATGTAGATCATGATTCATAGTTTATTGACTCAGGTGCATCTTTTCACTTCACTCCCCATCGGGAGTGGTTCTGTGAGTATGAGAAATATGATGGTGGTGATGTCTTCCTAGGGGATAATAGGAAGGCCAGAATTTTTGGACGTGGCCACCTTATGTAAGTTGCAAGGTGGAAGGATTAGAAGACTTCTTGGTGTTCTGCATATTCCTACATTGGCCAGAAATCTGATTTTTGTAGGCAAGATGGATGATGCAGGTGTAAAAACAGTGTTCGAGAAAGATGCCTGCAAGATGGTTCGGGGAGCATTGGTATTAATGCGGGGAGTTAGGACTGGAACTCTGTACAAGCTACAAGATAGCATTGTTCTTAATGGGTGTAATAGTTCTATGGTTCCTGAAAGTGGAGTGGAAAGCTTAGCTATCTCTAGAGAAAAGACCATACTATGGCATCAAAGGCTTGGACATATTGGAGAGAAGGGCCTTCGGATACTGCATAGAAATGGTATGGTAGAAGGTATGTCTAATTGCTCTCTGGATTTCGATTTCTGTGAAAATTGTTTATATGGGAAGCAGAATCGGGTGAGCTTTCCTTCTGGTGCTAAGAGGGTGAACAAGATATTAGAACTTGTGCACAGTGATGTGTTTGGACCTGTGTTAGTTCCTTCACTGAGAAATTCTGTGTACTATGTTTCATTCATAGATGACTTCTCAAGGAAAACATGGATATATTTCTTGAGGAATAAATCTAAAGTCTTTGACAGATTTAAAGAATTTAAGGCTCTGGTGGAAAACCAAACAGCGGGGAAGATAAAGGCACTGAGGACAGATAATGGTGGGGAGTTCTGCAAGAAGGAATTTGAAGAGTTCTGTAAGAAGTGTGGTATAGCATGACAAAATACTACTCCATACACACCTCAAAAAAATGGAGTTGCAGAAAGAATGAACAGAACACTGATGGAAAAGGCAAGAAGCATGCTCAGTGGTACCGGGTTAGGACAAGAATTCTGGGCAGAGGCAGTGGAGACTACATGCTATTTGGTTAACATATCAGTTTCACCAGTGTTGGAGGATAAGACTCCACATGAGGTATGGACTGGTAAGAAATCCTCTCTTTCACATATAAGGGTATTTGGATGTGATGCATATGTACATGTTCCAAAGCAGAAAAGGACCAAGTTGGATAATAAATCTGAAAGGTGCATCTTTATTGGGTATAAGGATGGTTTAAAAGGTTACAAGCTTTGGAACCTAGAAACAAGCTTGTGTATAGCTGAGATGTGGTGTTTAGAGAGGTGAAAGATGTTGTTAAACATGAAGTCATACCAAAGGAACCTGAGAAGATAGAGTTTGAGATAAATGAGGATGAATCAGACTTTGAAACAGAAGAAGACACAGAAGGGGAAGAGCCACAAACTCCAGCTGTGAGAAGATCAGCTTGGGAAAGAAGACAACCAGAAAGGTATAGTCCATCTGCTTTCTATTCAAATTTTCCCTTAACTATAACTGATGATGATCCCAGAACTGTCAGGGAGGCAGTAGATTCAGAGGATGGAAAACTCTGGAAGGAGGTGATGGTTGATGAAATGGCATCCTTGCACAAAAATGAGGCATGGGATCTGGTGGAGTTGCCAGCTGGAAGGAAGCCCATCAAGAAAAAATGGGCGTTTACAAATAAGATGAATGTAGAAGGCAAGGTGGAAAAATAAAAAGCTCGGTTGCTAGCAAAAGGTTATTCCCAGGTGCCAGGAATTGATTTTGGTGATATTTTTTCTCCTGTTGCCAAAGTTACTTTTATTAGATTACTTTTATATGTTGCTGCTGCAATTGATTTTGTGATAGAACAAATGGATGTGAAGATAGCATTTCTTCACAGGGATCTAGAAGAGGAGATATACATGAAGAAACCTGAAGGCTTTACGGTGAATGGTAAGAAAGAACTGGTATGTAGGTTGAAGAAGTCTCTGTATGGGTTAAAACAGTCAACAATGATGTGGCATCAGAATTTTGATACCTATATATGGGGACTTGGCTTCACTAGAAGCAAGGAGGATCACTGTGTTTATTTTAAATTAATTGGTGACCGTGTTATTTATTTGGTCTTGTATGTGGATGATATGTTGTTGATTTGAAATGACAAAGAAATTATCCAAGATTTGAAGACCCAACTATTCTTCAAATTTCACATGAAGAATCTTGGTGCTGCAAACTATATTTTCGGCATGGAGATTAAGAGAGATCAGACAAAGAGGAAGCTCTGGTTAAGCCAAAGGAAGTATGTCGAGACTATATTGTAGAGGTTCAATATGCAGGATAGTAAGTCAGTGAATGTTCCTATTCCTGTAGGTGTAAATCTATCTGCTGAACAGTGTCCCAAGACACAAGAAGAAGAGGAGGATATGTCCCGTGTTCCATATGCAAGTGGATTGGGTAGCCTCATGTATGCAATGGTCTGTACTAGACTACACATTTCACATGCAATGGGAGTATTGAGCAAGTTTATGTCAAACCCATGGAAGGAGCATTGGACAACAGTGAAGCGGGTTTTCAGATATTTACGTGGCACTAGTGATTATGGCTTATGCTACTAGGGAAGACCGGGATTGGAAAGAATGTTGGACATTTGTGGTTTTTTTGATGCAGAATGAGCTGGAGATATGGACCAAAGAAGATCTACAAGTGGGTATGTGTTTAGCCTATTTGGAGGCGCAGCCAGTTGGATGAGTAAAAGACAATCTGTAGTGGCTCTTTCAACTACAGAGGCAGAATACGTAGCAGCCACTCATGAAATCGAGGAAGTATTTAGGTTGCATAGATTGTATTCAAGTATGGGGTTGGTACAACAAGCTATAAGTATGGACTGTGATAGCCAAAGTGCAATTTTCTTGGTTAAGAACCCTGCTTATCATTCAAAGACAAAGCACATTGATGTTCAATATCACTTTGTTAGAGATATGGTTGAAGCTAAAAGGGTGTTGCTGGTAAAGGTGGACACTTTGAAGAATGTTGCAGATGTATTGAAGAAGTCTGTGAGCACTCAAAAAGTTCTCTTGGTGTAGAGAAACAATGGGTGTTGAAGAATTAGGCTAATGACTAAGCTCTCCTATGGCCCCCTGTGGAAAGCAAACAACAAGTGGGAGAATGTTGGGTATGTGTTATATTCTTTCCACAACTAAGCACGCACGGGGGGTAAGAGGGGGGCCAATAGCCCCCCCTTTGCGCTGGGCACAAGGGGTCTGGGGTAGCACCCCGGAGAAAATTTTTTGGTCCTTAATTTTCAGTGGGTAGTCTGCGCCCATGGTTTTTTGCATGGTTTTGCACATGGTTTTGGGGTACGATGGTTTTCGGCCCCTGGTATTTTTGTAGATCCGGTCAAGGGAACTATGGTTATGTTATAATCCAGGGTTAATGGATTATGGTTCATGTATGCTTCGGCATGTATATATATGTGTTGTAACACTAAAAGGAATATAATGAAAAATCAAGCTGGTCATCCCAATTTCGGATCTAGGGGAAAATCTCTGTGTTTATCTGTTTTATGCTTTATGCTTTCCCTATTGTTTATTTTCTGTTATAATATTCGTGTGTAGATAATTTCTGTTCAGGGTTAAAACCTATAGATTGGGGCCATAAAATATAAAGATGATATAAAAACCATATAACTAGAAAATAACTAGTGTATAAACCATAAAATCCCAGCCATAATATCATAAAGATATAGCCAACATATATACATGAACTACAATAGAATAATAACTCCTATTAACATACGAAATTATCAACCAAATTAGGTAATTCAACATACCACCCGACCATATACTGGGTTGAACCAAATATCTCTTTTAACCAATCACCCCCACTCCATATTCCAACCATGGATGTGGTATCTCATGGAATAAACCAAACAAAACCAAACTAGGGTGTCTACAGGTCAAGCCACCCAATACCTCAACTAGTGCTTCAACCTTGTGGCTGTATATCACTAACACCAACCAGATTGGTCTCTACCCAAGCTGTCGAAGCCTCCATGAACTAGTAACTCAATCCCCAGTCTCTTAGGGCTCCATAGTATTTGTCCAACCCAACTCCATGGACTAGTAACTCAACCCACCAAGGGCTCCTAATTTATCCCAACCTAGGCCCCATGACTAGTAATTCAACCAAATTTGTTCCAGGGCTTCCAAAGTGCTTGTTCCAACCCACAACCACATGGAATTATGAGCACCAATCAGAAAAAAATCAAGTGGAAAAATCATAACACCATGGCTATCCACGGAATGGAAAGGTAGCGCTAAAACCACTTTCAATCTATGCAATCCTCCATGAAAATGACAACACATAACCATAAAACCACAGGAATCTACCATGCATCCATAAATCATTAAGGAAATCACACATGAAATCTATTACCTGTAAAGCAATCCAGTTGTAGTTGTTGATCCACATGTTCTCTTGCACTCTACTTCCTTGTTTTTTGTTATTTCTCCAATCCAAGTGAATACTATGTGCTTTGATCAGGCTCCATATTTCTCTAAGTGTGCATGAATATGAGAGAATGAGACAATAAAAGAGAGCTCTGTAGGTTTTAACCCTATATAGAACTTATCTACGAACAAATCTTTAAAACATAAAATAAACAATAGTGAGAGAATAAAACATAAAACAGATAAACACAGAGATTTTCCCTTGGATCCCAAATCAGGACGACCAACTTGATTTTTTTCATTATATTCCTTTTAGTGTTACAACACATATATATACATGCCAAAGCATACATAAAACCCAATCCATTAACCTTGGATTAGAACATAACCGTATTTCCTTTGACTGGATCTATAAAATACCAGGGGCCGAAAACCATCATGCCCCAAAATCATGTGAAAACCCATGCAAAAAACCATAGGCAAGTCCGCCCACCAGAAAATAAGGACCAAAAAAAATTTCTCGGCTCGTTGCCTCGAACCTCAACAGGGGGGGCTATCGCCCCCCCTATTACTGCCCCTCACGTGACTAGTCATGGAAAGAATATTAGACAAACCAAACATTCTCCCACTTGTTTTATTTCTGCAGGGGGGCCACAGGAGAGCTGAGTCATTAGCCCAGCTCTATAACACCCATTTTTTCTCTACACCAAGAGAAATTTTGAGTGCTCACAGACTTTTTCAATGCATCTACAACATTCTTCAAAGTGTCCACCTTTACCAGCAACACCCTTTTAGCTTCAACCATATATCTCACAAAGTGATATTGAACATCACTGTGATTTGTCTTTGAATGATAAGTAGGGTTATTATCTAAGAAAATTTCACTTTGGCTATCACAGTCTATCCTTATAGCTTGTTGCACCAACCCCATACTTGAACACAATCTCTGCAACCAAACTGCTTCCTTTCTTGTATCAGTGGCTTCCATTTATTCTACCTCTGTAGTTGAAAGAGCCACTACATATTGTCTTTTACTCATCCAACTAACTATAACTCCAAATAGGCTAAACACATACCCACTTTTAGATCTTCTTTAGTCTAGATATCGAGCACAGTCTGCATCAACAAAACCATGAATGTACAACACTCTTTCCAATACTGGTCTTCCCTAGTAGCACAAGCCATAATCACTAGTGCCACGCAAATATCTGAAAACCCGCTTCATTTTTGTCCAATGCTCTTTCCCTAGGTTTGACATAAACCTGCTCAATACTCCCACTGCATGTGCAATGTCTGGTCTAGTATAGACCATTACATACATCAGGCTACCCATTGCACTTGCATATGGAACACGAGACATATCCTCTTCTTCTTCATGTGTCTTGGGAAACTATTGAGCAGACAACTTTGTACCTATAGGAATCGGAACATTCACTAGTTTACTATCTTGCATATTAAACCTCTGCAATATAGTCTTGACATACTTCCTCTGGTTTAACCAAAGATTTCTCTTTGCAAAATCTCTCTTAATTTCCATGCCCAAAATATAGTTTGCAGCACCAAGATCCTTCATGTCGAATTTGGAGAACAGCTGGGTCTTCAAATCTTGGATAATTTCTTTGTCATTTCCAATCAACAACATATCATCCACATACAATAGAAAATAAATAACACGGTCACCAATTAATCTAAAATAAACACACTGATCCTCCTTGCTTCTGGTGAAGCCAAGTCCCCGTATATAAGTATAAAATTTCTAATACCACATCCTTGGTGACTATTTTAACCCATAAAGAGACTTCTTTAACCTGCATACCAGCTCTTTCTTTCCCTTCACCATAAAGCCTTCAGGTTCTTTCATGTAGATGTCCTCTTCCAGATCCTCATGAAGAAATTTTGTCTTCACATCCATCTATTCTACCTCAAAATCAAATGCAGCAGCAACAGATAAAAGTAATCTAATAGAAGTAACTTTTGCAACAGGAGAGAAAATATCACCAAAATCAATTCCCAGCACCTCGGAATAACCTTTTTCTACCAACCGATATTTTTATTTCTTCTCCTTGCCTTCTACATTCATCTTCTTCTCAAACACCAATTTTCTCCTGATGGGCTTCCTTCCAGCTGGCAACTCCACCAGATCCCATGACTATTTTTTAAGCAAGGATGCCATTTCATCAACCATGGCCTCCTTATATAGTTTTTCATCCTCTGAATCTACTGCCTCCTTGATGGTTATGAGATCATCATTAGTTATAGTTAAAGAAAAATTAAAAAAAAATAAGAGGGACTATACCTTTTTGGTTGTCTTCTTTCCCGAACTGATCTTCTAACAGCTGGAGTTTGTGGCTCTTCCTCTTCTGAGTCTTCTTTTGTTGTAGAGTCTGATTCATCCTACTTTAGCTCAAACTCTATATTCTCAAGTTCCTTTGGTAGGACTTCATTTTTAATAATATATTTCACCTCTCTAAACACGACAACTTGATTTTACACAACCTTCCTTGTTTCTGAGTTCCAATGCTTGTAACCCTTTAAACCATCCTTGTACCCAATAAAGATGCACCGTTCAGATTTATTATCCAACTTGCTCCTTTTCTCCTTTGGAACATGTACATATGCATCACATCCAAATACCCTCAGATGTGAAAGAGAGGGTTTCTTACCAGTTCATACCTCATGTGGATTCTTATCCTCCAACGTTGATGAAGGTGATCTGTTAACCAAGTAACATGCAGTCTCCACTACCTCTGCCTAGAATTCTTGTCCTAACCTGGTACCACTGAGAACGTTTCTTGCCTTTTCCATCAAACTTTTGTTCATTCTTTCTCCAACTCCATTTTGCTGAGGTGTGCATGGAGTAGCCTTCTTCCATGCTATACCACACTTCTTACACTACTCTTCAAATTCCTTCTTGCAAAACTCCCCAACATTATCTTTCCTCAGAACCTTTATCTTCTTCTCTGTTTGGTTTTCCACCAAAGCCTTAAATTATTTAAATCTATCAAAGACTTCAGATTTCTTCCTCAAGTAATATATCCATGTATTCCTTGAGAAGTCATCTATGAATGAAACATAGTACACAGACTTACCTAGTGATGGAACTGACACAGGTCCAAAGATATCACTGTGCAGAAGCTCTAATATCTTGTTCGCCCCCTTAGCACCAAAAGGAAAACTCACCCGATTCTACTTCCCATACACACAATGTTCATAGAAATTGAAATCTAGAGAGATATTGGACATACCATCTACCATACCATTTCCATGCAGTATCCAAAGGCCCTTCTCTCCAATATGTCCAAGCCTTTGATGCCATAGCATGGAATTTTCTCCAGAGACCGTTAGGCTTGCCGCTCCAATTTCGGGAAACATAGAATTGTTGCACCCATCAGTAACAGTGCTACCCTGAAGCTTGTACATAGTTCCAATACAAACTCCCAGCATTAATACCAGTGGTCCCCAAACCATCCTACAGGTCTCTTTCTCAAACACTGTTTTTACACCTACATCATCCATCTTGCTTACAGAAATTAGATTTTTGGACAATGCAGGAATGTGCAGAACACTAGGAAGTGTTATAATCCTTCCAACTTGTAGCTTCATCTTGAATTTTCCACGCCTAACGATTATAGCCTTCCTATCATCACCTAAGAGGACATCACCTCCATCATATTTCTCATACTCACAGAACCACTCCCTATGGGGAGTGAAGTGAAAGTATGCACCCGAGTCAATAAACAATGACTCATGATCTACATGTGTATTTGAAGAAGAAGCCAAATACACATACCCACCTTCATTTGAGGTGGATTTTGCCTCTGCATAAGGAGGATCATCAGATCCCTTTCCTTTCTTAGGAGCTTTAGATCTGCAGTCCTTTTTGTAGTTCCCTTCCTTTCCACATTTCCAGCACACCTTTACAAACTTTCAAGGAGATTTATATCTCCCTGTAGATTTAGATCTCCCACTCGAAACCTTATTCTTGTTTCTATTCTGGGACATTCCTTGTATAGATAAGGCATCTCCATTATGACCCTCCATATTTCTCTATCTCATTTTTTCCGACAGCAAGGCTGAGACAATGTCATCAAAATTCAAGGTAGTTGTATAGCTACCTATTGCAATAACCAGACTGTCCCATGAATCTGGTAGAGAACACAAAAAACTGATGCATTTATCTTCATTTGAGATTTTAATATCAAAATATGACAGCTAACTTTCCATAGTATTGAAGGCGTTCAAATGCTCTGTCACCAAGTCTCCATCCTTCATCCTCAAGTTATATAACATTTTCATTGGAAAAATTTATTCACCAGGGACTTAGATTGGTACAAAGTCCGTATCTTGTCCCAAAAGGTCTTTACGGTAGCTTCCCTAGATACATTAAACAATATTGAATCTGAGACACATAACTGTATTGTGCTCTTTGTCTTCCGATCTAGCTTCTTCTAGTCTTCATCTGACATTGTCGTTGGTTTAGTACCCAGATCTATCGTGATCCACTGATCTTTATCCACCAATAGATCCTCCATCTTGAGCTTCGACAAATAAAAACTCTGACCATTAAATTTCTCAATCTCTATCTTCCCACCACTCGCCATTTTCTTTGATCACAAGAATTGATCCCGCAGATCTCCCACTGAACAGGGTCTACCTCAGGCCCGAGAAAAAAACCCCTCAGCAGCAAAGGCATCCCTTTGAAGCCGAAAATGGTCTGATACCAAATGTGGGTTTTAACCTTGTATATAAATTATCTACGAACGAATATTTAAAAAAGAAAATAAACAATAGCGAGATCAAAAAACATAAAACAGATAAACACAAAGATTTTCCCTTAGATCCCAAATCGAGACGACCAACTTGATTTTTTTCATTATATTCCTTTTAGTGTTACAACACATATATACATGTTGAAGCATACATAAAACCCAATCCATTAACCATGGATTAGAAAATAATTGTAGTTCCCTTGACCGGATCTACAAAATACCAGGGGCCAAAAACCATCATGCCCCAAAATCATGTGCAAACCCATGCACAAAACCATGGGCGGGTCCACCCATCGGAAAATAAGGAAAAAAAAAAATTTCCCAGGGCAGTGGGGGGCTACCGCCCCCCCTGTGACCCCCCCATACGTTGTGCCCAGCACAACGTACAAGGGGGGCTATCGCCCCCCGTCTTACCCCCCCACACGTGACTAGTCGTGGAAATAATATAACAAAAACCCAACAAGCTCCAAACTGAAAACAATAAAAAGTCATGAACTAATACAGAGAATAATTGTTTTCAATGAGGCCTCTGTTTTCTTCATTTTTCCTTCAATTTCCTCTTCATGAAAATATGTGATATTACACCTTCCTTTTCTCATATTTTCCATTATTTTCACAAATAAATGTCAATTAATTCCACTTTTTCTTTGAAAATTCCTTTTTCAATTTTCATATTGTTATAGGTCAATTTGGGACCATTCCCAATGACCTGGTTAATTGGAAATCATCCCCAAGACCAATGAATACTGTTTATCATCCCATATCATTTCAGTTGCTACATGCCCTAAGACAGAGAACAAGAAAAAATCATCTATGACTTCCATCTCCAAGGTTTCCAATGTTTGAAGTTCATAATATACCATGTGTGAGCTCACCAACGCTGCCTCTCAAGGGACTAAATGCATTGCATATGCAGGTAACCCACTCAAGGGTGCTTTGCAAAGCACTTCCAGACACTCAAGGGTGCGTTGGTAATTTGGGAGTGAAATTTTCATTGTTCTAGAATCCTCACTTGGCTAGTGTCTTCTAGAAGAGTACATATGTGTCAAACCTCGAATCCATGTGTCCATTTGATACCTATAATATTGGGAACATGTCTTTCCTATTATTACAAAGTCATTGATTGTAAAACTACTTTCAGCTCCTCTATAAATTGAGCATAGATCCTAGTTCTTGGTAGAAGAATTTCAATAGAGAAATGCTAGTGAAATTTCAATTGAGGAGTTGACTTGTGTAACATGCTGTTGGAGAGATGCATTGTGATGAGGCTAGGATGCTGATGGAGATGGTGAAATCAAATCAATCACTGGGTTGTAACCTCCCTTTCTATCCATTAATAAATATTGTTGCTTACTTTCCAACATATGTATCTATATAAGCTTTTGTTTTTCATATTATGAATTCTTATCTGATGTATATGGTTCATGTTTCATTTTAACTTAATAAATTAAATAGACATATTTATATTGCTATCTCCATTTTGTTTAGTGTTCATTCTTGCAGGAAATATTTTGGTGATCTAGCTTGAATTTGAAGCTACAGCAAGAGCGACAAAAGGAGAATTGGACGCGCTTTGACTCTAGCTAAGTTTCTTGGTATATTCTATGTTTCTATTTAATGTTAGGAAAAGTAGTTGTAAAGTCTTTAAGATGTTGTTCTAGACGAGCACCACATCTAGGGAAGAATGCTTTATCCATAATCCATAATTACGCATAACAAATTGGCGACTCCACTAGGGAGTTTACCCTTCATTCTTGGTGAATTTGCCTCTTTTTGTCTATGTTTATTTACCCAGTAGCATTTACTCTGAAAAATTAGGCTTTTTGAAATCTAAATTTGTATTAGAAGTGTGTTAAATAGTTGAGTTTTTTGTTCTCTGTTGCACCCAATGGATTGTTGAACAGGACACAGTGCTTTGTATAGCACTGTCTCCCCTTAGAGACTATGTTTCCCCCTAGAATCAACCAAATTCCATTGAGTTTTTCATTGAATTTTCTTTCAATTTGTTTTTTGTTGTGTTTTAAAGAGCCTGATAGCTCATATTGACCAGTCACTCTATCTACCTCTTCCTCCTTTGAAAGAAAAGTTTGTTCAATTTTTATTTAAAGTGTTTTTCCTTATCATTGGAAAATTAATTTCAAATTATTTTCATTTCTGCATTAGATCCATTTGCCTTTGAAAATGAAATTGTTGTTAAAATCTTCATTTCGTGTAGGAGAAATTGTAGTTCTATTCTTCATTTTTCCTATTAAAGAGAAACTGTTGTTCTATTCCTCATTTCTCAAAGTAAAAGGCATTTCTTTTTATTGATTTAGTGAACTTAGTTTCCTTTTCTGCATTCAAATTAAAGGAACTAAAAAGAGAACCTGCATTTTCATGTAGTGGATTGTGTGTTTTGCATAGGAACAACTAGGAAAGCTACATTTTCATTTGTGCTCTTTGATTGTTTGCTTTCAAATTGATTGCTCTTTCCCTCTAGTAGCTAGGATTTTCATTGTAAAACTAAAAGTAAAATATTTCTTATCATTTTAGTTTGTATTTTAGGAATTTCCAAGATATAATCGTGGTGAACCTTGAAAGGCAAATTGAAAAACAAGATAAACTTAAAATTTATCTCAGTTTACCTAACAAAGCATTGGAACCATAACGATAACATTTATAAGGTCTAAGCTAAAGACATGTTATGGTGTCACAAAAAATAGCAGTTATCGTTAATTGTCTGCGATACATTCTGAGTGTGATACCTCACTCCACGTACGTAAGTATAGTGTAGCTCGTCCATGTACTTTCGGGTATATCGTGCAGTGTTACAGTACGAAAAGTATAAAGGGGTGCTCTCACTGTGTGGTTTCACATTAGACAATGCTAATACAGACATGGGCCTCCACGTACCTTCAGGTATATTTGGGAGGATAAATTTAGGCTCCTATCCATCCATAGTGAACCGAGTCGGCCACCTTGTAAATTGTGAAACACTGAACACAACATTCGAGGAGATTTTCTACCCATACTTCTTGGTTCACTAGGAGGTATTTTGTAATTCACAGTTTCCTTCTAAACCTTTTGCCTAGTAATATCCTTTTATTTTTTTATTTTTATTTTGGTTAAAATAAATCAATCATCATGGAAGAACAAAATCCTTTGCCCCATCGTTCACGTAGACTAGCATTCAAACCACCTTTACCACCGGAAGTTACTCCTAGTCAGCAAAGGCAACATCACTCTACTGATACTAGTACTATCAGTACCTCTGGTGAATCATCATCTTCCCATATACCAGAGTCAACACAAGTTGTTTCTACGAGTCTTGGTTTGTCTACTGTTGTCCAGACACATTCCTCACAGCTACCCGTGGTCACGATCCATCCAATTAGTGAGACCATACCTCCTGAACCCAACTTTGTTCAACCGAAAGTTGATCCAGATCCCATAGTGCTTTAGGGGGCATTTGTTATTGGCCAAACTAGACATAATCCCCAGGACTAATGAAATAGGGTCTATCATCCCCTTATATTTTAGTTTTTATATGCCATAAGTGGAGAAAATATTGATCCCAAAGTTAAACAACCTGAATTTTTTTCTGTATTGGTCACGCCATAGTGTATTGTAGCCATTGAGTCTCCCATATCATGTAGTCAACCACCTAAAACATGGCTTCATCTTCAATGTTTTTTCCATTCACTTCACCCATGCCATCAACTAGAATCCTATCTGGTTCCTCCCTTACGGGTACTGAATGGCTTGATCCTTTATTCACATATTCAGTGCAATATCAAGCTGGTCCCAATAGTTATTCCCCTTGGTGGCCAATGATTTCACATAAATTACCCTCTTAAATTCCAAAATTCAATGAAAACCGTAGAGAAGACCCATTAATACATGTTATAACTTATCATTTTTGGTGCTCATTAAGCTCCTTAAATTATGACTCTGTTAGACTACGTGTTTTCCAACGCACACTCACTAGTCGAACTACACAATGGGGATAGTTCTTTTACTATCTCAACCTCCTTAAAAAAAGAAACAGATTATGAGGATGTTTTTTTTCCTGTGTCAACCTTGTTAAAAAATGAAACAGGTGTTGAGGATAGTTCTTTTCCTGTGTCAACCTTGATAAATGAAACAGGTTCCCATGAGGATAGTTATTTTCACTCTGTCAACCTCATTAAAAAATGAAATAGATTCATGAGGATAGTTCTTTTTATTGTTTTAACCTCGTTAAAAAGTGAAACAAGTGCCTATGAGGATATTTCTTTTACTATGTCAACCTCGTTAAAAAATGAAACAAGTGCCTATGAGGATGGTTCTTTTTATTGTGTCAACCTCTTTAAAAAATGAAACAGATTCATGAGGATGGTTCTTTTACTGTTTCAACCTCATTAATAAATGAAATAGACCATGAGGATGGTTCTTTTACTGTGTCAACCTCGTTCAAAAATGAAACAAGTCATAAGCATAGTTCTTTTCCTATGTAAAGCTCATTAAAAAATAAAACAAATCTTCCCCTATAATGAACTTTCATTCCATCCAGCTATCACTATCTAGTATTCTATTTAGGTGAATGAAATGAAGCTTGAGGGGCATCTACTCTTGTAGGGGGCATTCAACATGTACTCTTGCAGGGGCATTCAAAAAATTCTTACCAATTTCAGGCAATTTACCACTGAAGTTCGGGGGCAAAACTAGTTTAGAGCTCCAAAATCCAAATGGTAAAAATGAATGGTAAATATCTTTTAAATAGTCATTTAATTATTTGCAATGAATATTTATTACTATGAATATGGTTTTATTATATCTTTATCATGAAATAGATATTTTTAATCCATTTTATGTTGTTTTGAACATGTTTTACAACTGATGAACAGATTAGTCGTGCAGATTTATTTCAAGAATGATTTGACCACAAAGCATACTTTTTATCCTTAGCTTTCAAGCTTTGTTAAAAAAGAAAAAAGATTTGAAGCACACTTTTATCTCTTTTTCTAGTTTCATTAGAAGCGAAAATGGAACCCTTGGAGTCTTCTTTTAGCTCTTTCCAGACTCCGATAATGTGAGAACATTACCGAGCACTTGTCTTTTTGAGCTTGTAAAAGTAAATGAATTGATATGTACTCAGTATAAGTTTAACCATTTTTGAGACTGAGATAGATTATTTACGAAAAAAGGAATACCTTGGTCAAACATGACTAAAGAGGTTCTCTTAGACATTATTTTACACTTTTTTGGATCCGAGCGACAACTTTACGAAAAATTACTTATGGATTTTTCCTTCATCTTCTTTTTCAAACTCCCAAAATATGAAAAAGGACCGGGCTGTCACTGTCATTAGGCTCGTTAAAACATAAAATAGTGACAGAATTGTTGATCATTGCAAGAATTGAGTTTCATTCATCGCTAGAGTCATTAAATTATTAATAGTAATATATTGTTCACCCGAAGGGTTGAATTAGAGATCAATCAAATTTTATCCTCCTCAAGCTTGTTAAAAAATAAAGAGGTACTGGTTGAGAAATGAATAGGTGAAATTTGGGAAAGTGAACATAACTTTTTACGATAGCAGGTCACAATTGAACATGACACTTCACTCCATCACCATGACTATTTTGGTTGGTTAATATTCTTTACGTTTCATTCATAGTTATGGTTCATCATACCTTCACTTTGGTTTTGGGTCAATGATACCAACTCATCTCAATGTCGTCGATATGTTCAAGAGAAGTCATCTAGTGAATAATCATCCTTCTGAAATACTCATAGACCTTCATTCTCATAATAGTCATCCTTGAACATTGCTACATAAAGTCATATATTTGTCTTTGAAATCAGTAACTCCTGTTTCGCAATAAGGTGGCTCCCTGTCAACAACAAATAATTATTGAGTAAGTTCACTTAGAAACATCATATTATAGCACCATGAGGCTTGTTACAGCATCGACAAGATCCTTGCTTCTGGATTTTTGACTAAAATATTTTGTTTGGCATTCGACATCAAATCATCTATTCACACCTTACAAAATGTACTGCAGTACCTTGAGGGCCATTGACATCAAGGGTGTTTCTCTCACATTTGTTAACAGATCACATCATTTGTTGGTAATCAAATTATGTCTTTCTGTGTTTGACTACAAATCACATATTCGCATGGCTAGACTTATACACGAATGATCGAGTGAATGAGATAAGAAGACCCCAGATCTAGTTTCAGTCATCTAGGCTTTGATTTCAGGATTATTTTACACATCATCTGTACAATGACCTTACATACATATCATCATCCGAAAACGGGCCTATATCTGTAGGCATGTCTGTATTGGGAAACATTCCAATGTAGATGACTTTCTGACTTACGTACATGCTAATAGAAAGTTTATGTGATAAGCATGCGAATGCCTTCCCTCAGCAATTCATGATCAAGAGGATATATCATGATGTAATGTATTGTAATATTGATGTAGATCGCCACTCCTCTTCATCTCCAACCCATCACAGTGTAAAGCATCTCAATGAGAATATTGTTATTATTATTCTGCCTCCATTCTTTAGGGGGAAATTTTTATAGGTCAATTTGGGTACCATTCCCAATGACTTGGCTAACTGGACATCATCCCCAGGACCGATGAATAGGGTATATCATCCCCTATCATTTCAGTTGATACATTCCCTAAGACAAAGAACAAGAAAAAATCATCTATGACATCCGTCTGCAAGGTTTCCAAGATTTGAAGTTTATAATATATCATGTGTGAGCTCACCAACACTGCCTCTCAAGAGACTAAGTGCATTTCATATGCAGATAGCCCCACTCAAGGGTTCTCTGCAAATCACTTCCTGACACTGAAGGGTGTGTTGCTCATTTGGGAGTGAAGTTCTCATTGTTTTAAAATATCCACTTGGCCAGTGTATTCTAGAAGAGTGCACATGTGTAAAACTTTGAATCCATATGTCTATATGATAGTCCCGAGACTGGGAAAATGTCTTGCCTACTATTAGAAAGTCATTGGTTATAAAACTACTTTCAACTCAATTGAGAACAGATCCTAGTGCTTGGTAGGGAAGAATTTGAGTAGAGAAATGCTAGTGGAATTTTAATTGAGGAGTTGATTTGTGTAACATGTCGCTGGAGAGATGTGCATTGTGATGAGGCTAGGATGCTACTGAGATGGTGACATCAAATATATCACTGGGTTGTAACCTCCCCTTCTATCCATTAATAAATATTTTTGCTTACTTTCCCACATATGTATCTGTATAAGCTTTTGTCTTTCATATTATGAATTCTTATCTGATGTATATGGTTCATGTTTCATTGATTTAACTGAATCACTTGAATAGACATCTATATATTGCTATATATTTATTTTTTATTATTCATTCTTCCAGGAAATATTTTGGAGCTCTAGCTTGGATTTGAAGCTACAACAAGAGAGGCAAAAAGAGAATTGGAAGTGCTTGGACTCCAAGTAAGTTTCTTGATCTGTTCTGTGTGTATATTTAATGTTAGGAAAAGTAGTTACAAAGTATTTAACCTATTGTTCTAGATGATCACCACATCTAGGGAAGAATGTTTTATCTATAATACATAATTTTGCATAACGAATATCCATAAATTAATCATAAGTGATCCCAATCATTATGCTTTTCCCAACATTCAGCTTGAAATACATGTTCCATGACCTTGGTTTTATTTTTATCTACATAGGAAGTCAACCATGGGCTATTAATTTTATGCACACAAATGCATGAACTACATCCATTATCAAATCCATGAATATATTATTCAACCAATGCAATATTATGTAGCTAGCTACCATGGGCTGCATTCACTCCCAATGAAAATATTACAAATCACAAGCCTCACGAGTGAAGACTGATAAGAAAGATGAAAGACAATTATTATTCTATTATTAACAATCCCTTGAACTTCTAGTTTCAGACTACAACTCACAAACTCACCATATTTAGTCCTTGGACTAGAGCATTCTAGTGTGGAATATCTTCCTTCCTTGAGCTTCAAGTCACTCTTGTGGCTTCATTCATAAACTCGATGCACCGTTTCAACAAAATTTTCTACCCTTCCATCAATGGAGACATAATGACATCTCTGGATATGACACCTTCACCTACAATGATATGCTAATGACACATATCTCTTTGTTTTATTATAATAACATACGTGCATATATTCCTTGAACCAATGAGTGACCTGGTTACAAATTGTTCTACAATTTCTTCCTGGTGCCATCATTAGAGGTAACTTCAAGTTAGCATATTTTTTTTTCAGAGCACGTCAAAACATCTTCCATGTTATCATAATATCTGATTCTAGCGATATTAAATTAATAATTGTCAAAAAAAATAAGGTTATAATTAGTTTAGATATCAATGAGAAGATATCAATTTTTTTGTTTGTGAATAGGGGATCTATTTTGTAAAACATTTTTACTATTAAAGTTTACATAAATGTATATATTCTACATTGTTTTGAATTTAAACCCATGAATTCTTAGAAAGGAAATCAATTAATAAATATATATAGATTACAACCTCATATCTAATAAATATTGAGAGATCATATTTGTTGATCCATAAATATTTCCTCAAATTTTACACATTATAAATATTAGCACATTTACAAGTTAAATTCAATTTTTTAGTTGATTAAAATGAATATATATAACTCCATGGTGTCCTGGATAGATGATGATCGGGTTCTCTATTATGAAACAAATAATTATGAAATCACTTGTTCAATTCCCAACCCCAATCATCCTGATATATTGGGCATGATGAAGATGTAGTCTTCTAAAACTTACAGAAAAAAAAAAAGAAAAAAAAAAATTTATTTTTTCTCTTAATATTTTGCATCATATATACCAATTTAATTTTATTTTTTCTCTTAGTATTTTGCATCATGTCTATAACGTTTTCCATAACACAAAAATTTATTCAGTTTCATACACTTGTAATAAATTTTTTCTTGGGGTAATTTGATATTTGGTTTGAAAAAAAATATTTTATTTTATTTTATAATTTCAAGCCTTTGAATCCCTTCCCAAATATCGATAAGGGATTTATTTTTGTCCTTAAAGTTTTACATTTTCACTAGAGTTATTTAATCTTTTATTTATTAATTAAATTTATGTAAAACTTTAAAATTAATGAGAATATTAGTAATTCTATTTATATTAATTTTTACATGTTATTTTAAATGTAAATTTCTCAAATATTGGAATATATATATATATATATATATATATAATTTAATTACATATTTTCCTTCATATTACTTTAAAAAAAATTATTGGAATATATATATATATATATATATATATATATAATTTAATTACATATTTTCCTTCATATTACTTTAAAAAAAATCATTTTTTTAATTTTTAATGAATTTAAATTTAAGATGGGTTTATATTCATTTTCTTACTTGTTTTCATTCATGTCTTTATATACTGAACTATAAAGCCCCTTTCTAATATTTATACAATTACTTTGCTTAAAAACCTAATATATTTTGATTGATAATAATTTTATATTTAGATGTTGTTATAAATATTTATTCCAGCTTAATCATTCGATGTAGAAAAATGATTAGTTTGTTTTATTAAAATTGATACTAAGTCGTAGGATTATATAAATTAAATGGTTGACAACTATAACCAGCATAAATGCATAGTAGCCATCAAGATAGTTAGCTAAGAAGACATCTCACATTGTGAGTATTAAAAACTATCTAAATTTAATTAGATTATAACTTTATTTTATTTTATTATTATTCATTACTAAAAATAAATTATATGAACTAAGCATGTATATATCTAAAAAACATGTAACAAGAATAATACAATAAAACTTATTTACATAGCATTTTATAATTAAATTCAAAAGTGAAAAAAACATAATTATGGCTCAAATAAATCTCAACCTTTTATCCTAAACACTAGCACAACCATATTAATAAATGAGATATTAATATATCAATCACATGCACAACACACATTAGTAAAAAAATTTGAACTAAGACAAAAAAACACAATTAATGAAAAATATGGCTTTGAATTTTTCTGGAAATCCCATTTTTTGAAGTTGACATTTAATTATTATAGTATAATTACATCTAAAATTATCATTATACTAGTAATTTCTCGTAAACATGCAAAGTTACATTGAAGGAATAGAAGATTTAGAAGATTATATAGGCTTAAACAAAGCTCACCAAATAGTTTAAACAAATTATGAAATAATAGACCTAAAGATATACTAGTAGCATGAAAGTTTCACAAGACATTCATGTTCATTTTCTTTAACCATTTCAAGAATGGAATTTATATAGAAAAATAAAATCTCTATAATCTAACGTGAAAGCCTACATATATGTGCATTTTTCCACTTCAACTAAAAAGTATATAGGTTGCACTAAAAAGTAGATAGGTTGCAGAATCCAGCTGTCAATTTCTACCACTCAGTGCATATCCCTCCTTTAGTGAACACTTGGGAATGGGTGGGACAGGATTGATATGTTTGGCTCCCTACCTCATTCTTATCGTTTCTTATCATTACCATCCTTACAATTTATGAGGATAATGGTATGAGGAGAATATACATGGACATGCAATATAAAATTACACAACATATCCATGTCTAAGTTCCACTAGATTGAGAATAGGAGTGCCTTGGAAGAAACTCCATGACATTCTACGTTCGGGAATTTGAAAAGGAAATAGAAACAGTAAATTGTATCGTTGAGTATATGACACTCAAGAAGAGAGTTATTGTGCCACTATGCCACGATAAATTCATTCAACTAATTGTGGATTTGGTATGCTTATTCATATTGTTTTACAATGATAAAAATATAATTTATAATAATTTTCTTATAATTTTCCCTTCATTTTCAAGAACTTATGTAATTGTAGGATAAATTACCATCACAAAAAAATGATCCGAGAAATTAGTATTTACACAACCTTTTTTAGACTCAAGTCTCGTGGCATTAGTCTGTCTAAAAGATGAAAGTTTCATTTGTTCACGTTTCCTCGATTTCTATGAAGCCTTTCACCACTCACTTGTGGTTTATAATAATCACATTCTTCATATGCAAGTCCTTGGTGGTATTTCTTTTGAAGAGTTGAAAGAATCCAGCCATACAAGGGAACATAGTTAGCTTCTAATTTCTAAAAATACTAATGTAAGAAACAACTTGTATTTCTTTTGAAGAGTTGAAAGAATCCACCCATCCAAGGGAACATAGTTAGCATCTAATTTGTAAAAATATTAATGTAAGAAACAATTTTAGACATTCTCCATTCAAGTTTAGTGAGACGTTAAATACATAACTGCTTCATGTAACACTACAAAATGATTTTCATATCTCAACTGGCATAATCTACCTATTATTTATTGATAATTAAATTAAAATTCTAGTTTCATAAAAATATATAAATAAATAAACTTATTAAAAAACTTCTATTTGTGTGATTCTTCCTCATTAAATTCATTGACTCTTTAATTTTAAAGAGTTAGTATATGCTTTATATATCAACATGAGTTGTACTTATCCCTAAAAGTATATATCAAAATGAGCTGTACTTATCCTTGAAGAAACCAAAAGAGAGACAAAAATTTTAATTTTAATTTTACCAATCCCAATTTTTTTTTTACTAATTTCCATCTTTAGAAAACATATATATACCTTATCTTTCAAAATTAACATATAATCTCAAAATATGTAAAATCATTATACCTTATGAATTATTGATTAATACAAAAGAAAAATTACAAATGCAATAGCGGGATTGAACTCCATGTTGTATTATGCATGTAAACCGAGTATATTATAATTTAAAATAGAATTGGATAGTCTATAGATCATTATCTTCGACAATAAGGGATCTAGGGAAATATTGCATTCAACTCTAGTTTACGAAATTTTACTAACCCAACCAAAAGAAGCTTTGATTAATAAACCATTACCACTCAACCAGTGGCCATTTCCCTCCCTAAAAAAGTTAGTGGAGGGGGGATGTGAGATTCACATATCAGATAAGTCAATCAAAATTATTTCTTTGCTAGTGACCCACAATGATACAGGCACTTCGGAAAATGTTCAGAGGTTATCCAAACGAAGGTCCTATGCCAGCACAGAAGGTTCTAGAACACGTTGAACTATATGACCCGGCATTTAGATTTGATCTAACACAATAAAATGTTTAGAATACTAACAATCTTATGCTTCAATTGACACCACAGAAACTCGCTTGGTGATCTCCAAAACTTTCTCCTCTGCACTTGCAACTGTAGTTATACGATCTTCACTTTGAGCCTTCATTCGACATCTGCATTTTATTTCTAATATGTGGAATAATTGAACTTTTTTTCGGTATTACTGCTTTAATTATTACTGCTATGGATGCGGGAATGGATAATTTCTAATATGTGGAATAATTGAACTTTATTTCGGTATTACCGCTCTAATTATTACTACTATGGATGCGGGAATGGATAAGATCTTCAGCAGCTTATTCAATTTCTGTGAAGTTTTCAGAAATTTCATCCAACGTCCGCCTCCATGAAGAACAATTAATCTCATAATTATGCATACCTTACACCGATATTGTTGATATGCAACTTGACCTTGAATTCTTCATCGCTACAACGCCATTCCCAATAGATATCTTCCATTTTAGAGAGAGCTTCTCCAACACGAGATGTGAAGGTTTCTGGTATACTCTCATGCGCTGCGCCATCGAAATTTAGAAACTCACATAACTCCTTTACAGATATGACAACTTTTAATAGACACACAATACGGCCTCTTAGATATTGTTATGAGGCAGCTGCAATATTATGTTGGAATGTCTGAGTATTTCAGAACACACAAAGGAATAAAATTCTCAACTTCAACACAAAGATTCAATTAAAAATTTGCTGGACTGAGATGGCACATAATTTTTATTTTCATTAAAAATAAAAATCTATTACAATTTGATATTCTTCCTCCTTAGAGGAATTACAAAATGGAACTACTTCTCACAGATAGTGTCCTCAAATTTCCTCTCTGTCTGTTACAAAAATTACACACATAGTGCAATCTGCCTTCTGACATTACATTCAAAATGCACACAGTCGCTATATATAAAAGTGCTTGCTGCCCTTTCATATAGATTCACACCCTGTTTTTCACACACACCGTCTCAAAAAAAATAATACACGGGCATTTTTGTTTCAGCCTCTCCGGCTTTTTACAATGCACAATCCACACATATTAAAAAATGTACAACAGACTTTCATGCCATCGGCCCTTTTGTTTTTATATGACATATTAAAGCAATTAAATCAAACTATTGAACTAATATATATCATAAACTTTAGAAGTTTATAATATATATATATATATATATATATATATATTCAATGTATACATATGTCAAAAGTTAAAATGACTTTGTAATAAAACATGTTACGGTTAAAAAAAAAGTCAAGGTCTTTACAAACGAATCTTTGCCGCAACAAAAATTGTTAAAACTTTTAATCAAAGCTTGAAACTTTTTCGGATTTTAAAACTAGGAATTAAATTCCATTGTAAAAAAAATCGCGTATCAAACTCCTTTTCTAACGTAGGAGTTCAATTCTATGCGATCGGCCTCCCATTGGCTCGAGGTGGGACCCCCAGATTCCAAACAAAAAACTAAATTTGATTTCAGAGAACTATCGCATACCAATTTTCCTTGCTGACGTAGGGTCTCAAAGCTGTGCGATAAAGCTCTGTTGGTCCACATGTCCTTGTTTGAATCAAATAAAAATGGTGGTAAAACATAACTGTGGTTGGCGAATATTTATTGCTGTGGTTTCAGAGGTTTGATGGTGTGGCATGGAGAGCTTTAATTGTTGGTTGCGTGGTCAGTGAACTAGGATCCTTCAATGCAACTGCAGGGAAAAATGGCTACGGCCTTCATAAAAAAAAATTAAATTGCAGGTTTTACATCAGAGATTAAATAGCTCGGTTGAGTGCACGTTCAAGAGAAAAATTTATGAGTTGTTGCTTTCATCATTTTTCCGCTGCAGTTGAAGTTAATATTTCAACACTCCCCCTTAAATTAAACTGTTGGGTTTTCTTCCATACCCAAACACTTCCTCAAATAACTGAAACTCTTTTGCCCCAATAGTTTTGTCAAAATGTCTGCAAACTGCTCCTCTGTTCTACAATGCTTTAGAAAAATTTTACGATTGTTCACTAGCTCTCTAATGTAGTAATACTTGGCATCAATGTGTTTCGTTATTTTATGAAACACTAAATTTTTTGACAATGTTATAGCTGAGCTATTGTCACAATAAATTGTTGTGCATTTTACCTATTCTTGACACAAACTTCTCAACATTCTTCTCCTCCAAACTGCTTGACATGTTGTTGCTGTAGCTGCCACATACTTTTTTTCTATTGTATATAAAGCCATAATTGGTTGTTTCTTAGAAGCTCATGAAATGGCTCCTGAATCCATGTGAAAAACATAGCCATATGTAATTTTCTGGTCATCTATACTTCTAGCCCAATCATTGTCAGTATAACCAATTAATTCAGAATTTTCTGAAGTGGTATATAAAATACCATACCTTTTTGTTCCTTTTACATAGCTTAGAGTTCTTTTTGCTGCTTGCTAATGTGCTTCCTTTGGCCTTTCCATAAATCTGGAAATTAAGCTCACAACATGTATAATATTAGGCCTAGTTGCAGTCAAATACAAACTATGCTTCCAGCTATACTCTTGTACAAACTAAAATCAAAATCTTTGTTGTTGTCCTCTTTGCTGAGTTTCAATCCCATCACTGTAGGAGTAATTGCTGTCTTTCAATCCTGCATATTAAATCTTTCCAAAACTTTGTTTACATATTTATCTTGAGATATAACAATTTTATTTTCATTTTGCTCTACTTCTATTCTTAAGAAGTATTTCAGCAATTCCATATCATTCATCTCAAATTCATACTTCATGACTGATTTAAAATTCTCAATGAGATAGGCATCATAATCTGTAAAGATCACATAATCAACATATAAAACAACAATCAACATATTATCATCTTTCCCCTTGATGTATAATGTGGGTTCTCCTTCACATTTTTAAAATCCATTTTCCAGTAGATAGGCATATATCCTACTGTACGATGCTCTTGGTGCTTGTTTCAGCCCATAAAGAGCTTTCTTCAATCTACAAGCTTTTTGCTCTTGGCCCTTTTTATCATAGCCCAGAGGTTGTTCAACATAAACCTCTTCCATCAATACTCTATTTAGGAATGTTTATTTCACATCTATTTCATAAAACTTCCACTTATGTTGTGCTTCTATGGACAACATTGCTCTCACTCTTTCCATTCTTGCAACTGGTGCAAAATTTTCCTCATAATCTCTTCCTTGTTTCTGATTGTAGCCTTTGACAACAAGCCTATCGTTGTGCCTTTCAATCTTGCCTTCAACATTTCTTTTGGTCTTCTAGACCTATTTCACTCCAATTACTTCTTTTCATTTTGGGAGATCAACCAACTCCCATGTTTTATTATTCTCTATGGCATTCATTTCTTCATCCATAACATCTATCCATTTCTTATCTTTTACTACTTATTCAAAATGAATAGGATTATCTACATGAAAATATAATACAAATAAAGAGTTCATACTTTCATTTGATGCCTCTTTATCATAAATATCATTCAAATTTTTGGATCTGGTTCCTCTTTCATTTGGTGTACTTGTGCTTATAGAAGCACTCAAATCTGCTCCTTGCGGTGTGCTTGGAGACGCACTGCTATCACTTCTCAAGGGCATTCTCATATTTGCTTGTGGTTTTCCTTGCTGTCCTTGTGTTGGTGGAGGCGGTGCTACTAATAAGGTGTTCATTTCATCCATTTATTCCTCATCATCATCATGAGACAAACATCTCTTCACATTGACTATTTTCTTAATGCTTCCATCCCAAGCTTCTTCTTCAATGAACTGAACCTCTCTGCTTATAAAAAATTTCTTGGTGGATGGGTTATACAACCTATATGCTTTCGATTATTCACTGTATCCAATAAAAATGCACTTCCTCCCCTTAATATCCAACTTCTTCCTTAGCTAATATGGAATGTGTGCATAAGCCACAAAACCAAAAAATCTCATGTGGGTGACACCTTGTTTTATGCCACTCCATGTTTCTTCCGGAACTCTGTTCATTATAGCTTTGGTTCGACATCTATTCAAGATGTATGCTACACAATGGACAGCTTCAACCCAATATTCATTTGGAAAATGTTTTTCCTTGAACATACTTCTTACCATATCCATGATTGTTCTATTTTTCCTTTCAACAACTCCATTTTGCTCTGGTGTGTACCTTGCTATAAATTTCTTGTGTATGCCATTTTCTCTACAAAAAAACAGAAATTATTTTGAGATATGCTCTCCTCCTCTATCAGTCCTTAAAACTTTAATATGCTGCCCACTTCGTTTCTAAACAAGAGCCTTAAAGTGGCAGAATTTCTCAAACACTTCACTTTTATATTTCAAGAAATAAACCCAAGTTTTCCTTGTGTAACCATCAATAAAAGTTAGCATATAGTGGTTGTTTGCTAGTGATGGTGTTCGCATTGGTCCACACAAATCTGATTAGACAATTTCTAAGGGTGTCTTTGCCCTTATGCTCTTCCCTGATGGAAATTTTTCTCTCTGTTGTTTGCCCAAGATGTAGCCTTTACATAGGTTGTCTAGTTTCTCAATCAATGGTAATCCCTTTACCATTCCTTTCTTATGCAACAAATTCAGACCTCCAAAGTTGATATGTCCAAATCTCAATTTCCATAACCAATTTTCATCTTTTGCTTCTCTTTGGAATATCTCTTGTGCCACTGCTGCCATTTCAACTCCTTTCTTCAAATCTGCTCTAATCTTGAGAGGGAACATTCTATTCCTTGTCATATTCACTTATGCAATGCATTGTGTGCTTAGTGGTTTATCCATCATGGTGCATACATCATCTTAAAAGAAAACATTGTACCCCATTTGAATGGATTGTCCAATGCTCAAGATGTTACACTTTATACCAGGCACATAGTAAACATCTGATATTTATTCTCCTTCTCTCTTCTTTGTCAAAACACTTACTCTACCTTTTCCCATGACAGAGACCTTACTGTCTGTCTCCAATGTTACTTGAGACTTTACATTTTCATCTCACATGGAAAAAATGGCAATGTTTCCAGTCATATGGTTGCTATATCCTGAATCTAGAAACCATATATCTTCATTCTTCTCCTCAGGCATATTACATGCTAAAAATATTTTTTCTTGACTGATATTTTCCTTAGTAAAATTAGCACTGGGTCTATTACCCATGTCACTCTGTTTCTTCCTACATTCATTGAAATAATGGTCATACTTCTTACAGTAATGACATTGGACTTGAGATTTATCATACCTTTGTCCATGTGCTTGATTTTGTCCACCTTGTTGGCTGATGCCTTAGCCTTGGTTCTGATTTTGATCGCTGCCTCTTTCACTTGCAAGGTTGTTTCTTCGTCCTTTTTTTTGGCTTCTGCCTCTTCATTTTGCTCTCTAGTTTCCTTTACCTTGACCTCTTCCTCTTCCAAAAGACATTTGGGTCTTAAAGGCATGCTCCAAATATGAGTTTGAAGTTCTTCCCAATCCTTTTTCATGAGGCATCAATGATGCATGAAGCTCATCAACAGTAAAATTTGAGAGATCCTTTGTCTCTTAAATGGTTGTGACTATCTCATCAAACCTTGAGGTTAAGATCCTCAACACTTTCTCCACTATCCTCCTTTCATCAAGTGTCTCTCCATGAGACCTTATCTAGGTAACCAACCCAATCACATGTGTGAAGAATAAGTCTATGTTATGAGACTCTTTCATACAAAGAGTTTCAAAGTCTCTCCTCAGCAATTGTAGCTTTGGTGTCTTTACCTTCTCTATACCTTGATAGATTGTCTAGAGGGTATCCCATGCATCCTTGGACCTCTTAGCTGTTTATATCCTTGGAAACACACTTTCATGCATTACTTGATAGAGATAGAAGAGGTATTTTGAGTCTTTCTTCCTATTTCTCTTCAACAAATACTTCTCTTCTTATGTTAAGGCATTAAAAGAATTTTCATCTACTAGTTCTTCAAAACCATCTTCAACAAACTCCCATAAGTCTTGAGAGGCAAACATGGCTCTCATGGTAATTGCCCAATAGTCATAATTCTTCCAATTAAAATGTGAGAGTTGAGTATTTCCAATTCTCATGCTTGTGCTGGCTCGTACCATGGCTAGCACTCTGAACTATGCTCAAATAACTTGACTATGTTTTTTAAATAAACTATCTCTATTCTTAAAAGACAAACTCTATCTCTAAGGACTGCACTCTTTAAACTCAAAACAGAAACTTTATTTTTGCAAATACCTGGACTTTTGCTAAGCCTTCACATAGCTGGAGAAATACTTCAACAACTCCTTCCTTCAGCTTCTTTGACTATCCTTCAAAGAGCCTAGACTAGCTCTGATACCATGTTGGAATTTCTAAGTATTCCAGAACACACAAAGGAATAAAATTCTCAAATTCAACACAAAGAGTCAATTAAAAATTTACTGGATGGAGATGGCACACAATTTCTATTTCATTAAAAATAAAATCTATTACAATCTGATATTCTTCCTTCTTAAGAGGGATTACAAAATGGAACTGCTTCCCACACACAGTGTCCTCAAATTTCCTCTCTGTCTCTTACAAAAATTGCACACACATAGTGCAATCTGCCTTCTGGCATTACATTCAAAATGCACACAGTCACTATATATAAAAATGCTCTCTGCCCTTTCATACAGAGTCACACTCTGGTTTTCATACACATTGTCTCAAAAAAAATAATACACATCAACATTCTTGTTTCGGCCTCCCAGGATTTTTACAATGCACAATCCACGCATATTAAAAAATGTACAACGGCCTTTTATGCCATCATCCTTTTTTTTTATATATGACATATTAAAAACAATTAAATCAAAATTTTGAACTAATATATATATATATATATATATATATATATCAAAAAATTTAGAAGTTTATAATATATATATATATATATATTCAACGTATACATATGTCAAAAGTCAAAATTACTTTGTAATAAAACATACTGCGGTAAAAAAAAAAATTAAGGTCTTTACAAAAGAACCTTTGCTGCAACAAAAATTGTTAAAACTTTTAACCAAGGTTTGAAACCTTTTCGGATTTCAAAACTATGAATCAAATCCCATTGTAAAAAAAAAAACATGTTTCAAACTCCCTTGCTAACGTAGGGGTTCAATTCCGCGCGATCGGCCTCCCATTGGCTGGAGGTGGGACCTCAGAGAATTATCGCATACCAATTTTCCTTGCTGACATAGGGCCTCAAAGCTGTGTGATAAATTTCTCTTGGTCCACATGTCCTTGTTTGAACTAAATAAAAATGGCGGTAAAAGAGAACTGTGGTTGGTGAAGATTTATTGCTGTGGTTTCAGAGGTTTGATGGTGCGGCATGGAGAGCTTTAATCGCTAGTTGTGTGGTTACTGAACCACGATCCTTCAATGCAACTACATGGAAAAATGGCTACAACCTTCATCAAAAAAAAATTAACTTGTAGGTTTTACATCATAGATTAAATAGCTAGGTTGAGTGCATGTTCAAGAAAAAAATTTATGAGTTGTTGCTTACGTCGTTCTGCTGTTGCAATTGAAGTTAATATTTCAACATATTACATCTAAGATGATCAGTATTACCAGGTTTGTAGCATTGTCTCTAAAAACATGAAAAATTAGGGTTATGCATGATCTACATACATACAGAACAATCTATTTTATAGTTCGTAGTGGAAATTGATCTGCTAATAATATCATCTCCATTTGAAATGATTTTGTTATGTTGATTCTTTTCTCCATTAACCCTTGCAATTCTCTGCTTCTATAGTTGATAATTTTATTCTCATCATCTGCCTCCACATATTTATGATCATCGTTCCAATTACCCATTTTTCTAACTACACTCCTTACAATCGACTGCTTTAAACTCTCTTACGAACTAGTTCTCATCATAACAATGGAGGTTGGAGTATATATAGTTGATCATATAACTATTAAGAAATATTGATCGAATGGGATCAAGTTCAAAAGATGATAAGTATGACCACATTCCAAACTCTGAAAAGAACTTCCTGATTGTTAATTTTCAAGAAGAAAAGTGGCCCACCCAACTCCAAAGATTCTTTCATTGTATTGATCCTTCAACATGAGTATGCCAGCACTGACCTTGGAAGATTGTTCCCCTTTTGATACCCCAAGACAAGAATGCGAATCAATTTTGTATTGCTGCAGAGACTAAGGGATACCCACGTCAAACGAGGATGATATAGAACTTGGGGTCCTGAATGAGATAGGTTGTGTGAAGTCGTCATTCCTCTGCTGCCTGTTACATGGGGTTTTGAAAAGAGTTGTCAATTTTGTGTCTAGATTCCCCGTCACATGTATCATCTTCTTGGTGATGTATATATAGATGATTTTAAAACCTACATTTGCACAGCCAAAACCATCAAACAACCTTCTTTGATTGGATGAATTTCCACATCCAAACTCATCATATAAACCCTCTTTCTCTGTAATTATTATGTTCACTAATCCACTTAAAATCTAAACACTTTAATTTAAGTTCCTCTTCTAATATTCGAATATTCGAAGTATTAAAAATAAAAAGGCACATTAATTTGAAGAAATTAGTTTCTCTAAAATTGGAAATACATTCAAGCAATCAGAATCCTTGATGTTTTAAATGAGGCATACATGTTGTAGAATCATTAAAATTTTGTTGAATTGTTTGATCAAAAGTCTCTTGATATTTTTGAAATATCATCAAACACGTAACTCTCAAGGTAGCCACATGATGGTTCTAATACCTATCATGTACAGTGAAATACGCTATATAAATTTTCAAGTTTTGTGCTATTCGTAGAGCCGTGCTTCTGCATTGAAAGAATAATGTTTATGAATTTGGTTGCTTTTATATGTTTAATCTACCAACCCACCAAAATTTTATTTATGATACACAAGTATTTGTTTTATGTTCCATTTCTGTAACCATTCAAGTGAAGTAAAAGGTTTTTGTATTCTACAATTCATAAACGTATACAGATAGATATTCTGGAAATTATTGTTCGTGAACTCTGAAAATAATTTTATGAATAAAGAAAGGCCATTAAATTTTGGAAAGGGTAAAAAACTACATACTGACATCCACAACACCATTTTAATTGAACAAGCATTCTGCACTCCCTAATGCTTACAGAGTTTAAATTTCAATAAACCCTACACTGGCCAGGAATTGAGATGAAAGATAATAATAATCCATGTAGGATTTTCAGCAAACACGGTTTGTCTTTTGCGCAACAAATTTCTTCCATGCTTTTACTACTTTTTGAGAGTTAGCTCTGTCATGGAACACATGAGATGACTTCAACTTCGCAGCATCAATGTACTTTTTTTTTTCAGTTGAGGATGGATTTCTGTCAAATAGGCCACCACCCCCTTCATTAGTTTTGGAGGAAGCATGCCAAATGCCTTCAACACCATCTCTATGTCATCAACCAATCGTTATCCCACACTCTAGTTTAAATTATTGCAAACCACCACATGCAGGAGGGTTATGTGCTACACATATGAAGACATGGTGTACACACGCATGATATACCCGAACCATCTCATATGGTCATAAATATCAAACTCATCGTGCCGACTATTTTCCATGAACAAGAAGACCACTAGACAATCCCCAACCTCTTTTGACAATAGGTTTAACTGCATGGTCCTCAGCATCCCAAGGCCTTAGTCTTGGTATTTTCCATGTAGTTACACATGATATCTCAATAGCCCTAGGTAACAAGAAAATAATTCAAATTCCATCACAAAAGATAATCTCATTAGCTAGTGCTCCCACTACCTTCCAATCAATTGAAATTAGTTATGTTAGAAAATTGACAGTTGAGATATTATACACAACACAAAAACACATTCAATTTATTTTGAAATTAGTTAGGTTAGAAAATACATACTAGAGATATTACACACAACACAAAATCACATTCACTTTATTTTATTAATCTCAATGGTTACATATTTATAGCATATAAATTAGTCATTACCACACATCTAAATAGCTATTACAACTCACACATAAGAAAACAACTATTTCTCACATGACGTGGAAGAATTGCATCCAACACTCTCCCTTAATGTTTACATGTAACAAATATAAAAACACACATTACAACAATAAATGAATCTTTGTGAGTTTTTTCTCATAGGGTAATCACTGCCACTCATATCCACTCTAAAATCTCATGGTTTCAGCTCTTTTCTTCACCACACTTTCAAGCTTCCCACTTGATCCATTTAAGACATAACCTCTCTTCAGACCATCATTGATGTGCTTTATAGAATTGATGCTTTTGAATCTTGCAGAGAGCAATGTGTTAGTCTCGACACTAAAAAATCCTACGGAACTACCACCATATGTTGAATATCTTGCCTTCCACTATATTCACCAGTTCTCTAGGATAGCGTTCTCGGTACAGAATGTCTTTAGCAAACAATTCTACAACTTGACCTTGTATAAACTAAATTGTAATTATGCTCTCGGAGCACAACGGGTTACATGAGTTTGATATTATTAATAACTACATTTGAATAATACTCCCACAACACGTCACATAGTCTATTGAATAGTTTCCATGTTTTCTGTGGTTCTTGCATCATCTCATTCTTGCAAATAAAAACATAAATATTTCTACTACTCAAAGCACCACCATTTTTTTTTAATTACACAATATCCTCAAAATAGATTGAATATTTAGAATGAGAGATACTTGCTCTGCAAAACATAAATGTGAAGATAAAGAAAAATTCAATACCTTATTACATTAAATAAAAACTACACTATATAGGAGTTTTCGAGACTAAGAACCAATTGTTTTTTCACCACACTAAATCTTATTCACTTTACAACTTGTCGCAAACACATACCAGAGAAACTGTAGCTATGTTAATTGACATGAGATATGTTTTCCATAGTTGTGAGTTCAAAAACTATGGTAAAATCAATATCTATGTTTGTGTATACTGTGAAGCTTCATCCATTTCTCTACTAGTACTTTCGGTGGGGCAGTCATAATTGCAGATCATAGTCCCTGGTGTAACTCATCAATCAATGGCCTAATAGGCTCTTTCAAGAGCTTTAGAAGGATGGAAAGGCCATGAAAAAATAGTGTCGTTGAAGCATACACTATTTTTGAAGAATGAAGAAGGATTTTCTACAAAAGGATTTCACATTGCATACAGAATTGGCCATCACGCTGCAAAATACACTCAAAATACACGCTAATTTCATAGATCCCAAAGCTCATCTAAAATTTGGACGTGTTTTTCCACAAGGCCTTATCTATGTCACTCTACGAAGTCCTCACATAGATGTTTCTATTCCCATATTTGAGAATTACATGAGACCGTGATAGTACTCTAATTTTCATTAAGAAACTCCAACGAATTCATTATGTTCTGGAAACTATATGAGAGGAGGAATCACCCTATAGGAATCTCATACCATCCCTAGACATAATTCATCTAAATGAATTTTCCATTATTGATAAGCTCAATCATATCTTCTCCACGCTATTTATTTTTGTGTAGCTTGGGAGGTACTCCCATCCCTAGTGTGTAGGTTTTGGAGGGAAAAGTGCCACAAGTATCTTGTGGGCTTGGACCTGAAGCCTGGGCTTTTGTACCCATCGATTTTTGGGCCAAAACCGTGACGTGTTTTTGACATGTGATGGATGAGGATGATAGCTCTCGGTGAGATGATTTTAATGCAACAAGAATGATCTGATGCATAGTTGTCATTGAGGACTTATGAATTTTCGAAGTTATATGTTGGGGTTGCACTTATGTGTCAAGATCAGCTTGGTGTAAAGTTGACATGGAAAAGTTTTTGAAGCACCTAGATCATGAAATTTTCGAGCCCCTCTCTTTAGTATTAATAGAGATTGATGGAGAGTCATTTCTATCATCCATTAGCTCCAACAGAACCCATACATAAGTTCATTGAAAGGAAAAGACACATCTCTGATTTGGTCACAGTGAGAAGAGGGAATACCAACATGGGAACAAGGTCGTCTTAGGGATCCAAGAGGGTGACTGAGTAGCTGGAGGAGCATCTTAGATGTTGGGTGCAGGACCAAGTTGTTGTTCCTGGAGGCCGAAGTCAAGGAGAATTTTTTTGAGGTCAAAAGAGGATGGGAAGACCCTTGGAAAGGGTACAATAGCCCTACACAACCTTGTTGTAGGGTGCCATAGTATTTTGGAGGGTGGTCGAAGAGCTGGTCAGGTCTAACACCATCGAACATCACCATCGAGGGTTATATCCACTAATATAAGGGTAGCCGCATATCCTTAAGTAAATTATAGGAAGGAATTAGAGGTTGTTAGGGGTTTAGTGTTGTTCCCTAATCGGGCCTAGATTGTAGCAGTGAGGACTACCCATCATCTATTGTAGAAGTCATTCTCTACAAAAATGTCTTGGGCCACTCAAAACTAGTCTTCGTTGATCTTACCCTTGATCTCAACAACTGCCACTCTAGCAACTACCTATGTCCATCATGTTGTTGCACACTGGCCTCCAATTTGGACACTATCACGTTGTCCTATAGTAGACCATAAGTGCCCAATCACATCCACACTTGGTCCACTCTGACATTGTTATCCAACAATCAACAAGTGAGCAAGTGCATGCTGTAGCATATTCTCCTAGTTAGGGTATCCCCACACCTAAGAGACCCTTACACAGAACTACCCACAGGCATCTATAATTTTCCCCTTTTTTTTGAGATAAAGGGTCTATTGCACAAATATAGGCACCAAACTTCACTCTGGAAACTTCCCACTGGTTACAGCTTCTAAAATGCTATGTCAGCCCTACTCGGTCACCCTCTTGCATCCCTAAAATAGCCTTGTTCCCATGTTGGCATTCCCTCTTCTCACTGTGGCCAAATTAGAGATGTGTCTTTTCCTTTCAAGTAACTTATGTCTTTGTTCTGTTGCATCGAATGGATTATGGAAATGCCTCTCCATCACCCTCTATTTATTCCAAAGAGAAGGGCTCCACAATGTAATGATCTGGGTGCTTCCACAACTTGTCCATGTTAACTTTACACCATGATGACGTTGACACATAACTGCAACCCCAACATATAATTTTAAAAATTTATAACTCCTCAACGAGAACTCGTAATCATATTATTCCCATTTCTTTAGAGTCACCTCACCGAGAGTTATCGTCCTCATCTACCACATGTCAAAAAAGCATCACGATTTTCACCCAAAATAGACGGGTTCAAAACCCCAGGTTTGGATTCCAAGCTCACAATCCTACTTTTGGTGCTTTACCCTCCAAAACCAAAACACTAGGGCTTGGAGTACCTTCAAATGTACACAAAAATCAACACTCCCTCTTACTGAGGGAATTAATTCTAAGACTAGGAAGTAACCATCATCATCCGACGACGACACTAGCCCACCTGGCATCCATCACTATAACATACCATGTATATGAACTTGACAATATCGGTAGTGCCTCTTCCTCGTCACATCTAAACCTAAAGATCTTAAACCTCCATAGGGTTATTCCGTTTGAGGCTAGACTACATCTAAGCATACATGATCTCCACTAGCTTAGTCCTCTAATCACTCATCCTCTTGGATCAAATACCACTCATGCAAATACGTCCAATCTCAGATATGCAACATCACGATCTGATGAAGAATCTAACCTACTAATATGAAGTCAATCATATGAATCCATCTCGATAAAACTAATATCATCCGTGCCAAATAAATCCTCAAGCTATGACAACCATCCATGACAAATAAACATAATTCCATGATTAACAATATGCCCTACCACAAACTTTTGTTCACGAGGCTGAACACCAATCCACCAAAATGCCCAAACAATCTCTCTTCTAAGAAAATCAAGACAAAATCTCAATGTATTTAGCTGAACCCTATGCTCCATGATCTAGACATCCACAACTCCCTCTGAGTTTCTTCATTGTGCACATTGATTCACTATCCCTCAAAGTAACTCAGATAGGCTCTTATTCCATGTTGAATTTCCACGAACTCTGGTGTAGGTTAGGGTTTGAAAATCACTAATGCTACCAAACCAAGAATCTTAATGAGAACTAATTTTCACAAAGGAATATAAACAACATTAAATCACATATTCACATAATATAGATAACTTTTTAAAAATTTCAACCAAACTTCGTTATATTAACAACATACAATACAATTTTATAGGGCTCCCATACCAAGGATAATCACCCTCATACATCCACTACTACATGATACACTAAACATTTGGCTATAACATGCTCTCACAACTCCTCTCGCTTGTACCCTGTACCTGCCCAGTCTTTTGACTCTAGATATGCAGCTCCTGCCTCTATTAATTCTCTAAGTCCAACTAGCCACTAAATCTTGGTTATCCAATTTGCTCTCTAGTTGTCCCTTCGTCCATCAAGGGCACAAAAAATCAAGACTCCTGTCGAGTTGTTCATGACTCCACTTGTGAACGACTCTCAATCTTCTCACTGCTTCTCCCCAGCTACTCAGGGACTTCATCCCACTATGGTGTTTCTGCGCTACTCCGATGAAGACAACCAGAGGACACTAAGGGCTGCCACCTGTCACTACAAGATTTATGTCTCCCACATTGAATACAGGCTAGGAGGACTACCCATCATCTGTTGTAGAATTCATTCTCTACAAAAAAGTCTTGGACCACTCAAAACTACTCTTGGTTGATCGTACCCTTTATCTCAACAACTGCCACTCTAGCACCTACCTTTGTCCATCATGGTGTTGCACATCGGGCTCCAACTTGGACACTATCACATTTTCCTAAAACAGAACATAAGTGCCCAATCACATCCACACTTGGTCCACTCTCACATTTTTATCCAACAATCAAAAAGTGACCAAGTGCATTTTGTATCATATTCTCCAAGTTAGGGCATCCCCACACCTAAAAGACCCTTACACAGAACTACCAACAAAAATCTATACTCTGCCCTTTTCTTTTGAGATAGAGGATCTATTGCACAAATAAAGGCACCAACCTTCACTATTGAAACTTCTCATGGTTTATGGCTTCTAACATGCCACGTCAGCCCTACTTTCTTGGCTTCCACAAGTTGAAAAAATTTTGTCCAATACACATCACTCCAAAGCGAGATCTGGTCCTAGTTGGAATTCCTTCATGCCCAAGTCAACTCCAACAAATGGTTCCCAAGAACATGTAATGGATACTAATCTAAATCGATCCTTTCTTCACTTCTAGACTGATGTGCCTATTATCACCTCGGCTTCCAAGTAGGGTCTTCCTAATAGTCCTCCTTATAGTCCTCCAAACAACTGTTAAGGCTTCCCCCAAATACTCATCAATCAATCCAAAAACTAATCCTAAACTAGAATCAACACCTTCAAACGTTCACAAAAATCAAATACCTTTGTTGATTGTTTTTTTGTACCTTGATGTATCAGGGCCATTATCCATAGTATGGAAGCCCTAGACAATTGTATTCTATGTTGTTAATATAACGAATTTGGGTTGAAATTTTTAAAAATTTGTGTATATTGTGTGCATATGTGATTTACTGTTGTTTATATTCCGCTGTGAAAATTAGTTCTCATTGAGATTCTTGGTTTTGTAGCATCAGTTATTTCAGACCCTAACCTAGACCAGATCTCATGGAAATTCAATATGTAATAAGAGCCTATCTGAGTTATGTTGATGGACAGTGAATCAGTCTGCATAATGAAGAAAATCAGAGGGAGTTTTGGGTGTCTGGATCATGGAGCATAGGGTTCAGCTGAAGACATGGAGATTTGATCTTGATTGTCTTAGAAGTAAGATTATCTGGGCGTACTGATGGATTAGTGTTCAGCCTTGTGAACAACAATTTTTTGTAGGTCATATTGTTGATCATGGACTTTCGTTTATTTGTCATGAATGGTTATCATAGGTCGAGGATTTCTTTGGCATGGACGAGATCAGGTTGATCTAGATGGATTCATACGACAGATTGCATATTAGCAGGCTAGAGTCTTCATCAGATCGTGATGTTGCATATCCGAGATTGGAGTTATTTGCATGAGTGGTATTTGACCCAAGAGGAAGAGTGATTGGAGGACTAAGATAGGGGAGATCATGTAGGCTGAGAGGGATTCTATCCTCAAAGGGAGTACACCTATGGAGGTTCAGGATATTTAGGTTTAGATGTGACGAGGCAGAGGCACAACTGATATTATCAGGTTCATATACAAGGTATGCTGCAGTGATGGATGCTAGGTGGGTTAGTGTCATCGTCAAATGATGATGTTTGCTTCCTAGTCTTAGAAATAATTCCCTCGGTAAGAGGGAGTGCTAATTTTTGTGTAGCTTGGAAGGTACTGCAAGCCCTAGTGTTTTGGTTTTGGAGGGTAAAGCACCATAAGTAGGCTTGAGAACTTGGAACCCAAGCCTGGGGTTTTGAACCCATTGATTTTGGGCCACATTCGTGAAATTTTTTTGACATATGGTGGATGAGTATGATAGCTCTCTGCTAGGTGATTCTAAAGTAATGGGAATCATCTGATTCTGAGTTGTCATTAAGGAGTTATGAATTTTTAAAATTATATGTTGGGGTTGCACTTATGTGTCAATGTTAGCTTGGCATAAAGATGACATGGACAAGTTGTGTAAGCCCCTAGATCATGACATTGTGGAGCCCCTCTCTTTGGTATAAATAGAGGGTGATGGAGAGTCATTTCCATCATCCATGCAGTACAATCGAACACAAACATAAGTTTGTTGAAACTGTAGGTTTTAATGTTGTACATAAATTATCTGCAAGAAAACATTAAAACATAAAATAAACAATAGTGAGAGAAAAAATCATAAAATATATATACACAGAGATTTTCCTCTGGATCCCAAATCGCAACTACCAGCTTGATTTTTCATTATATTCCTTTTTGTTTTACAGAACATATATATACATGTCGAAGCATACATAAACCCCAATTCATTAACCCTGGATTAGAACATAACCATAGTTCCCTTGACCGGATCTACAAAATACTAAGGGCCGAAAACCATCATGCCCCAAAACCATGTGCAAACCCATGCACAAAACCATGGGTGGGTCCTCCCACCAAAAAATAGCATCCAAAAAAGTTTTCTTGAGGCGCTGCCCTAAACACCAAAGAAGGTGGGTTTTCTCCCCCCCTGTGACCCACCTGCTGTGTTCAACACAACGTACAAGGGGGGATTTCACCCTCACTGTGACCCCCTTGCACGTGACTAGTCATGGAATGGATATATCATGGTTTTTTTAGTGATGCAAGAGGGTGGCTGCGTAGCTGGAGGAGGGTCTTAGGTGTTGGGTGCAGGACCGAGCTATTTTTCCTCGATTATGGGTTCAAGGAAAGTTTTTTTTGAGGTCAAAGGAGGATCAACAAACCCTTAGAAAGGGTACCACAACCCTACACAACCTTCCTGTAGGATGCCATAGTAGTTTGGAGGGTGGTTGAAGGGCTGGTTAGGGCTGAAACCACCAAACATCACCACCGAGGGTTATATCCACTAACAAAATGGTATACACATATCCTTAAGGAAATTATAGGAAGGAATTAGAGGTTGTTAGCGGTTAAGTTTTGGTCCCTAAACGGGCCTGCATTACAGCAGTGGAGGTACAACAAAACAATCAACAAAGATATGTGTTTTTTTTTAATGTTTGAAGGTTTTGGATCCTATTTTAGGATCAGCTTCTGGATCAGTTGATGAGAAGTTGGAGGAAGCTTTAAATTTTTTTTGGAGGATTCTAAGAGTGACTGTTAGGAAGACCCTACATGGCAGCCAAGGTGACAGCAACCACATCAGTCCAGAAGTGAGGAAGGATCGGTTTGTATTATTCTACATTGCATATTATTGGGAGCCATTTGTTGGAGTTGGCTTGGGCATGAATGAACTCCAACTAGGAGCACATCTCACTTTAGAGTGATGTATTGTGGACAAAGCTTTTGCAGCCTGTGGAATCCAAGCAAGTAGGAATGACATGGCATTTTAGAAGCCGTAATAGGTGGGAAGTTTCCATAGTGAAGGTTTGTGCCTATATTTGTTCAATTGATCCTCTATCTCAGAATCAAAGCACAAATTATAGATGTTTGTGGGTAGTTGTGTGTAAAGGTCTCTTAGTTGTGGGGATGCCCTAACTAGGAGAAGATGCTATAGAAAACACTTGGTCACTTGTAGATTGTTGGATAAAAATGTGAGAGTGGACCAAGTATGGATTTTTCTGGGAACTTATGGTCTGTTGTAGGACAACGTGATAGTGTCCAAGTTGGAGCCCAATGTGCAACACCATGATGGAAAAAGGCAGTTGCTAGAGTGGCAATTGTTGAGATAAAGGGTAGGATCAACAAAGAGTAGTTTTTAGTAGCCCAGGACTTGTGTGTAGAGAAGGAATTATACAATAGATGATGGGTAGTCCTTCTAAATCATGTTCATTATGGGAGACAAAAATATTTTAGTGACAAGTGGCAACCCTTCGTGCCCTATGGTTGTCTTCATCGGGGAAGCGCAGGAACACCATAGTGGGATGAAGTCCCTGAGTAGCTGGGGAGCAGCATTGGGAAGATTGAGAGTTGTTCACAGGTTGATTTGTGAGCAACTCGACAAGAGTCTCGATTTTTTGTGCCCCTAATGGACGAACGGACAACTAGAGGGAAAATTGGGTAGCTAATATTCAGTGGATATATGGACTTGGAGCATTGATAGAGGAAGGAGCTGCAGATCAGGAGTCAAAAGACTAGGCAGGTACAGGGTATGAACAAGAGGAGATCTGAGAGCATGTTATAGCCAAATGGTCAGAGTACCATGTACTAGTGGATGTATGAGGGCCATTATCCTTGGTATGGGAGCCCTAGACAATTTTATTATATGTTGTTAATATAAAGAAGTTGGGTTGAAAATTTTAAAAAGTTGTCTATATTATGTGCATATGTGATTTACTGGTTTTTATATTTTGTTGTGAAAATTATTTGTCATTGAGATTATTGGTTTGGTAATGTCAGTGATTTTAAAACTCTAACTGAGACTAGGGCTTGTGGAAATTCAACATGGAATAAGAGCCCATCTGAGGTACTTTGAGGGACAATGAATCAGTGTTCACAATGAAGAAAATCAAAGGGAGTTGTGGGTGTTTAGATCATGGAGCATAGGGTTCAGCTGAAGACATGGAGATTTGGTCCTTATTATCTTGGAAGAAATATTGTCTGGGCATTCTGGTGGATTGGTGTTTAACCTGGTGAACAATAGTTTGTTGTAGGACATATTGTTGATCATGTAATTCTGTTTATTTGTCATGGATGGTTGGCATAGCTCAAGGATTTATTTGGCATGGACGAGATAAGGTTGATCGAGATGGATTCATATGATGGAATGCATATTATTAGGCTAGAGTCATATGATGGAATGCATATTAGTAGGCTAGAGTCTCCATGAGATCGAGATGTTGCATATATGAGATTGGAGGTATTTGCATGAGTGGTATTTAATCCAAGAGGATAAGTGATTGGAGGACTAAGCTAGTGGAGATCTTGTAGGCTTAGAGGGAGTCTAGCCTCAAAGGGAGTAGCCCTATGGAGGTTTAGGATCCTTAGGTTTAGATGTGATTAGGAAGAGGCTCTATCGATATTTTTAGGTTCATATACAAGGTATGTTGCAGTGATGGATGCAGGTGGGCTACTGTCATCATCAGATGATGATGGCTACTTCCTAGTCTTTGAAGTAATTCCCTCTGTAAGAGGGAGTGTTGATTTTTCTGTAGCTTGGAAGGTACTCCAAGCCCTAATTTTTTGTTTCGGAGGGTAAAGCGCCACAAGTAGGCTTGTGAGTTTGGAACCCAAGCCTAGGATTTTGAACCCATCAATTTTGGGCCACAATCATGATGCTTTTTTGACATGTGGTGGATGAGGATGATAGATCTCGACGAGGTGATTCTAATGAAATTGGAATCATCTAATTCAGAGTTTTCGTTGAGGATTTATGAATTTTTAAAATTATATGTTGTGGTTGCACTTATGTTTCAATGTCAACTTGGTGTGAAAATGACATGCACAAGTTGTGGAAGCCCCTAGATCATGACATTGTGGAGCTCCTCTCTTTGGTATAAATAGAGGGTGATGGAGAGTCATTTCCATCATCCATTCAACGTAACAAAAAAAAAATATAAGTTCGTTGAAAGGAAAAGACAGATCTCTTATCTGGCCATAGTGAGAAGAGGGCATACTGGCATCGGAACAAGACTATTTTAGGGTTAGATGAGCGTGATTAAGTAGCTGGACAACGATGTGATTTGCTAGCTGTAGGACTGAGTTGTTGTTCTTGTAGGCCGAGGTCATGGTGGATTGTTTTGGTGTCAAAGGAGGATGGGAAGACTCTTAGAAAGGATGTCGCAACCATACACAACCTTGTTGTAGGGCGCTGCAGCAATTTGGAGGGAGGTTGAAGTGTTGGTGAGGGCTAGAATAGCCGATCATCACCATTGAGTGTTATGTCCACTAAGAGAAGGGAAGTTGCATCTCCTTAAGGAAAATATGGGTAGGAATTAGAGGTTGTTAGGGGTTTATTTTTGTGCCCTAACAAGAACTATATTGTAGCATTGGAGCTAAAACAAACAAATCAAGAAAGGTATGTGTTTTGGTGCATGTTTGTAGGTGTTGTATCCTAGTTTATGATAATTTTTTTGAATCAGTTGATGAGAAGATTTCAGAAGCTTTAGGAGATGTTTGGAGGAGCCTAAGAATTACTTTTAGGAAGCACCTACCAGGAAACCAAGGTGACAACAGACACATCATTCCAAAAGTGAAGAAAGGATCATTTTGGATCATTCTACATTGCACATTGTTGGGAGACATTTGTTGGAGTTGCCTTGGGCATGAAGGAACTCCAACTAGGAGAAAATATAGCTATGTAGTGATGTAGTGTGGACAAAGTTGTTGCACCCTATGGAAAACAAGGAGGTAGGAATGACTTGGTATTTTAGAAGCCTTAACCGATGGGAATTTTTGACAATGAAGGTTAGTGCCTAGATTTGCCCAATAGCTCCTCTATTAGAGAAGAAAAGGGCATATTGGAGAAGTTTGTGGGATGTATGATCCAGATTTATTTAGGAATAAAATAATATACAGAAATAAACATAAACAAAATGATGAAGTAGGAATAAAAATTAATTTAATTAATATCAAATAATGAAAATATGCTTACAGGCATAATGGAAATAAACTAGCTATGACATTGGTAGGCATATCTCTGAGAAGAGCTGTGGTGGCTAGATGCCTTTGAAATATGTTAAAATGGGGCTCGAAGGCTTATTTATTGTTGAGAAACAATGGAAAACCCTAAAAATCCAAAAAACTAATACTACGTGGTGAAGCCCCAAAACTATGGGCCTCATTTGGGTAAATTGGTACCTCAACTTCTGAGGGACGCAACTTTGGCATATGATCTCCATATGATGCGCTAAATAACTCATTAGAAATATATATCCAGGGATTAAAAAATTTCAATGTGTAACGTTGAAGGAATTTTCATGTTGCTCCCGATTTTCCCAAAAAACGTCGTTTATGGCCTCAAAACAACTCTGGAAGTTCAAGACCCGAAAAAATACTAAAAATAGTAAACTATGCTCAAACTGAAAAAAAATGAAACAATGTTGGGGGTCTGAGTGGAATAGGTGGGTGGACACAAATATCCACCTGGATCATTCCTACCCCCTTAGGAAGAAATGGTCCCCATTACAATGTTTTCCTCCATGAGATGTGGAAAATTCTATTGAACTTTGTCGCCGGTGAGCCACTTTCCTTGGTGATGGTGTATGGCCCATATCGAAGTGGGTGAAGATTGCAGTGGGGTCCATCGAGGTGCTCCTTCTCCAAATGTAGCGACATTTTTTCACCCACATGGACTTTGTGTGGCACCCGATGCTGATCATGGCATTGCTTGTACTTGGCATTGGAGTTGTCCAAGATGTTCCAGACCTACTAGCGAACGTGTTGTATGCATTCAATAAATTTGGCTTCTTTATCAGCCTCATTCAGTGCATGTGTGGATTATTTCTATGTGGTTGCATGAGATATGGAAAAATTAGGTGGGGACGCACCTGGGATCAGATCAATGAGGTACTTGACTTGACAATGTAGAGGAGCCTTTGTGGCTGAGGAGAAAATGTCCTTGTATTCCTCCACGACTTTTTCCATTTGTTGTTTTCGTGCAAGGGAGCTCTGTTTCGAGGCTATGGCCAGAATATTTTTCTTTACCTGTGGGAAAATTGTAATGAAAATAAATATCCTCATTTGGAAAATAATCTTACTGTGTTATTTTCCAGTAGTCAAAGAAATGGCAAGAGGCAGTACTACCTCCAGTATCCTATACAATTTATTTCCCAAAGTAATAAAAATAGAAGAAGGCCTAAAATCATACATAGCATGTCACTTCCACAAATATGGTTGGTGTAATAATACATATAATACATCAAAACGAGAAATATCACACAATACCTCATATGTGAATGGCTTGATGTTGTATGGAAGGTGGCACTGCTGGTGGATGCAGAGATATATTTCTTGGTGAAGCCACCCGATGGTATATGTCTATGAATGTGCTATGGTAGGTAGCCCAAGCTACTTCATGACCTCTGTTGAAATGAGGTTGTTTTAGCTTCTGCTATCGATAAGGAATTGTAGTGGAGAACCCTTCACCCACATCTGTGAACGTAAGACGCACTCCCCCCTCAGCTAGATCCTTGAGATGATCTATCTGGAGCTTGTCGGTGGAAATAATGGAACTAGGATCTGCATCAATCATATTTTGGTATCACCCTCATCTGGTTCTGATAAAGGATTTGAATATCCATCTAATTCAGGTGCCTCCAGTTCGGCCACGAGTTACTATTTTACTTGACACTCATTTGTGTTGTGAGTGGGGTTGTTATGAAATTCACACCACTTCAATCTATCCTTATTTGGATTTTTGGTGTTGTACTGAGTCGCCCGACCTTGGATTTGTCCTTTTCTCTACAGTTTTGGGGTACCTTTTCCTGGCTTTGGATTCGTGGATCCAAAGTCTCACTTCTTCTACTTAAATTTATGCTCGATATTGGCAGCATACTGATATGTTGTGCCAAGCAAGGTAATGTCAAGGAACTCCATTTTCTCCTAAATGTATCTATGAAAACAACTAGATTACTTGAGCAGTAAATGTCTCTCTGAATCTTTAATACCCATATTTGTGTGCAGGGAATGGAACAAATTCGTCAGTTCGTGCACATCTCGATCCCTTTGTTGTCGCACCATGGTGCATTCAATGTACCTGTCCTCATAGCTCCCCACAGGGTAATATTGTTCCTCGATGCTGTCTTGGAACAAATTCCAAGTGGGTGCGGCCAAGAACAGAGACGGTTGCATCTCGTTCTTTTTCTCGCAATAGGTTTCCCATGAGTCTTTAACATGGGGAGTGACGTTACGGAGTGCAATTGGAATATTTTCTTGGTCAGAGAAATCATGGACCGAGAAATACCCTTCCAGAAAATTCAACCATCTATCTATGACATCTGCATCTATTTGGACTTCAAATACATGAATGTCGAAGTTGAATTGTACCTTGAAAAGACTAGTGCCTCCATAGTGGCTGTTGGATGTAGATGTGCCGCTAGTGGGTAGTCGTTGAAGGATCTGGGTAATGTTACCCATCATCACATTTATTTTTTACTTGAGGACCTCCTCAAGAAATAATTTTATAGGATCTCCTTCTCCCTCGAATTTCTTTTCTTTTTCCATGGGAGGTCGTCGGGATTTGTGAGGCTCATCTTGCAAGGGTTCAACTATATTGTGCCCTAACTCCTTATACCCTTACCTCATTGGCGACATGCAAAGAAAAACAGAGAAACAATAGATTGCTTTGATACCATTGATCCAGATTTATGCAGGAACAAAATAATATACAAAAATAAACATAAACAAAGAGATGCAGCATAAATAAAACTTCATTTCATTAATATGAAATAACAAAAAATTTCTTGTATACATAATGAAAATAAACTAGCTAGTGTGTTGGTAGGCTTATCTCTGAGAAGAGATGTGGCTACTACAGGCCTACAAATTTTTTTATAATGAGGATCGAAGGCCAATTTATTGTTTAGAAGCAATGGAAAACCCTAAACATCGAAAAACATAACCCTAGGAGATGAAGCACCAAAACTATGAGCCCTGTTTGGGTAAATTGGTACCTCAACTTCCCAGGGATGCAAATTTCGCATATGATTTTCGTTTAATGTGCTCAATACCTGGTTAGAAATATGAATTCGAGGAATAAAATTTTTGAGTGACAATTCCAATGCTTGCCCCGATTTTCCCAAAAAATGTCGTTTAGGGCCTCAAAATGGTTGTGGAAGTTCAGGACCCGAAAAACTGCTAAAAATAGTAAACTGTGATGAAACTGAAAAGCCAAAAGAAATAATGTTGGGGTTCCTAGTGGAATAGGTGGGTGGCCACCAATATCCACTTGGATCAAATTCATGTGTAAGAGTAACCTAGGTGTGGGGATTCCCTAACTAGGAGTAGATGCTATAGCAACACTTGGTCGCTTCTAGAGTATTGGAGGGTAGCGTGAGAGTAGACCAAGTGTGGATTTGATTGGCTACTTATGGTCTGTTGGAGGATAGCGTAATAATTCCCAATTTTGAGCCTCATGTGTAACACCCTGATGGAAAAATAATGTTTCTATATTAGTATTTGTTGAGCTCAAAGGCCTGATCAACGATGAGTAGTTTTGACTAGCCCGAGACTTGTGTGTGCAGAAGTTATTCTACAATAGATGATTGGAAGTCCTCCTAGCCTATGTTCATTGTGGGAGATGGATATCTTGTAGTGATAGGTGGCAGCCCTTCATTCACTATATTTTTCTTCATGAAGCTATGTAGGAAGACCATTGTGGGTTGAAGTCCCTGAGTAGCTAAGCAGCATTAGTGGGAAGGTTGAGAGTTGTTCAGAAGTGGAGTTGTGAAAAAATCGACAGGAGTATCAATATGTCATGCCTTTTATGGATGAAGGACAACTACAAAACATATTATATAGTCGAGATTCAGTGGCCAGAAACACTTTGCTACATTGATAGATGTGGGAGCTACAGATGAGGAGTCGAAGGACCAAGAAGGTACAAGGTATGACCAAGAGGAGCTGTGAGAGCATGCTACGACTATATGGTTAAAGTATCTTATTTTTTATCTTGTAATAGTTGATGTATGAGTGCCATTATCCCTAGTATGGGAGTTCTAAAATGTTTTATTATATGTTGTTAATATAACGAAGTTGGGTTAAAATTTTTACAAAATTGTCTATATTCTGTGCATATGTGATTTACTATTGTTTATATTTTGTTGTGCAAAGCAGTTTTGATTGAGATTCTTGGTTTGGTACCATGAGTGATTTTAAGACTCTAACCTAGACCTAAGGTCAAGGAAATTCAATATACACATCATTCATTTCTAATTGAACAATGATTTCAAAATTTTTTATCACGATCGTCCATATTTTGATTTTCTGCACATTGAAGAATTGACAGTGTAGGGGAGGTGATCTGCAATGGCCTTGTATCTGCACATAGATAAGAAAATAGTGATCTCCACACAACTATATACACCTTGAAGATAATTATTTTTGTTTTTAGTCTTTGATTTACCCATAATCTCTAGATCATTGCCATCCCAATCCAATTGTCCTATGATTTCATCTTGGAGATCAAATTTTTAAACAAACACATTGTCATCGCTGATATAATACTATGTGTGCAATTCTGTCAAAAAAAAAAAATCCATTTTGCCACTTTCTACAAAACCCTTGACTCTCAATAAATCCCCATTTTTAATTGTGATCTATAGAAAAAAATTAGATGTGCACACAGAAAAATCCACACTAAAAATTCAAAATATAAGCACACATCTAAGTTACTACAATTATAATTATAGAGAAATAAAACTCAAGGTTCTCCAAAATCTTCCTAGCCCTCCCTTGAGGGAGTCATTCTAGAACAAGATCTGATACCAAGTTAGAAAATCGAGAGAGCACAGAGATATTAAACACAACCCAAAATCACACTCGCTATATTTTATTGATATCAATGGTTACATATTTATAGCATATAGATTTTTGACTACGAAACATCTAGATAACTATTACAACTCACACATAGGAAAACACCTATTTCTACATTGACGTCTAAGGGCTCATGATGAAAATTATACATGACATGGAAACATTACTTCAAACAGGTTAATGTATCCCACTTGGCATGAAATTGTAAGGTGAAACGTATTTACAACGTGGCCATAGGGAAGCTGATACAAAGGAAGGTCGATTTTTTTTAATTATTAATTAAATAATAGTGTAACTCTCAACCTTTGAAATTTAATTCACTCTTTTTCATTTAATTTTTTATTAGACGACACATATTTTAGTATATTCTTTTAATCTGAAATTTTAGTCATTCATTTTATAAAAAGTAAAAATTCAAGAACACCAATTCTAATCTCGACCATGGCCATGAGTGTCATTACCACCAATATATATTTATCATAAGTACAAATATATAATGTGTAGAGAGTGATAAAATATATTTAGATGCAAATGTATTTTAGAGTGCATAATTGGATAAAAAGTGCATCCCTCTCTCTATGTGTGTGTGTGTGTGTGTTCATTGTTGCAATCTCTATATGTGTGTGTGTGCATGCGTCTATGTTTCTTCATTGTTTCAATTGTATTTTTGAATTATATGTAAAGTACATAACTTTACCTAAAAATATACCAAAATATAAATAAGTCCAACATTTTAACCATAAAAAAATATATTTTTCAATTGTTTTATATGATATATACACAACTTTTTAAAAACAATATATAATATATACATAGTTGACATAGTTGACATTAAAATATATTACATAACATGTGCATTGAGACATTTATTTATGGAACACATTATGCATATTAGAATGTTTTCTCTTTTATTAATATAGTTGTAAGTATGTGTCAATATTACGTAATAATCATACATAATTATATATTTTATTGATAAGTCACATTGAATTTTTTATTATAAATAATTTTAAATGTCACATATTAATTTAACATTAAAAATTAAGTGAAGCACACATTTCCTTATTGTTTTTATTAGGAAGTGCTTGATATTTTTTAATTTAATATTAAGAATTGAATGAATTACAAATTTCATTATTATTTTTATTAAGAAGTGCTTGATATTTTTTTTGTTTTTAACTTGCCATTATCATTTTTCTTTGGACATTGAATATTTTATTATGTACAGCATCAAAATGTTTTCCTTTAACTTTTTATTTTTATATATTGATATATATGAATTTTATATCAACATAAATTAGTTAACATATATATTCAAAGAATTTACTTAGATCCTCTGTTGAAATAATTCTTGAAAGGTATAAGGTTTAAACATCTTACTCATATTTTACTTTGATTCTAAATGCTTTATCCTTTTTGAAATTGATATAAAATTATATTACATCATGTGGACATCAAAATATTTTTAGCATATTGGATTCTAATATCAAACAAAAAAATATCATGGTGACGATAATGAGGTTAGGATTATTGATGTTGTATAACGCTTTAAATAAAAACTAGCTAAACATGAACATTCATTTTTATTTTTTATTATAGCCAACAATGTTTTTCTATTAAGAGAATATTTTCTTTTTATTTTCAGAAAGAGACATTTAAACTCTAATTTGAGCACAGCTATAATCATACATCCATGCATACTGGGCTATAGAATGCATATCTTGGCCGAAAAAAAATTTCGTACATATTTCCGGAGGTTAAATCTCAACCATCTACATTAAAAAAATGTTTCTATTAGAAAAAAAAAAATCCAACATTTTAAATAAATATTTATTTGAGAAAAAATTCATTTTTTCTTAATTAATTTAAAAAAACAAAAATTCTTGTCTAAATATTTATATTTTCATTTAAAATCAAGTTTCACATTTAAGTTTTCAATTTAAATATTCACATACTACCTAAATGCTTTTGATTCCTTAGGTGTGATCTAAATTAGAGGTTTCTCTATTGTAGTTATAGAGAGAGAACACGTACGCATCATGCATGTAAGGCCCATTCATGTCGCCCCCTCTCGGTTTCAATTATTTGTTTATTTATTTATTTGTCTCTATTAGGCCGATAGACCTTCCTTTTGAATCAACTCACCTTATCTCTTCATCAACCTTTTTGTTGTGTTGATGACATCTCTCCTGAATGCCTATTGGTGACATTTGTCAATGAATGATCCCACCAAATAAGAAAACAAAGTTGGGAGAATGTAACAGGTGTGATATCATTAAATTTTGTTTCATGTGTCCAACGAAAATGGAAAAATTGTGGCATGTGCATTTAATTATTGATAGCCTCCACCATCTTTATCAGGCAAAACCATGCCGTCAAATACTAGAATTCTAGCGTAGCCTGAAGATTCTCCAAAGGCGCCCCACTCAATTTTCATAGACAAAAACGATTGGGGGTTTATCATTTCTTTCTCAATTTGTTTGGGGATGGTAGATGGAGTACCTAGAGGAGCTACAACTAAAGGATCTGTTGATCATTTCTTTTTTAATTTGGTTGGGCATGGAAGCTAGAGTACTTGGAGGAGTGACGGCTGAAGGATCTGGTCAAGAAGCATTCAAAGTTCATCAACTAGCCCATATATTCTTGGACTAAGAAGACTACCGAATTTCATCAAATACACCATATATTTGTGTACTGAGAAGACTATCGCAAAGGATGTGAGCGACGACAAAGAGGAGGAAAAGGAGAAGAAGGAAGATGAAGTGGATATCGAGGAAATGGGGGAGGAAAAAGAGAAAGGGAAGAGGTAAAAGAAGGTGAAGGAAGTGTTGAATGAATGGAATCTGGTGAGCAAGCATAAGCCTATTTGGATGAGGAAGCTAGAGGATATTACGAAGGAAGATGAAGGGGATATCGAGGAAATGGAGGAGGATAAGGAGAAAGGGAAGAAAACAAATAAAGTGAAGGAATTTGCATGAGTGGAGTCTGGTGAACAAGCAGAAGCCTATTTGGATGAGGAAGCCAAAGGAGATTACTAAGGAATAATATGTGTCTTTCTACAAGAGTCTCATTAATGATTGGGAGGACCACTTCTATGAAGAATTTCTCTGTGGAAGGTCAACTGGAGTTCAAGCCTATTCTGTTATTTCCCAAGAGGTCTTTGTTCAATCTATTTTACAATGGGAAGAAACTCAACAACATTAAGCTCTATGTGAGAAGGGTTTTCCTAATGGATAGCTGTGAGAAACTTATTCCTAAAGGCCAATTTTATTCATATATCGACTAGGTTTTGGCATTTTGATATGACTAAATATAATATATTCCTTCGATTAGATAACACCTGAACCTATGTGTCCACAAGCCCACACCAGTGTATCTAATCCACTGACCTCTAGCATAGCTTTTCCACTGGCTCCTTTGAAATCTCCTCAGGCGTGACCACATCTAGTAACCAACTCTCTCGCTTCCATAGCCCAATCCAAAAACTACCTCAGAGCTTGAAAGGTACGCCATTGAGAGGCTCCATTCACTCAGAAAATGAAGGAGTCATCATCAACTTCTACCCTGACTACTGCTGCTTAAACTGATAAAAAATAAAACGAAGACAAATGTACTGAACTATTACCAATAGATTCTGAGAAAGTTACCTATTGAGAATGACCCAACCCATATACTCAACCTGGCTCTTGTCTTTCCCCAGCTCTGCAGCGAATAGAATCAAACATACCAATTCAAATATACTCAGCTTGTCTCATGTCTTTCCCAGGCTCTAAAGCAAATAGAACTGAACTTACCAATTCAAATCTATTGATAAATTGTTAATAACTCACAGACAACAGCCAGAACATGTGGCATCAAAGAGTTGCGACATGCAGAGAAATAAGAACAGGTGGTATTCATGGAAATGGTTGTGCCAGCATGGGACATCCAACAAAATGATAGTTGCGATAGTAGCAGCATGTGAAGCAACCAAAATAGGTAAATGACTAAAGTATAACACAAAACTTTAGATACAACAAAATAGGCAAAGAAAGTATAGCACGAAAGTTTCGATAGAACAAAATAGGAAAAGAAGAAATGTCATGAGTTGAGCAAGTTGGTTAAAAGCCTGAATGAAAACTTTGGGTTTAAAAATTTAGGATAAAGAAAACTTCCCAAACTTTGGTTAAAAATGTGTGGCAGAAAGTTTGGCAGCTCAAAAAACTAAAGCAAACTTCCCGCAATAAGACCTCTAATATTATTGTCCAATCAAATCTGTGATAATTCATATTTCTTCAATTATATAAATAATAAATAATATGTTATTAAGCTAAACATTAGGCACAAGCTAAAAAATGTGTGGTCAAACTCGGAACTAATATGCAGTCAAATGAGCTATCAATTGCTATAGTCCCGCAATAGGGACTAATAAAGGATATGTTGGGTGGATTTAGGCTTCTTTGACGTGTTGTTTTTATTTATATTTTAATATTTAATTTCCAATTATAAATTTGATTTTAGATTTGTTAATAAATTAATCTATAACAGAAATAATCATTTTATAATTTAGATTAAATCATTATATTATTTAACATATCTCAATGAGTTGTGATTTTATATTTGCAATTTTTTTATTTTTTTTTAAGAGTAAAAGTTTAACTAATTTGAATGCTTTGGATATTTTTATTCCTACTCAAATAACTAAAATACTAAATAGAAGATATCTTGGAGTGGATCCAAGTCTATCTCCTTTTCCTTTTGGTTTCTTGTTCTTATTTCTTGCATAGTTAATTTGATTTTAATCCAGTTATAGAAAGCATAATTATCATATTAGATTTGTTAATAAATGGTATAAAAATAGTCTATAATAAATTTAATTATTATATAACTCAGATTGAATTATTATATTATTTTTTATTATTTCAATGTTTTTAGGGTGGAAACATTGAAGAATCAACTTAGAAGGTTATTTTTAGTAGTCGATCTTAGTGTGGATAATTGAGGTTTAAAATCTGACACAATTATTTGGAGGTATTAAATGATGTGTTTTAGGGGTAAAATAACTTTAACTTTTGTAGATCCCTTTTGTGATATGCTACACATAGAGACATATTAAACAATGCATGAGTCACATCAATTTCCATGTAAAACTTATTCCTCCTGTAAGCTCGCCTACTTTCTTGAAAATTACTAGAGGATACCATGTCAACCCCACTAACTCATGTGTATGGTATAGCTACATGTCGACTTTCAAGAAGTCTCTAGGAAGTCTGAAATTATAACTCTATTTGAGGGTTGAGGGAGTCAAATATTATTCCTAGTTAGGTATCAAGTTATGGTAAATATGAGGCCACTTGGACAAGTAGGTGTTCCATCCTATGCTATTGTATTCTGTTCCATACTTAAGAAGATAAGTTAGGTGTTCATAATTGGAAAAAATAAAAAAAGGGGGTTAAACCTATGCAATGGTATTATAAGCCACACGTGTCAGGTAAATCTGTATAGAGTACCTCTTTCTTTGTACTTGCATATTTCCATGCTAGAGAAAATAATTCAAATCAACATCACCTTCTACCTAGGTTTCCTATCATAACGCCATTCTATAAATTAAATGGATTTTAAATGAAGATTTGTATTTTAATAATTAACTCATGGTGCAACTCACATTTCCAATATTAAAAAAATAAGAAAAATTAATTAAATTATATTTTTTTTTTGCAAGTTAGGCTATTCTATTAATTCCAAAATGCAAACGTAACATATGCTATAGGCTGGATTGGAAAGTTGTGCTTAGCCAATCCCAACCTTTGTTACATGGTTTCTAGACAGCTTCGGGGGAGGAAACTAGCAAAAAAAAAACTTGAAACAGAAAATTACATTGCACACAATAGCACAGGCATATATAAGCAGTACAACGTGAACAGTAACAAGAAGGCACTAATAGAAAGCTTGATAAAAAACATAAGAGATCTGTGCAGTTGCATAGACTTTACTTTTCATCTTCATCATCACCGTTGGGGACTTCCTCCTTAATGGGGTATGCAGGGGCTTGCGCAACAGCTACCTCTGTGTCTGCCACAGTACACCCGGGATTGTGGGCCGGTGCACGGAGGAATGGGGAGTCTGAATCAACGCAATCATGGACACGCATCCAGATGCCATCAAAATCCATCACCCAGACATCTGAATCCTTATATTCCTCCTCCTGTACTGGAAGCAGGTTAGTTTTTCATTGATGGAGGTGCATTTGGGGAGAGATGGTGGACTTACTTGGTCCTTGGCTACCTCTCAGTGCAGCTTGCCGAGGGGCTTTTACATTCTGCTTGAGATCAGGACACTGAAGATAATTTTTTTTGGAAAAGGAGCCTTCCATCGACTCTAGGTGATTGTCCTCGCCACCGTGATATTAACCAAGGATATCCCCTCTATGTCCTCGGATAGTTATCTAACGAAGTCTGGGATCCATTGCAAGCAGAGGCAAGGGGAAGGAATTCAGGGGAGGGTAAGAAAAAAGGAAAACAACGCTTGGGTTTAGGGAGTGGGAATATCTAGTGGGAAAGGTGAGCAGGAAGGGGTGCAGAAACCCCATGGAGACTGCACAGCATGACTCTGAGAGTAGACCATTGTAGCCTTCTGAACTAAGGGAGAAGCCAGAGAAGAGTTAAAGAGGCAAGATGTGAAGATAACAAACTTTGTATGGAAGAAGGCTGCAAAATCATATTTTTAAAGGGGCGGGGGTGTCTACGAGGATGATAGCATTGATTGGACTTCACACACATCTGCATGCTATAATTCATCACCTGAGGAGGCTCGAGTGAAGGGGGTGGCTGCAATACGAGCTAATTATGGTATTCATTAATGGTGAGATAATCGAGGTGATGCTCCAGACCTAGTGATGTCGTTCGTGTCCTCCTGCCATCATTCCTGACTCTGTGAGTCTTATGAAAGTGACTAATAGTTTGAGGATCCATAGTAGGTGAGGCTCTGTGCAGAATATCTCCACCTCCATGGGAGTGTGTGATGTGACTGTCAAGTGTGTCACTTGTGTCACCCACATCCCAGGAGATCAGATCATTCTGAATGAGAGTAAGCCAGTCATATCTAAGTGTTTTCCCCTCAAACTGTGCAAGATTCGAATGATGCAAATCACAGTTGCTTTCCACCCCTTTGTTCTCCAGGAGATCCACGACAAAATTGGCTTTTCTGCAGACATGCCCAAAAGTGATGGCTCTATGGTTGTGAATCAACCCTTCTAGCACCTTGAGCTTGTCGGTCAGTCTGTAGTTGTTATAAAATTTTGAGGAAGCCATGCCTTGAAGGATTTTTATGGTAGCGATGGTTATGATTTTCAAGACTTCTTCTATTTCCAAAGGGAAGTAATGAAACTTGATGGAAATCTGAATACCTTGTATCATCCCCTATAACTCCGCTAAATTATTTCAGTCCCAAGCTATATTCCTGTAGTAAATCCAAAGAGGGTCTCCTTGAGAGTTCCTGACAATGACTTTGAAACCTGCAATTCCAGGGTTGCCTTTGGACGTGCCACCAAAATTGCAATTGAAGAAGCCATTAGAGGGGGGAGACCATTTATTTGGAGAAAGAGTCCTACCTGCGCTTCTAGGATTGATGTCCATGGGGGTGTTTACGCTCATTTACCAGTGGTTCCATATGTGGTGCTCTGTTGTAGAGGTGGAGAGGTCCTCCTGAATCCAGGCATCTAAGGCCAGAGTTTCCAAGAGGTTGTTATGAATCCTGTCCTAGAGCTGATCAAAAGTGGATGCCTTCTCTTTGAAGATGTGGTTATTTTTTTCCATCCATGTGTTCCAAATGAGGATGCCCGAAATAATCTGCCAGAGTCTGTTCATGAGATTGCTGGTATATGGGTTGTCCTGCCAGCTACTGATGGTGTTAATGATGTTGCCCCTTGCTCGATTGGAGCATGACATAAAGCTACAATTATGTCCCACAAGGAATTGGCAGTGGAGCATTGGTCCAACAAGTGGTCAATGGTTTCCAAGTTATTCTAACATAAAGGGCATTTGGAGGGTCCTACAAATCCGATCTTCAAAATATTCTCCCATGTGAGGATGCATCGTATATTGAGAAGCCACAGGAAGGTGGCTATTTTAAGCCATAGATTGACTTTCCATATTTTTTTCCAGTTGAGATCTACTAGTTCAGGGTTCTGTTGATGAAGAATGTTGTAGGCTTCCTTGGTAAAATAGTTTCCACTAGGCAAGTGCCCCAAGCAGTAACGTCAAGTCCTATTTTTACTCTATTTTTTTTTTTTGTATTGATATCCTCCCAGATTTATATGTAGCTTTCATTGTTATAGTTGTCTTTCCATCTACTCGTATGCAGCCATTGCCTGTATCCTTGGGAGGTGTCGTCCATCCAGAGGCCTTGAGCCTTCTGGATTTTCCTTCCTTGGAGAGCCACACTCCATAGAGGTCAAGGGAAGATGAAGGATAGGCTTGGCATATGTTTCCAAGAGTCCTCCCATAATCTAGCATGGTTACCACTTCGTAGCTCCCAAAAGCTATGATTTTGGATCATCCTTTTTTGGTCACTTTCTCCTTTCTAGATTTGGGATCCAATTGGGTCAAGTTTATACTGTATGAGATCCTCATTTGGCCAGTGGTGTGCGTACTTGGCTGCCCATAGGTTGGACCAAGGAGTGTTAGTGTTGGAGACCCATTTCCACCAGATGTTGGCTCCTATTATGTTGTTTCTATGCTCAGGTTCACGCAGTCCTAATCCTCCCTAACATTTGGGGGTGTAGACATCCTTCCAATTGAATAAGGCCCATTTATTCTTTACTTTGGTGCCTCCCCATAAAAAGGATCGTTACAAGTTGTGCATGGCTTTGAGAACCCATTTAGGAGATGCAAGGACCAAGAAGAGAAAGATATGGAGGGATTGAAAAATAAATTTGATGAGGACCAGGTAGTTAGCTATGTTGAGGGTGCGATGGGTCTAGTTAGATAACCTGAATTCCATTTTGTCTAGTAGAGCTCTCTAGGAGGAGTGATGGATGTTTGAGTCGATTATCAGGGCTCCTAGGTATTTGGAAGGTAAAGAAGCAATGGATAATCCAAGGATGTAGGTGATGGTGCGTTAGGTTAGAGGGGAGATGTGAAAGAAGAAGATCTATGATTTGTCAGGATTGACCTCTGTGTCGCAGGCTTCATAGAAGGAATTGATAATGGATTTGATGGTTTTCTCTTCCTGGATCGAGGGGTAACCCATAATCATAGTGTCATCCACAAATTGCTGGTGAGAGGAGGGGACTAGGTTGTGGAGGTGTAAACTAAGCAGGGCGCCTATCTGTGCAACCCTTCTGCCAGGATGATGAAGATAAAGGGAGAGAGAGGATCCCCTTGTCTTATGCCTCTCGTGGGTTTGAAGGTAGTAGAGGGGATGTCGTTGACCAAAATGGAGAGGAATGTGAGGTGATGGGATTCATGATCCATCTGACCTAGGTATGGCTAAAGCCAAAGGCTAAAAGAACATTTTTTATATATTCCCATATGAGTTTATCAAAGGCTTTTGAAAGCTCAATTTTAAGAATCATGCCTATTTTTTTGGTGGTTTTGAGGGAGTAGATGACTTCACGGATTAAGATGATGCCACAAAGAATCTACTTGCCTTCCACATAACCTATTTTCTCTGGGAAGATCATGAGGGGAAGGAGCTTCTTTAGTATGTTAGCTATAACTTTGGAGATAATTTTGTAAATTACACTACAGAGAGCTATAGGTCTGTACTTACTTGGCGAGGCTACATTGTCTTCTTTTGGTACAAAAGTGATGAAGGTGGGATTTAGCATAGGATGGAGAAAATGGGTTGAGCGAGATTCCTCCACTACGTCCCAAACTTCATTTTGGTTGGTCTCCCAAAAGAAACGAAAGAAGTTGGTGGTGAATCCATTGGGACCTAAAGGTTTCCTTGCCTTTAGCTAAAAGACTGATTTATCCACCTCAGAAAAATTGTTAGATGCGAGCAACATTCTGTTATGTTCATCCGTAATCAGCTTAGGGATGTGTTGAGTTATTTCCCCAATGGCCTCATTCCTCTTGTGGTTGGGTTTTTGTAGGATATCCTTTAAATGATTGCACATCTCCTCCATGATGGCTTGTTTTGTTTCTAGCCTTTCCCCCATTTGGTTCTTGAGGGTTGTAATTATGTTGTGCATCTTGTGCTGAATGGTGGAGCGGTGGAATAATTTGTTATTTATTTGTCCCCTTTTGAGCCAGTTGATTCTTGATTGTTGTCTCCACAGAGCTTCTTCTTGGTTCCTTCTTTCTTCCAGCTGAATGGTTAAGGTTTTCTCCTGATGTTCTGACTCAGCTGAGCGCCCCTCTTGAATGATGATTTGTTGCAATTTCTTCATTTTTTCCTCAAGATATTTCTATTCTATGAATATGTTTCCAAAGGTTGTTTTGTTCCAAACTTTTATTGTCCTTTGAGTAGTTTCAATTTTTCCTGGAACTGGATCATTTTAATAACTTGAGGAGGTGCTAATGAGGACCACCATTTGGAAACCATTTCCTTAAACCCCGCGTGCCAAAACCAGCAGTGTTTGAAGTGAAAAGGTTTATGAACATGCTTACCTACCTGTGACCATTGAAGCTGTAATAGCCAATGATCATATCCTACTGTCGGGATGATGGTGGAATATATGTCACCTCCTACTCGGATGAGATCTTCTGTGATGAGGAATCTGTCCAATATTGAGGATATCTTATGTGCACCTCCTCTTTTTTTGTTCGATGTGAAGATATCATTGGAGGTATGTAGATCTATGAGGTTATTACTATGGATGAAATTATTGAATCCATTACTATCTGATTCTAGGTGCATCCTTCTGCCTTTATTTTCCTAAATATTGGTTATCATGTTGAAGTATTCTCCCAAGAGCGAGAGAAATATGGAGAATTGTTTGTTGTTTTTCACTAGCTTGTCCAGGAATGCCAATTTTTGTTGGGATTTTTGTGGAGAGGAGAAATTTGTGAGCAGACCATGGATGTCTGTGCCAAGAAAGTGAAATTTGGCCTGGATGAAGTGTCTGTTAGCATGAAAGTTATATAAGGAGATGATTTTGGGATTCCAGATGATTTCCAAGCCTCCAGATGCCCTGTTTACATCAACCACTATTGTATTGTTGCCTTTCCAAATTTTTTTGAAGATGGTATCTAGAGTTGTGCTCGAACATTTGGTTTCTTGCATATAGAATATTGTCGGATGTTCCTTAATGATCCTTTTATTTATGATACTATGCTTCATGGGGCTTCTGAGCCCCCTTATATTCCAGAAGATGACATTCATGGGATATGATTGGAGGTGAGGGCATAGAATCTATTAAGCTTGGGGAATCTCCTAGAGTCCAACATTTATTTCCCAATTTCTATGGTTCTTTGTAGGGATGTTTTCCTACCCCTTTTGTGGGACTCTTTTGTGAAATATTTGGTATTAATAAGCATGCCTCAATGGATACCCAGAGAGGGGAGCTTCTATGATTTGGCGAGGATTTCCTCCATTTTTTGGATTTTTTTCTCTAGGATACATTTGTAGTCCTTCTTGTTGCAAGAATCCTCTAACCCTATGAGATCTAAGCCTTCCAAATCTATGCTTTTTTGTTCTTCCTCCATCGCTTATGGAATTGATTTTATGATATGTTCTTTGCCCTTGAGAAGATTGTTTTCCCCTACCTCTATTTCATTTGGTGCTTTCAAGAAGGTCTCAACGGGAACCTTGTCATTTTGTGCATTTGAGGACTATGCCTGCTCCATGGAGGTATGCCCAGTTTCGATGGCTGGTTCGAGTTCATTTTCATTTAGCTGGTTTAGGGCTGCGAAGTTGTTGTTGATCATGGGTCCTATTTTGTTTTGCTGAGGGGTAGTTCTCGTATTATGTCTTTTTTTTCTTTCGACCTTCGTGAATCCTCTTGCTACTTTTTCATTGGATTCTTTTTCAGTTTTAGCTTTCTTATTTAGGGGGAAGTCTCTGAAGAGGTGTCTGTGTTGGTGGCACTTTATGCATCTAAAAGGAATGTGCTCATAATCTACAGTTTGTGTCCATTCAAAATCTACATCAATTCAGCTTACCTCGCCTGGTAGCAGTTTGTTTAGGTTCATGTAGACACATATGCGGATGTAGGCTACATAACGGTTGATATTGGTCTCCTCTGCAATATTGACGAACTCTCCTAGGGTATTTCCAATGTCTATGAGCGTCAATTCTTCCCAGTAGTCTTGGGGTAGAGAGTATAGCCAGATCTAGACTGGTGACCAAGTAAGATCTTGTTTTTCAGGGTTGAAACACTTAGTCCAGGGTTTGAGGTATAGGCCTGCAGTGTTGAAGAAGTAGGGGCCCCCATCCATGATTCTATCTTTGTCTTCAGAGAAAGTGAAGAGAACATTGAAGAAGCCTTTAGCGCAGAGTTGTAGGTCAATATGGCCTTTAGGTTTCCATTTCATGGCTATCCATCCTCTCAATGCTTTTTGAGTGTGCCAGAAACCCATGAACTTGCCTATCAATGTGTGATCCTTTATGAGTTGGACCATGCCAATGATTTAGTGCGCTGGGAGTTCTATCATTGTTTTATTAGTGTCCATTGGTATTCATGTGGTTGATTTAGAGTTCGTTGCTGCTGCTGCTTGTGTATTTTTTGGTTGCGTTGTGGGTGTCTCCCCTGTAGTTTCTTGAGATGGGCGAGAGTTGTGCTGATTGACGGTATCCTCCCCTCCCACCGCCCCTATGGGAGGTTGGCCTATTAGAGGGGAGCAGTCGTCAACCCACTCGAATCGTTCATCGGTGAGCCTGAAGCTGTCCAGGTGAGAAGTGTCAGTCGATCAGTCTGGTGAAGGACGTCTTCCTAGGGCAGCCAATGCTAGAACCTGCAAACCCTAGGTCATGGAGGAATTTGCTGCAGTGCGGAGAACTCACTGGACCCCTCTCTTCCTATTTCAATTATAGCAAGTTGGGGACTTTATTATTAATTATATATATATATATATATATATATATATATATATATATATATATATATATATATATATATATATATATATATATATATATATATTAAACATATATACATTTAAAAAAACATGTAACAAGATTCGTAATAGGTTGATTCTCTCTCATTTTAATTTTGAGATTTTTATAGGCTTTGTGACAATACCACAAGTCAATATCATAACTTATTTGTGATTATAATTTAAACTATTCTAAAATATCTTATGGAAGTTAAATTCCTATAATCCTAATAATTATTGATAATTAAATTAAATTCCAGAAATATTTTTTCAAACAAATTTATATATCTATAATGGAACTAGTTAACCAAATTTAAATTAATAAAAAATAATACACCATACCATATAAATCATGAAAATATTAATTTACAACTTTGTAATTTAAATATTAATATCATGCGGTTTTATATTTTAAATATTAAAATATATAAAGTGAAAGGAGAAGGAAAATTTGACACAAAGGAATATTGTGCAATTGTTGGAGTTAATTCTTACATTCCATATTTGATAAGTTGGTTTGTGATGGTTGAGAAATTCTCTCAACCTCTCTGTCTAATTTACGAATAAGTTGGATCTTAGAAACTCTATTTAATAGAGTAATCTGAATGTAAATATGTGTGTGAGTGTGTGTGCACATACATCATTTGTGCATAATATATGACTATGTTTCTGTAATTGTGTCATTTTAGCCAGTTCTTTCATGGTATCGGAGCACATAATGGCCTGTGTGGTGTGAGTCTAAGTCTTTGGAGAAGGAGATCGTGTTAATTGGATTGCATCTAGACGCAACAAGGAGTTTCGCTATTGTAGATCCTTGCGTGAATCATTTGTTGCGTTACTATATTTCACTGCAACCGTGGAAACTATGGCCCGGATTGCAGTATGGCTACGTGCAGGGCCACCCGATGAAATGGGCTAGCTAATTTCATTTTCGGGCCGCAAGATGAAAGCTAAGTGCCATTTGCAAGTGTGACGAATATTCTATCTCTGGGAGCACGCTATCCTTTAGAAGACGGAGATCCACTGCAGTTATGGGAGCCTCTCCAGACATAAATAAAAATGATTCACTATTTCTTATTTTGAGGATAACACTATGTTTATAAGGGAAAGCTAGTGATATTTCTTTGTCTACCCTCTTCCATTGAGACTAATTTCCTAACTAATGAAAAAATATGATTATGCTTAGAACTCTGAATTTCATTGAAGTCTTTATTTAAGAAGCTGCTGGCTAAAGCTCCGAATTGTGAACACTGTGAATCTATCTAAGCTTCTCTCGCAATACTTATTGTGCCAAAATTTCTTCCATTGTTTTAAATTTATGAAAATTTCACTTCTAATTATTTGATTCATGGTAGGATTGAATATATTTTCGAGCAGTGCATTGTGTTGCATTACGTATGGGAAGACTCAAAGTGTCGGTTGCTTTGACTCTGCTGCTGGTCCAAAGGGTTGAGTAGCGACTGGTTTGAAGAACTAATGCAGCGAGGTGTTTTAAACTGACTGGCCGATGAGTATTTCTATCACACGGAATTGGAGGCGAACAGTTGATGTGGAAAGATATTGTGCCATACCTGGTGCCTGATTTTAAGGTCAACACGATTTTCTCGCCATTTTAGAAAAGGTATTTTATTTTGTATTCTTTTATCATGGATTTTATGGTGTTAGAAAAATTCAGTGGTTTGAATTTTCCCTCATGGAAAGTAAAAATACAACTGCAATTAATGAATAAAAACTTGTGGGGAATAGTGAATGGTTCAGAAGCAGCACCTACAGATGCCAAAGAGTTATTTGAATGGAAAAATAGAGATGAAAAAGCTAAGTCTATTATTGGACGTGCTCTTTCTAATTCGAAATTACATCATGTAGATATTACTAAAACATCAAAGGAAATATGGGAACATTTGGCTACTTTGTTTGGTGTAAAATCTACAAATGCAAAATTTTCCATAAAGCTGAAATTATTTAGTCTGAAAATGAATGAGGAGACATCTATGTCTAGTCATGTAAATAATTTAATGTCTCTGTTAAGAAAATTAAGTGAAGCTGGGACTAAGGTGGAGGATGAAGATGATAAACATGTATTATTAAATAGTCTTCCTTTAAGTTATAGTAATGTTTTTTTCACTTTGAGTCAAATGTCTACACAAACATTGCAAGAGACAATTGCAGCACTTCTCGCGGATGAAAAATGACTAAAACCGGAAGATGCAGAAGGGAATTCTCATGTAGAAAATTCCTTGTGGACAAATTCAAGGATGAGAAAGAAAAATGCAAGCAAAGGTGACATTGAATGCTACTATTGTAGGAAAATTGGGCATACAATGTGGAATTGCAAAAGTCGTGCTAGTGATGTGTTAAAAGGGAAAGAATCAACAAGTATAACCATAGATGAATACCAATTGAATTCTGTTGATGAATTCAATGAAGAGAGTGAACATGTTAAACTCTTTTAAGAATAACCAGCAGTTCAATTATGTGTCTGATGCCAGTACTTAAAGATCAAGTGGCAGTAAGGCTCAATATGGATGGTTGTCTAGATAGTATGGCAGTTGTGGATCTAGGGGATGATCCATCATTAGTGGTAGACATGGAAGTAGTTTCCTAATGAGGTTATGCGACATATTGGGATGCTATCTAGTAATTGACTTCGGGAAGTCCTTGATTCGGGAGTTGAGGAAGCGAACTCAGGAATCCAACTTGCCAACTACACCTTTCCGAGGATTATGAGGCACCTTGATGGAGCATCCACTGATAAGCTTGATTATTTTTTTATTTATGAGTCAATTCAATAAATTCATGTAATGTAATCATTAAGGGGGGATGTTGGAGTTAATGCTTACATTCCATATTTAAGAATTTGGTTTGTGATGGTTGAGAAATTCTCTCAACCTCTCTGTCTAATTTAGGAATAAGTTGGATCTTAGAAACTCTATTTAATAGAGTAATCTGAATGTAAATATGTGTGTGATTTTGTGTGCACATACACCATTTGTGCATAATATATGACTATGTTTCTGTAATTGTGTCATTTTAGCCATTTCTTTCAGCAATCGTAAAAACGAGCATTTTATATTTGAAAGTGTTTAACAAAAATCTATTTCCCGAGCTTAATAGTGATTGAATTATAAAATGCCATTTTTAAAACATGTAATGATTGTATTAAAGTCTCAATGATTTTCTTAAGCTTCATTGTCTTGAATTCAAAAGCAAGATACAATAAAGTTGCAAATAGAAATTTAGTGTATTTTGTATATTCTACACTTTGCTTTCGTTTATAGTGAACAACAACAATATCGTTCCTTATTTTAAAGTTTAAATGTGGGTATTACACATAATAAACCTACCTTTAAGAAATTTTGAAACAAAAAATAAAAAAAATTTGGTCGAGGGAAGAAAATCTGGACATCCATTTCTTATCAATTTATAAATTTAATACAATATTATATAATGAAGTAGTTTTCAACTTATTATACCATATATTGTTTGGTTATAATTTTATATAATACAAATTTGTATAGTGATTATTTATATTTTAACATTATATAGATTAACTGTAACATCTCTCAGTATATTTCTTACAAAATATATATGGTTAAAAGAAAATTGTCAAATTTAACCAACAGTTAGCGTTTCACTAGTGGCTGATCATGATCATACAATAAAATCAGTAATATGAAGTAACTATAGAAATGGATTAGATATTTATATAAAGGAATAACCATAAATGCAACTTATTAACATAATGTTGTCTATTGCAACTTTGTATCATTAACATTATTCAATTAATTAAGCTTATTAAAACCACAATAAACTATGTAATTTCCAATATTATGCAAAGTGGTCATATCATGAAGAGAGCTAAATAGGAAAGCATATTACCTTGGAAACCACGAAGGGAAAAACTTAAAAGTTTTATGAGGGAGTGCATCCCTCACTCAATGACAACAAAGGAATCCATCCCTTGTCCATTGATGAAATTTTACAAAAGAAACATAAGCTTGTTTTCAATCATAATTAAATAGAGGTCATTACATTAAACATGTTGTCACAGTTCTCAAACACATTACCCAAGAGTTATTTGAGAATAATTTTTTTGTGATATGGTTGTTTACCGCAATAATTTACTTAATGTAAACTAAGTTTGACTATCTTTCCCTCTTTATATAATAATGGTTATACATAATGATCTTATCATCTACAATAGAATTAGTTATAATTCATCTTTCAATCATTGCAAAAGAGATCATTTTAGAAACCATCACTTCATTCTTTGTGAAAGTCACGATTCCTTCCTGCAACACTATCATCAGTAAAAATATAACATCATGATTATCTCAAATATCAATTTATCAAAACCCAAAGGATTATGAATTTTGCATCAATATATAATTAAATCTCTACCACTCCACATTTCTATTTCAAGAAACTAATAACCTTATGCTCATTTTACCTCTTGGCATTAAACACTTTTGTTCACGTGCATAAATGAAAGTAATATCGATAGCTAATATTTTACAATTAAATGGATTTATAAAGTGGAAAGTATTAACTATTTAAAACATGCAATTTCATAAATATTATTTTCTAAACAATAGTTTTAATGTATTTACTCAAAATGGAAAACCATGGGAAAAAATTTCAAAAATCATGGTATTGTCTTTTAGCTAATATTATGATTGCAAAACCATGGATAGAAATCTACTTGTTTCTTCTAATACAAAATTGTTCCTGTTATTATGCATGTAATAATATAAAACACAATCATTATTTTTTTTCCTATATTTTAAATGCATCATTTATACAATTATAAAAGTTTGTCTATTAATCCATATTTCATATGCATTAAATAAATGCATTTATTATGAAAACCTATTTATTTATCCGTATTTCAAATGCATTAATAAATTATTTAAATTCAAGTATTCAGAAGAACATTATTATTTATCCACCTTCAAACTTTTAAACTCACCACTACATTATTCCACCACAATATAACCAAATATTTATTTTATGCACGTGCATGCATAAACCATATGCCTTACTAAATCCATGACTACATTAATACAGGGAAATATAAACCAAGAAATATTTTATGCACATGCATGCATGAACCATATGCATTATCAAGTCAAGAACTAATTTATTCCATAGCAAGATAAACCAAGGCTGCAATATTAGACATCTAGTTATCATGGATTGTATTCACTCCCAACTACTATCCTAGAAATCACATGCCACGAGATTGAAGACTCACAAGGAAGATGAAAGATGATTATTCTTTGAATGTTAATAAATATTTGAAGATATGGTTGTAAATTATAACTCACCATGTTAATGTATTTATTCCTTGGACTGGACGATTCCAATGTGGCAGTTCTTCATTCCTCGAGCTCCGAGTCACTCTCATTATAGGAAATTTCAGCCTAAAAGTGCCCATGAAAATTTCACGTACATAATATATAAACTAATAAAAATCATTTAAATCTAAAAATACGGAAATCTAAATATTTTGGAGGGAAAATAAAAAAATTGTTTTTTTTCTAATTATATTTTTTGCTGATCTCCTTTTATGTTTGCTTAAATTTCAAGTCTATACACTCGTTAAATGCAGAATTAACTTCCACATACAGTGGGTACCCATTATGCATATTTTTTAGAGGACCCACATTAATAAAAAATGAAGATACATTTAAAAAAACATGTTGAACACATTTTTTTAATGTATCTTCAAATTTTTATGAATATGACTATTCTCAAAAGTATGCATAATGGGTACTCATTGGATGCATAATTTAATTCCACATCAATTGAGTTTCTACACTTGAAATTTGAGAAAATATATAAGGAGATAATCCAAAAATACAATGAAAAAAGGTATTTGTTTTCTTTCCCCTCAAAAATTCATAACTCCTATTTTATTAATTTTCCTGAGGAGGCCACTTTTAGGGTGAAATTTCTGGTAATGTGTGGCTTTGTTCAACAACTCGATATAGTATTTCAACAAAATATTCCAGCCTTGCATTAACAAAGAGATAAGGAAATCGTTGCGTATGAGACTTACTTTGAATGCAAAAGTGGTAGGTTCCTTTGCTTCAACCTTTTATTTCTGTTGGCGCAAATTCCATTAAAAAAAAAACATACAAAGCAACTCATAGTACAAGCTACCTTATGTTTGCATAGTCGAGAAACAAAAATAATTACATGTACTCATGTGTTACTGATAAATATCTATTTTTTTAATAATCACGTACATCCATATATTTGTTGAATTGATGAGTGATCTTATTAGAAATTGTCATGTAATTGTTTCTTAATGCCACCACTGGAGGTAACCTAATTAATTTCGAAGAACATCAAAATTATTCCATGTTATTATAATGTTTTATTCTAGGGATATTACATTCACCCCTCCCCCCTTAAAAGTAACAACATCCTAGATGTTCATTTCTTCTTCCTTTCACTATCATTACATTTCTGTACATTCGTTCCCTCTCACTAGAATTTTGTATTTTCATTTAGATTTATTTTATCTCACGCAATATGTGTTTCAGATCACCTTTCACTCATGGAACTTATCTCTAATTATGGTAGTTTCATAACCAAGACACTCAAATGGATCCTTCCCCTTCAAAATGGAGGATTTCATTTTATTTTTTTTAATTTGTTTTTAGGAAATACTAATAAGTAAAAGCGATAATGTTTTATTATGGACCGTAAATAGTTGCGCCTACAAAAATTGTTTAATTTTTACTTTCAAACTTTTATTTATTGTTCATTTTTTTGAAATAAAACAAAAATGTCTTCATAAAAATTGGTCTTTACCTTCCAGCATTCTTGGAAACTATGGCCACTCCTCACAATAAGTTAGTTATAGGTGGTTTATATACTATGAAAAGCACTCTAAGAGTGGTTTATCAACCTAAAATCTAGCACCTTGGGTGATTCATTAGCCTCCTTGGAAAATCACCCCATGGCATATGGATAATGAATCTAGATAGTATTGTTGAATAATAATCATATTATATTTAATGAAAAATTTCCAGCTATCAAATATTTATGCAATTTTTGGGTAATATATTCAACTATAAATAATTTATCACAATACCTCTCCAATTATTTAGAAAGAATATAATTCTCTAATTACATCAATTACCAAAGTATTCATAAGTGCACCACGTGTATACTTTCTTATCCCTTGTTGAAGATATCCACAAATATAGTACCATGAATTTCTGGAAATACAATATAAGTTGTCGTTCAACTAGAATTGTAGTATTTCCTCCCCAAGAATTAGGCTCCTTTCCTTCTAGGAAACAAATTAGAAATATTTCACACATTTACACCACCTCAACCAAAGTAGTGTGGCTATTATTTCTGGGTATAGGTATAGTTTGTATTTCCCACTGGCACCTTCAAATTTAGATTTCCTCTATCCCCGATAGTAATTTTCAGACACCTTCCACCCATGACATTTATCTATAATCATGTTAGACTTTGGTTGTCATATCATCCAAAAATGGTCACCCCTCTTGGAAAAATGGAGGATGTTTCATGTCCGTTCTAGACCATAATTCATTTTCACTATTTTCGATTAGTTAGGAGTCCAACCACTCACATGGTGGCTATTATGTATTCCCTAAATAATAGTAAGTCAAATACTTTCATTATATCAACAAAATAAAAATTTACATTCTCATAAGGAATATTTATTTTTCATTTTTTGGCTTTTAGCCACTATGTCATCTTGGAAAATCATAAATTGACTTTAAAACTCATTTACCACTTTTCCTTGACATTTTCTGTCAATTTCCATTTTAAAAATAAAAATAAAAGTTATAGTTTGATTTCCACTATCATTGAATATTTCCTTGAAGCATTTTCCAATTACTAACTCATGATTCCTTCAAAATTGTCATGCCGTACTACCTAAGCATCCTCATGGTTTCAGTGTTAAATCATGGCATCCCCCAAAATACAATAATTCATAGGAATCATGACTAACATCTCATGTCTCACGAGTGGTGTTCTTTAAAATTTTTCATATTATATTCAAGCATGTGTTTTATAAAAACGCCACTATATCTTCTATGCACAAATATTTCATGTCATGTTCGCATAATAGTAAACATTATACCTTCATATCTTCAGTCCTAAGCCGCATTGTAACCTTTTTATCTCTCCCTCATTCTTATGTATTTTACTTCCATAATATTAGTGATTCCAGCATGTTTACACTAATGTACCCCCACTCAATCATACTGACAACGTTAATCAAAATGGTATTTTGTCAAACCTTACACTTCATAAAATCATGTCATTAAAAAACATCATATCAAGATTCATACTCAAGATGCATTTAAATTTTTACATGTATCAATATTTCTCAATACTTGAACAAGGTAGGAAGGTACTAGCCTTGTCAACTTTCACTTACATAAATAATTTCCATGCACTAAGAGTAAGCATAGAAAATAAGAATACCTGCTCCAAACAATACATCTAAATGAATTTAAAACAAATTTTCCATGGACATGTTTTCCATAACAAGAAGTAAGGAAATATGATATTCTAACATATATACCCATTCTAATCCAAATACTATCATGCACCATAGTTATAATATTCTAAACATAAAACATTTGAATAGGTCTATCATATTTTAGTGTTCAATATAAAATGTTTTCAACAAGAAATAGGAACATAAATGGGATCTGGAAATGCATCCCTTTATTTATATTATTAACGAAATAAAATAGTGGATGCCCATACATAAATATTGGAGCCCCTTGCCATGAAATTCACAACTTTTCAAAAATAATAAAACAATAAATTGAAGCACAATTGTGACCCCTGGATAAAACCACCAAACAAACTACACCCATGGGGTTTTCTTCTGTGGGATCAAACTAGTATTGGACTCACCAAGTTCTCAACAAACATCAAATAGACAGATCAATTAGGATGATCCAAAGGCCTATTTCTTATCCCCTTTAGTAGGCTTGTTGGATTCTCTACAAATCTTAATTTTATTACTTTCCCTTGAAAAACGAAGGAAAAAACCATGGTTAGATCCAATGGGAAAATACCATAGGTAAATTCCATCCATTTTGACCATATTAATAAAAGTGAATGTTACAAATCCTCCTACCCATATATTTCATACTTTCAAGAAATCCACTTCAATCCATAATGGAAGCATTTTCACATTGATAACATGAGCTCATTCAGGGCAGTGTACCATAACATGCCTCCATGCTAAATGATCCTAAATGGATTCTTTGATACTTCGATCCAAAATAATCCTTTGGCCAGTCCTTCCCTCTATAGATTCACCTGGATATAAAACAATCATCTGGAAAATCATGCCCCCAATGGGTTTTTCTAAATCCCAATGCCACCTAAGTCTTGGGACATATGGGATATGATACCATATCAACCCTCCATCATTGCCCATGCTTAAGGGCCGAAGATGTAATATACCCTTGGATAAGAGTAGCCAATTAATAGAGTTCCAAATTATAATCTCTCGGCCATCCATCTCATGGGATTGATATAATTAATGAATTCCTACACATTGAATAAGTTTGTCATGCTAATGATTCATGATGCTCAAATCATGCTTCTCCATATGATCACCTAGCATGATCCATTTTTAGTACTCTACCATGCTCTCTGTAATGTATAAATATGATTTAGTATTGTCACAATACCTATCTATGTACTCTTGTCGAGGGCTACTTTATAACTCCCAATTGTATTCATCTTGTTACCTTGTGAGGGAATTGATTCATTCCTTTACTCTAGACAGTTTGGTCAGTGACTCGACACATACCCTTATGATCTCCTCAATTTTTTTGTTCTCCTATAAGATAGTGTCTCAGGATGTCTGTACTATCTACTTCAACATCATAATATTTGTCTTGAAATGTGTGATATTTTCCCTAAAGTCCTCTAGGAGTGATGTTGGTTCCTTGTTGAATTCCTTTGTACAGTTTGCACCAAATTCCCCACGACTACAATATCAATTTGAAACTCTGACTGAGTCTTTGGGAATGGCTCGTCATGAAAATTATTTCTTTCATGCTCCTCCTCATGATCATGATCATCACATTAGTTCACTACTATTTTCTCCCCACTCAATATTTCCTAGCCTCCCACATCTATGAAGACAATAAGTTGTTCCTATTCTCCAGTTATTGAACATAGATGCACTGGTGGACTTCTACATATACTTGATTGCTAATATTCTTTATGGGCACCCTCTCGAAGACCTATGGACTCATTTTTGTAGGATTCTACCTTATCAACATCATTATGTAGAATTTCCTCATGAACTTTTGAATGCTTGTCATCCTGAAAGTCTCCCTTAATGATATCGTGTTGCTGCTCACCACCTTGGAAATAAATAGATCCAACTATAGAAGAATTCCCATGATCTGTAGGAATCTCTTCTTGTTCTATCCTTGTTGACTCCCTCCTATCATTTAGACATGAATGGTTAGGTGCCAACGGTCCTTTGCAGTTAAAGAATATTACTATCCTCATTAGTTTGTTGTTGCTTCAGGTTTTTTTCTTGCTACCTCCATCAATCCTTCTCAACTCCTTCTGGCAAGCTAACACCCTTCTCTGAAACTTTATTTTTTTCCTGACCACCTTCTTGACTATATAAGATGAGATTAAGGATACCATTGGTTCTTTCCTCCAAATGGCCAACAATTTAGATCTTAGTATCATGCACGTGTCAGCATCCTTGTAAGAACGAGGCCACAATATTTTTCATGCTTGTTTTGATAGAGTCTATGTGAGATGATGTAACATTGGTGAGAAATATTTGGAGTAACTAAAATATTAAGTCATCACATTCCACATTCGGCATAATGTTGCCAAAGGTAAAATCTGTTATGTGTTTTAAAACTTTTCACTGCTTCTAAAAGCTAGGAAGCATTATGTTGTTCTGTCCTTTAAGGGTTTATAATATCAACTGGAATATATTTCTCATGATATCATTATTATAAGGGAGTAGTGGAAATGCTAGATATATGATCCTGCTAAGATAGGAAGTAGCTGTGAACCTAACATCTTCACAAGGACACTCTTATATTTTGCGTTCTATTAATGAAAAGATATATGGTTTAAGGGCCCAATTGAGTTTCTTCCATTCTGGCTTCCCCACACTCGACATACATGTGTCTAATTCTTCCAACTTACGAAGTTCTATGTCTCAGTTTGTTTCTTTCAATTCAGATCCAAATGAAAATAAATGCTTTATTTTTACATCTTCCTTCTGGATAACCCTTTATTTTTGAACGATAACATGGAGCTTCCGAGAGAAAGGCGTATTTTTCTTCTCTTGATTTGTATCTGTATGTTGTTTCCATTTTTTATCCACGTAAGTATTGCATCCTGGAGAATCAACTCAAGTATTATTATGTTAATTCCTATGGAAATTGAAAAAGTAAAATGATGACATTATTGTGTGGCATCAATGGATCTTAATACTTCATCTTCCTTTTCTCTCCTTGTCTCTCTTCAATAAAATCGTTTTACACTCCCTTTGAGAAATCGATCTATATTGGGCTTAAATATTCAGCCTACATAAAAAAATTTAATGCCTACAAATAATAATAGTGGAGAAAATAATAACTCAATGCAAAAATTTCTAGTGTAGAAGAAATCAAAGCCTCAAATAAATCCCCCCCTTTTGGACCATTTCTATGGCATTTGATGTTCTCATTATCTTCACGTTCACTCCTATACGTGTCATGTGTTGTCTCTTTTCTGCAACTTACTTGAAAATTTGAATAGAGACTACCTCACCCAAATGTTGGCATTGACTCTCCCTTGAAAACTCTATCCAATGATCTCATTCATTGGAATTACCCCCGTGCAGGTTTTTCACTTTGATATCATATTCACTTTGGATTCCTTCCTATTTCCTTTAATATGCTTGATGGCCTCTCTATTTATATTAATTTATTATCTTCCATCTAAAAACTAAGGAAAATACCATGGGAAAATCCCATGGGAAAATACTATGGTAAATACCATATGTAAATTTCGTCAATTTTGACCATATTAAGAAAAGGGAATATTACAATAGTTTTATTCCATGCAAAATTATATTTCATTGTGATGCATATGTGTAACCGCAAGTCACTATGGAACATTACTACCTTAAATTCAAATACATGGAATTTTCTTGGTCAAAGAAATCAATAATGTCAATTGATTCAAAATGCCATCTATACTTTGTTTAAGAATCATAATGAGGACACCACAATTATATAACTTAATGGACCGAGCTCATTACATTTAATATATAGTGTCACCAACAACATTCACACAAACTAGACAAATTTCTAAAAGATGAAAATGTAAATATTGTGTTAGATGCATGAAGCATGTGCGCTCATTCATACTAACACACACATTCAAACATCAACTCGTAGAGCTACATTGTCATTCCTAAAGTTTTAAGAATCAATGTAATCAGCAACACCTAACAGCTAACTACTATTAGTTTTATCATTAAGTTGTAGAATATGCATAATGTATTCCATTACATATTTTCCCATTATTGGATAGTTCATTATTAATCTATCAAATATTTGTTGTTGCCCTTATTGAACCATTTTATAATTATGCATGTTCATATAAAAGGCCACAACCCATTTCCTTTCTTCTCTTGTTATTGACATCACAACACATTTCTATTAAATCATTTAGTTTTATAAGGTAATACTTCTATCATGAGTCTCAGATGCTGGTGATAGATAATGAGATAGGACGCCACTTGGGTGCTAGGTGGCATGACAACTGTCCACCCCACATGCCTACACATGGCCGTCTAACATATGTTAAATGCTAGAGCATGGGGCATTTACTCGCCACCCCCGCCAGCCTCCAATCGTCGTCCTATGCATTTACCTATGACTGCTACTCACTTACTATGTCCTTCCTATCTTGGCCAACTCACGTGGCCCTTAAATCGGCCAACCTTGATCCATATTCCTCCATTCACCTCTCCCTTCGGCTCTTTGCAAATGCTTCTGGTCTCTCCGTAGTGCCTCGGCTCCTCTATTCTACTCCTGTTCCCTGTGTTCGCCTCTCCTTGATTTTGGCAGCCTGACTGCTCCAGAGGATGTTCCTTCTGCTCATAACTCCTCTCAATCCCTTGCCTCTGACATGCCTAGAATAAAAAAGATGAGATGGGGTAGATCAAGATGGTGGGGCCTCCCCTTCAGGCCTCCCACCTTGGCCTCTGCACGCAGGGAAGTGAATTTCTTAGTGGAATGGGAGGAGTTAGACATCCTCGACCCTATCAATCTTACTGTCCATCTGTCCCTCCATCTTCCAAGCTGTCTGCATGAATGCTCTGGCTCCAGCCTCCTCTCCATAAAAATACCTCGTAAATCTACCATTTAGTCCGCTCCATCCTTCTCTCCACACAAAATGAACGCCTTGCCAGTGCAGAGCACTTCAAGCAGCGATGCAGGTTCAAGCAACAATGTAGGTTCAAGCTCAGATGAGGATGGAACAAATGATGTTTCCAACACTCATGTGGCCTCCTCCATTTGGCTATATGCTCGAGTGCTATTTTTCGCTCCGTCAATGGCCCACGTGTCCAAGAAGTAGGAGGACGAGTCAAACTATGCATGTAGGATTGAGGAAGAGCCACCAATCCCTCCAGAAAATAATGATAGTTCTCCATCAGCTTAACTACTTGGTGTTCATCTCTTTTTCTAGTTATCTCTTGGTTATTTCTATATTTCTAGTGTTTTGGTTCCATTTATTGTTATGGTTCTACCCTAAACTTATAACTTGTAAAATTGGTTTCCCACTATGGGCAACTCATTATCACCTCTTCTCTTGGGCTAGTTTCTGATACTTCCCTTTGGAATTGGCTTGCCAACTCTGGAGGAAGAGAAATGTAATTTTTAGACCTGTATGATATAATATAAGTAGCCTAATTTAGAAAAAAAATATTGCTATGATGATCTAAGTTCCTCTTAACATTCAAGAATTTGTGGTCATGCCTATGCATGATTAAAAAAAATCCACTTTTGTATCTATCATATTTTCTTTCTTACTATGTTAAGAGGCATAAAAGCACATACAAAAATTTATCCATACAAAGGATACTAATATACCTTTACTAGGTGAGTGGAAATAACAAATACAAGTAACAATTTAGAATCCAATAACATACTCAAATTCAAATAACTTATTTCCACCATTAAACCAATAATATGAGAATGAGATACTTCTCTCAAATTATTTACAACATAAAAATACTTTTCAACCAAAAACCAAATAATTCATATTCCAATAAAATTATTGCAATATACCTTTAGACATAAGTTTAATAGTTTCTCGACAAATTTCATATAATATATTGACATTTCATTTCGAAAGAATGATGCCATCATTGGTTTTAAAAATTCAGATGGTATCTTTCCATGCTAATTCACATGAGGATAATGCAATTTACTAAATAGTCAATGCCACCATATTATCATAAATTTAATTGACATTCAATGTAATTGTAGAACAAGATACAATCAACTGTTAGCCATTATGGTCATACTAAGCATTTTTTTATTCAACAAGACGCACCACTTGACTCTTTTCTTATTACTTATTCTTAACATTAGAGAGGGTTCTTTCATTTTTTTTAAATATTCTAGCATGATATCAAAAAAATCAAGGAAAACATATATGTTTGTACATTCTTTTACTTCATGTCGTTCCTATTATCGACACAACAATGCATGTATTCATTCTTTTCTCAACAATGTAAGCAATGCATTGCAATTCCAAGGATTTTATTTTAACACATCATTAAGAAATATAATAAAAGTATGAAAAAAATGCTGGTAGTTAATCCACATTATCATTATTCATTGTGTGACTTTTCAAAATTATCCATAATTTAGTTATAATCAATGCAACCAAATTTCTAACTGTATTTTATCAATCATAGGGACTCAAATGTCATCGGCGCCATTATTCTTCAAAACATTCATTAACCTTATTACTCTTCAAAGAATCCATTACCACTATTATGAAGTTCATATTAAATTCAATATAATGCATATATTTTAGAGTAATTTCATTAATATCATACTTCAACATTATTCTATAACATCATACTTCTACTTCTTCTGATCCTTACCAAACCAAATAGGTGTTAGTGTAACAACCTTTTCTCTTATACCACTTGTAACACCCATCAGTATACCTCTACTCCTTCTCATCCTTACCAAAACAAACTTGTACAAAAAACACATGGTTAAATTTCTTTTTTACCAAACTTAATTAACTCACATATAGTATCCCACTAATGGCTTATAACCTATTTAAATGATCATAAGATAAAATCACCAATGGTCATAAGATAAAACCACCATCATAATGTGAAGTAACTATAAAAATGGAGTAGCTATTTATGTAAAGGTATAATTATTAATGCAACTTGTTGACATGATGCTTGTTGCTGCAACTTGGCATCATTAACATTGTTAAATTAATAACTCCTATTAAAACCATAATGAATGATGTAATTTTGAACATTATGGAAACTAGACATATCATGAATACAACCAAATAAAGAAGAACATAATTAACACGAAGAATACCCTAGAAACCCCGAAGGGAAAATCCCAAAAATATTTATTTTATTAAATGTTTCCCGAGAAAGTTTGTCAGTGAATGGAAACAAAGGATTCCATACCTTCTCCATTGTTGAAATTTTACAAAAGAAACATATTTTTTCATTCCAGTATAATTAATTAGATGCCATTACATTAAACATGTGGTAATGTTTCTCAAACTCATTACCCAATTGTGCATCGAGCACAGTGTCTTCATGGCAAGGTTGTTTACCCTAGTATGTTACTTGTTGTAAAATGTGTTGTTTCCCTATCTTCCATCTGCATGTAACAAATAGCTAAAATATCAATTTATCAAAAACCAAAGGATTAGAATTTTTTCATTAAATGTATAATTTAATATGTATTCGTTCATTTCTATGTTAAAACCACTAAAAATATTCTACACATTATGCTTCTGGTTCTAGGACACTTTCTTTCCCATGCATAAATACAAGGCTTATTCCTAACTAATATTTTACTTTTAAATGCATTTATGAAATAAAAATTCATAACTATTTAAACATAAAATTTTATAATTATTATTTTTTAAACCATACTTGTATTGTTTTGAATGAAAATGAAAAACCGTGGGAACTAATTTGCTCAACCATAGTATTGTTTTCTAGTTATTTTTCTTGTTGCAAAACCATGGATAACAAGCTACTTGTTCTTAATAATACAAAAACATTTTTATTATTATTATTGCCCAAATACTAATATAAAACACAATCCTCTTTTTTTTTTCATATTTTTTAAACGCATCATGCATACAATTACAAAAGCTCGACTATCAATCCATATTTCACATGCATTCAATTATAAAAAAAAATAATCCATATTTCACATGAATTACATAAATGCATGTAATTTTAGAAACATGGTTATATATCCACATCATACTACTAAACTTACCACTACATTATTCCAGCTCAACGTAAACAAGGATATATTTTTTGCACATGCTTGCATAAAGCATATGCAAATCCACAACTACATCAACGCATGTCAATATAAACGAAGATATATTTTATGCACATACATACATGAACCATGTGCACTATCAAATTCATGACTAAATTATTCCATAGCAACATAAACCAAGATTGCAAGATTATGCAACCGATTACCATCGATTGCATTCACTACCAAATACCATTCTAAAAATAGCAAGCCCCGGGAGTGAAGACTCGTAAGAAATATGAAAGCTAGTTATTCTTTTAATATTAAAAAACCTTTGAAGTTGTAGTTGCAGATTCTAACTCACTATCTCACTTTGTTTAGACCCTGGACTATACCATTCCAGGGTGGTATTTCTTCCTTCCTCGAGAGTCTAGCCACTTTGTGGCTTCATTCAAAAACTAGATGCAGGCTTTATACAACATATTCCAGCCTTCGACTAACAGAGAGATAAAGAAATACCTTCATATGCGACCTAGTCTGAATGGATCAGTGCAAGGTGCCTTCGCTTGTGAATTTGCTTAGTTATTGGCCCAACTTCCATAAGAAAATAAAACATAAGAAGCAACAACTACCACGAGATATTGTATGCTGCCATAGTCGAGCAGCGGAAAGAATAACTTGTGATCATACGTTAATGAGAAATATCTCTTTTTCTTCATAAGCATCTACGTCCATATATTTCTTGAACCGCTGAGTGAGCCGGTTACAAACCGTTCCGCAACTATTTCTTAATGCCACCATATTGGAGATAACCTTATTGGAGATAAGAGGATGTAAAAAATATTTGCCATGTTATTATAATGTTTTATTTTAGGGATATTCTATTAATAATTTAAAAAGAATAAGGCTACAATTCATTTACATATTAAATAGGTAGAAAACTCACTCTTTCTTTTCTTTCTTTTCTTTCTCTTTTTTTTGGTTTCCTGTGAATAAGGGATCTATTTCATAAAACAATTTGACTATTGTAATATATATTCTACACTTTTCTACATTTGAACCTGTAAACTCTTAAACATAGAATTTATTAATAATTATATAAATATTATAACCATAAATCTAGTAGATCAAATTTCTTGACTTGTAGATATTTCCTCATATTTTACACTTTATAAAAACTAGCACATTTAAAAATACAATCCCACTTAACAAATAATTCAAATGAATTTAAACTGGTCTTAAAAATTACATCCCCTTTCTCTTTCATTATTTAGACAATTTTTTCTCTCTCTCTATATTCAGCGTAATATCTACGAATTTTTACATAACTTTAAAATTTATTAAATTTCATACACCTATAATATGTTTTTTCTTCTCATCCATTTGATATTTGGTTGGTAAAAAATATTTTATGAATTTAAGCCTTTCAATTTCTTCCCCCAATATTATCTAGCATAACAGCATTAATAAATTTGATTGATATATACCATAAGGATCAACTTAACATAAGCTATATTATAAATCTACCATGATAAATTGATATATTAATATTGTTAATATATTAATAACAATATTATTAATATTAATATTAATGTATATTAAATATTATAAATCTAATATGCTTAATAAATATATTAATATATTAAATATTTTTATTAATATTGCTATATATAATTATATTCAATATACTATATCTATTTATTTATTAATATAAATATTGTTTTTTTATAAGTTAAATCGATTATTATTAAATAGTAATATTAAAAACCTTATAATAACATTTCACCCTACAAATATTAATCTTTTATTAATAAACCTAAGAAATTGATATTATAAGTGGAGATAAATAATAAACCCAAGGGATTTACACAATAAAATCATGGGATTATAAAAAAAGGAAATAATATTAAACCCAAGGGATGAATATTATAAACTAAAGGTATATAAACCCTAACATAAATATTATAGACCCTAAAACTATCATGTGACCATGGTTGATTTTCATATTGAGATAATATTTGTCAAAATGCGATGTTGGACCATTGCTATCCATGGTTGATAATGATTGATTTTCTTATGGAGACAATCTTTGTAACAATGTGATGTAGGACCCTAGTTGATTTCTTATTGAAACAATATTTTTAACAATGTGACATTGGACCATGGTTGATAATGATTATAGACACAAAGGTTAATAGTGAACCCAAAGATTAATATTAGAAACCCTTTTATTAATATTATACCCTAGGAAAATGAACCGTTAGATTAATAAACTGGAAGGATTGATATTACAAAACCCAATGGATTAATACTAAAATCCTGAAATCCAAAGGACAAATATTAAAAACCCAAGGCATATAACCCTATAATAAATATGATAAAATATAAAATCAACATGGTTGACCATGTTTTACCATGGTTCATTTTCATATAGAGATGATCTTTATAAGAATGCGACATTTGATCATCATTGATTTTCATATTAAGATAATTTTTATCACAGTGTGGCATTGGACCATGGTTGTGCATGGATGACTAAGATTATAATCCTAAGGGATTTATATTAAACCCTAGGATGAATATTATAAACCTTATAAATAATATTATACCCTAGAAATATGAATCTTTAAATTGATAGACACAAGGGATTGATATAATTATGAACCCAAGGGATTAATATTATAAACCAAAGATATAAAAACCCTAAGATAAATATTATAAACCCAAGGGAACAATAAACCCAACCGATTAATACTAAAAACCCAAAATATTATAAACCCAAGGGAATAATATTAAACCCAAGTGATATATATTATAAAACCAAGGTATATAAACCCAAAAACAAATATTATAAACCCTAAAATAAACATTCTTGACCATGGTTTACCATGGGTAATTTTCATATTGACAAACTTACAATATTTACCACAATGTAACATTCAACCATGGTTGTTAGAATATGATGTTGGACCAAAATATTGATAAAACGAATGGATATGAACCCTTAGATTGATAAATCCAAGGGATTGATATTATAAACCCAAGAGGCTATTTATAAAACCCCAACGTATTATAAACCAAATGGAATAATATCAAATGCAAGGGATTAAAATTATAAATCCAAGGTATATAAACCCTGAGATAAATAATATAAACCCAAGGGATTGGGACTAAAAACCTAAGGGATTATAAACTCAAGAGAATAATATTAAACCCAAGCGATAAATATTATATAACCAAAGGTATATAAACCCTATGATAAATATTATAAAACCTTGAACAAATATGGTTGACCATGGTTGACCACGGTTGATTTTAATATTGATACAATGTTTGTCACAATGTGACTTCTGACTATGGTCGACCATGATTTATTTTCATTACGAGACAAAATTTGTCACAATGCGACAATGAGCAATGGTTGCCCATGGATGATTTTTATATTGCGTCAATGTTTATCACAATATGATGTTCGACCATGGTTGAACATGGATGACCATGGTTGTCACAATGTGATGTTGGACCAAGAAACAATCTTTGTCGCAATGTCACCATTGTTATTGACCATGATTGACCATGGTTGATTATCATATTGAGAAAATATTTGACACATCGTAAAGTTGGAACATGGTTGACCATGGTTGATTTTCATGTAGAGACAATCCTTGCTACAATACAACATTGGATGATTTTCATATTGAGAAAATATTTGTCACAATGTAATGTTAAACCATGGTTGATCATAATTGATAAACCCAAGGGATTAATTCTAAAACCTCAAAGGTATTATAAACCCAAGGGAATAATATTAAACCCAAAGGAATAATAAACCTAATGGATTAATAATAAAAACCCAAGGGAATAATATATATAAACCCCGAGATAAATATTATAAACCCTAAAATAAATGTGGTTGACCATGGTTGATTTTCATATTGACACAATATTTTTCATAATGTGATGTTGGACGATGGTTGACCATGATTTATTTTCATATTGAGACAACCTTTGACACAATGTGACATTAGAAAGTGGTCAGTTGTGGTTGACCAAGTTTGATTTTCATATTGATACAATATTTCTCACAATACAAAGTTGGACCATGGTTGTCGAAATGTGATCTCAGAGTATGATAAAATCTTGTGATCATGCTTATTAACCATGGTTGACCATGATGATTTCCATATTGAGAAAATCACACTCACAAAATAGCATTGGACCTTGGTTGACCATGTTTTACCATGTTTTATATTCATATTGAGAAAATATTTGTCACAATGTGGCATAGGTCCATGGTAGACCATAAATGACCATGGTTTACCATGCTTGAGTGATGTGGACCATGATTGACCATGGTTGACTATGCCTAACTATGATTGACCTTGATTGGGCACGGTTGACCATGATTGCTTTCCATATTGAAAAAATATTTGTCACAAACCTTTATTGGCCTTATTATAAAAATAAGGGATTAATAAACCCAATGAATTTATATTATAAACCCAAGGGATTTATATTAAACCCTAGGAATAATATTAGAAGCCCTATGAATATTATTATATTCTATTAATATGAAACCTTAGATTAATAACCAAAGGGATTGATATTATAAACCCAAGCTATATAAACCCTAAGATAAAATTTATGAACCCTAAGAAAATATGGTTGACCACGAATAACAATGGTTCTTTTTCATATTGAGACATATTTGTCACAATGCGTTATTGGACCACGGTTGGCCATGAATTATTTTAATATTGAGAGAATCTTTCTGATACTATGACATTGGACCTTGGTTGACCATGGTTGACCATGATTGATGACGGTTGACGCTGGTTTATTTTCATATTGAGACAATCTTTGTGAGAATGCGATGTTGGACCAAGGTTGACCATAGTTGTAACAATATGATGATGTAAAATGAGACAATATTTGACACATGCGACCATGGTTGACCATGCCTGATTTTCATATTGAGACAATATTTGTCAAAATATGACACTCAACCATGGTTGACAATGGTTGATGATGGTTGAGCATCATTTCACATGTTTGACCATGGTTCACAAATGGTTGATGTTCATGTTCAGACAACATTTGTCACAATGTGACCTCGGCCATGGTTTACCACAACTGACCATGATTGACCATGGTTGATTTTGATATTGACGATGATTTATCTTAAGATTGAGATAATCTTTGTCAGAATGCGACGTTGGACCATGGTGCACCATGCTTTAACATGATTAAACATGGTTGACCATGGTTGACTGACACAATGTTGCCATGGATGAGCATGGTTGATTTTCATATTAAGACAATATTTGCAAAAATGTCACATTTGACCATGGTTAACAATGGTTTATGACGATTGACCATCATGTACCATGGTTGAGCATGTTTGAGGTTCCTTAACATAAGGTTGATGTTCATATTGAAAAAATATTTGTCACAATGTGACTTTCGACCTTGGTTGACCATGGTTGACCATGAAGGGCCATCACTTAACATGGTTGCTTTTCATATTGACCAGATTGATCATGATAGACCATTCTTGACCATGATTATTTTTAAGATTATAAACCCTATCCGTAATATTATACCATAGGAATACAAACCCTTAGATTAATAAGCCCAAGGGATTGATAAACCCTTAGATTAATAAAAACAAGGCACTAATAACCCCAAAGGATTAATATTATAAACCTAAGCTATATAAACCCTAAGATAAATATTATAAACCCTAAAAAAACATGGTTGACCAAGGTTGACTGTGGTTGATTTTGATATTGAGACAATATTTGTCACAATTTTTTGTTGGACTTGTTAGCCACTTATAAATTATGATATACCAAACGGTGGCTAAATATGTTTTTGAGCCTTCAAGAGATATATTTCCTTTGAAAATATCTCATTCTTGAAGCCTCTATGTGTCTTTTTCCCTTGAAAAGAGCTTCACTGCAGTTCCCACTCACTCAGCCTCACTGCTTGTGAAGAATTGTGCTTGGAAAATCCCCCATTTTCCCTGGTACCTCTACAAATTTCCCCATTATTAACCTTTTTCTCACTCTTAAAATTTCCCCTTTTGATTCCCAAAATCCCTCCAAAATCCCCTAAACCATCCATTTCATCTTTAAAAACCAAGTGAAATCCTTTTATTTGATGTTAAAACCCTTTATTCCCCCTACAGTTACCATCTTTGGCCTTAAAATGCATAAAAAATGGTCCAAAAAACCCATTTTTACCATATTTCAGGCCTACACCCTTTTTGGCCCAGCCCCGCCCCTCTCCTCACACATAACCCAGTGCCAAGACCAGGTGCCAAACCATAAGGTGCTTATCGCAATCAGAGAAATGGTGGGGAACACATTTCTGTGTTAAAACAAAAACTACGATGCGATGACCTTTTTTCTCTATGGGTCTCGGGAGTGATCTCCACCGTTGATCTTATTAAGATCTGACAGCGCATTCAAAATCTCTTGCGCGCCCTGCAACATGCCTATGTGAAGCACCGATGATAATCTCCACCATTGATTCCCAATCCGATCCGACGGTCACTCCACCATCGCTCGATCGCTAATCACAAATCATAAACGGTGCCACCCTCCACCCCTCATGATTGCGATCCTCCAATTGTAATCTCCGTCGTCGATTTCCCTTTTAATTCGACGGCCTTCGCTTCCCCGCTCCGATCACAATCGCAAATTTCATATCGGGTCACCTTTCGTTTCCTCCCGACTGTGATCCTCCGACGTAATCCCAGTTGTTGATCTCACATGAGATCCAACGGTCATAAGCCAATCGCACCATCGCTCGTTGGATTTTGACCCTCCCGTCGCTCCCCGCTGATTAGATCACAGCCATCGATCTCCTCCTAAGATCCGACGGTTCTGATTGAATCGCCCTCCACCCACAACTGGGTCCCACCACATCAAACCATTTCATATGTCTTCCGCGCATTTTCTATGTTTTTCATTCAAAGGCCCAAACCTTACGTTTTACATTAAACATCGTTCCATCTCGCCAAGAATTAAGATTTTAATGTTTTACATTAAACTTTTCCACTTCGACTGACTTCCACATGAATTTCCCATTGTTTCACTACATTTTTCCACAATATCCTTTGCATCCACCGCTCTCATCCATGCTGCGCTACCATTCTCGCAGCCCTCCATAGCATCCATTCCCCATGCATGGATTTCTTAAAATTTTGTGCGTTTTTGCAGGGTACAGGCGGTGGAAACTGCCATTGATCACAGTTGCTGTTAGCGACACACAGTGGAAAAGAGACCTTTTTCAAAGCCTAATCTTACAGAGAAATTCCTAGGAAGGTGTTAGAACGTAATTCTTTATCAAAGGACATAGTTTAACTCTGCAAAAACCTCCCCAGCACCATTAAAGTTTCAAATTTCACAGACAGAGACAATAATGGAGCGGCATAGAGTATTAGTGAAAGATCAAAGAGTTTAAGGCCTGTAATTGAATATTTTGAGTCTTAATTCAATGTTCAAAGGGCGATGTACCAGATTGAAGACCTTATGATTAACAAAGAAGGCCTAAAGAGGCCTAACGCACAGAAAAAAATATCACCAGGGTTTCAGGTCAGCAGAAGTCTACTCCTAAGAAAGGACATAGTACCCATATTGTTTTAATTCTACCTTGTGTCCATGAGAAGGTTTCTACCCTGACAACAATCCCAATGCTAGTAGAGCATTTGTTATGTGATATGGCAGACTATGAAGTTTTTCGTCTTCCTTTGGTTTATTCACCAGAGTACTACGAGTACTGCAGATAAAGTACATCAGGAACATACCTGGAGTAAATTGCAACCTGTCAAAGACCACTATTTCATCGAAAGAGTACTGAAATTTAATGCTCATATATTAAAACAGAATGGGATCCGACCCACTTTTCCTACTCTGCTTAATGTTTCATTTAGTGTTTCATCTACCTCCTCTACCTCTCTTTCAGCTATAAAACTCATGAAGAAACTCATTGTAAGGGTTGGCATTTTGTAATTTCTAAAGTAATACATATTGTTGCTTTGAAGAAGCTTTGTTGTTCTGAAGGAGTGTGAAGATCTGTGTTTTTCTGTTGATGAAGGAGGCTAGACAATCGGATCCATGAGCCTAGTTTTGGTGATGTATTTCTTATTGTCTATGTTACTTCGTGTGTTTCCACTTTGTTCCATCATGCTTTGCTTACAGTAGGATAACAATTTTAGGTAGAGAAATGTATCTTAGAAGCACCTCTAACCTATTTATCCTTCATTGTTTATATGTTTTCTGCTACTGAATGTGAGAGGGTAGTCTAATAGCTCTCTTTATATTCATTTTGTCTTACTTCAGAAATGGTTAATTCGGTTGTGTCAAACATTGTTTAGGCATTCTCTCTTTCTTTACCACTGAATATTGTGTCTGAAGTCTACCTTTGATTATTAATTCTTGCAGTTTAACAGTGAGGTTTGTCTCTATCATACCCTCTATTCTTTATTTTTATTATTGTGTTGAAGGCCCCTATAATTGTAGCCCTAGATATCTAAGGCGTTTCCTCTTCTTTGAACGCAATTGTATGTTCTGTTGGTTAAACTCTCAAAGGTGAACTTGAAGGAGGAAATAGGGCATTCCTCTAATCCTATAATTCATTTAGAATTTTTAGTCTACGTTTATCCTTTCTTTGAGTGTTTATATTGATTAATTCCAAAGCAGTGAGCTTACTGGAGGAAATAGGGCATTCCTCGAATCCTTTAAGCCATTGTGAAAGGGTTTAGTTTGTTTTTCACTCTTAGTCCTTAATTTCCATTCAATTTCACCTATATTATTCAACAGACCCTATACCAAGTTATATTTTCCCTTTGGTTTCCCTTCCTTCTCAGTCAGAACTATTTGGACTTCACATGACTCCATTTCCCAATGGCTTGTAGATTCCCATGATCTATCTATGCCACATGAAACATACTTGTCCAACCAAACAAAAAAAAACAACCTTGAACTTCATAACTAGCCTAAAATCAACTTCTAAACCTTTTAAGACACATATTTATAAATATATTGAGAGATCCCTCTCTGAGAGTAGGAGGGCTAGATCCTAGAGCTCTAAAGTTTGGTTTGCATGTTTCCTTGTCTTTTGGTAAGCCAATCTATCAAAACACAGGACTCCAACATAATGGCGATCACGGTGGGACCTACTGAACATATGTTAGTCTAGCAAACTCTTGTAGACTTAGTAAGTCCTTAACTAACCACATAAAATCAGAAAAACCCAAAAAACATTTCATATTGGCTTAATTATAAATTGGTGGAACCATAACACACTTTGTCTTCACAAAATCTAAAGATTTTCCACCTGGCAACTCCACAGTTCCTAAATGATTAAAAGAATCCGTTGGTGATTAGTAGGCCGCTGATTATCTTCGTTCACAAGACTCCACTAGGAGACCAATCACATTACAACATCATCCATGCTAAAGATCCAGTCACTTCAATAATGGAAGACTCTGAATAATTTGCAGAAATGCATCCAAGTCTCATAGCAGAGTTTCAGTATGGAATATCAAGTGTACTGGTAGAAAATGAATGGGAGGACCTTCCAAAGGTTTTCCTTCTCAGCTCAAAACTCAATACTCAACCTAAGCTTAAGAAAATTTTTCTAGATTTGGTGGTTGAGAGATATGAAGCTGATATTGAAATATTGAACTCATAAGAAAAATCATATCAGTTCAGAGACCCCAGAGCATTTCTGGAAAGTCTCTCTCCCCCAAAGAAATAAGAGATTCCACTACCTTTCAATGTGCAGGAAGAAGATGATCAGGCTCCCAAGAGCCATACTGAAGAAGATACAGTAATCAAAGCTGCCCAAGATGAAGACAGCCTACCAGTCATGGGAGGCCTGAAAGAAGAAAGTGTACATCATGTGTTCATTGATCCTCTGGCAGAGTATATGGAGGCCCTGATTAGCTTCGACTCTCCAGCATTGATCCTTCGCAGGGGCCAGATTCATCAGGAGTGGTCACCACTGATGGTGACCACAGTTTTGAAGAACCACGTGCAGAGCACCCTTTGGTCATCTCTGATGAGCAGTCAGTGCTTCTATCCATTTTTTTTGCTGCTTGACTGGCTACACTGGCATTATCACCTAGAACATCAGATATTTCCAAGTAGAGTAGGATAGGTAGGAAATTTCAATAAAGCTCAGTATGTGAGCATTTCGTCATTGTTTTTAAATTTCTGCAAAGTTTTAGTCCATGAGTAGTTTTGTCTTATGCCATGGCCTACAGCAAGCCAGACAGTCTAATCCTAGCTTGACTATTTTTCAATTCATGTCTTAGAATGTAGAGAAGAAAATTGCTAGACAGTTTAATCCTAGTAGATATATTTTAGGTAGAGAAATTATGAGGCCAACAGTTTAATCTGGTCTCATGGAGTAATAAGGGTAGAAATAGAATAGGTTTATTTTTCTTGTTTGCAAAATAAAATGTTGAAAAAAGAGTTTTCCAGTCCAAGTGCACTGAAAAGAAGAAAAAATGCTAGGACAGTAGGAATGGGTAGGCAGAAATGTTGTTTTGAAGAATGGCAGTTTTTCAGGTTGTTGCAAAAGTTATTAGATCAAAAGAAGACCAATCAAGGAAAGAAAAACTGCTGCCCAATGGAGAGGCACTAGTCTGCTAAATATAGAGATTACTGAGGTTCTGGACAACTGAAGAGCTAGATGTCCTCCCCAAGTCGAGCCACTATTAGCCACCTATAAATTTCGATATACCAAATGGTGGCTAAATATGTTTCTGAGGCTTCAAGAGATATATTTCCTCTGAAAATATCTCATTCTTGAAGCCTCTATGTGTCTTTTTCCCTTGAAAATATCTTCACTACTATTCCGACTTGCTAAGCCTCATTTCTTGCGTAGAATTGTGCTCGGAAAATCCCCTATTTGCCTTTGTACCTCTGCAAATTTCCCCATTGTTAACCTTTTTCCCACTCTTAAAATTTCCCCTTTTGATTCCCAAAATCCTTCCAAAATCCCCTGAACCATCCATTTCATCTTTAAAAACCGAGTGAAAACCTTTCATTTGATGTTAAAACCTTTTATTCTCCCTACCGTTACCATCTTTGGCCTTAAAATGCATCAAAAATGGTCCTAAAAACCCATTTTTACCATATTTCATGCCTAAACCCTTATCGGCCTAGCCCCGCCCCTCTCTCTACACATAACCTAGTGCCAAGACTAGGCACCAAAGCATAAGTCACTTATCGCAATCAGAGAAATGGTCGGGAGTGCATTTCTGTGTTAAAACAAAAACTTCAATGTGATGACCCTTTTGTTCTATGGGTCTCAGGAGTGATCTCTACCGTCGATCTTATTAAGATCTGACGGCCCACGCAAAATCTCTCATGCACCATGCAGCATGCCTATGTGAACCGCCGATGATAATCTCCACCATTGATTCCCATTCCGATCTGATGGTCACCGCACCATCGCCCGATCACTAATTGCAAATCATAAAGAGTGCCACCCTTCGCCCCTCGCGATTGCGATCCTCCGATTGTAATCTCCACCATCGATTTCCCTTTTAATATGATGGCCTTCCTCACTCCGATCGCAATTGAAAATTTCATATGGGGACACCTTCTGTTTCCTCCCAACTGCGATCCTCCAACGCAATCCTGGCCGTTGATCTCACATGAGATCCAACGGTCATAAGGCAATCGCACCATCGCTCGTTGGATTTTGACCCTCCCATCGCTCCCCGCTGATTAGATTGCAGCCATCGATCTCCTCCTAGGATTCGACGGTCCTGATTGAATCTCCCTCCACCCACGACCGGGTCCCACCACATCAAGCCATTTCATATGTTTTCTGCGCATTTTCTATGTTTTTCATTCAAAGGCCCAAACCTTGGGTTTTACATTAAACATCGTGCCATCCCACCAAGCATTAAGATTTTAATGTTTTACATTAAAGTTTTCCACTTCGCCTAACTTCCACATGCATTTCCCGCTGTTTCACTGAATTTTTCCATATTATCCTTTACATCAACTGCTCTCATCCATGCTGCGCTGCCATTCTCACAACCCTCCATAGCATCCATTCCCCATGCATGTATTTCTTAACATTTTGTGCATTTTTGTAGGGTACAGGCGGTGGAAACCGCCATTTCTCACAGTCACTGTTAGCAACACAGAGCGGATAAGAGACCTTTTTCAGAGTCTGATATTATAGAGAAATGCATGGGAAGGTGTTAGAATGTAATTCTTTATCAAAGGACATATTTTAACTCTGCAAAAACCTCCCCAACACCATTAAAGTTCCAAATTTCACAGACAGAGACGGTAATGGAGTGACATAGAGTATCAGTGAAATATCAAAGAGTTTAAGGCCTGTAATTGAAGATTTTGAGTCTTAATTCAATGTTCAAAGGGTGATGTCCCATATTTAAGACCTCATGATTAACGCAGAAGGCCTAAAGAGGCCTAACGCACAGAAAACAATATCACCAGGGTTTCACGTCAGCAGAAGTCTCCTCCTGAGAAAGGACATAGTACTCATATTGCTTTTATTCTACCTTGTGTCCATGAGAAGGTTTCCACCCTTAAAACAGTCCTAATGCTACCAGAGCATTTGTTACGCGATATGGCAGACTGTGAATTTTTTCGTCTGCCTTTGGTTTATTCAGCAGAGTACTACGAGTACTGTAGACAAAGTACATCAGGAACATACCTGGAGTAAATTGCAACCTATCGAAGACCACTATTTCATCCAAAGAGTACTGAAATTTAATGCTCAGATATTAAAAAAAAATGGGTTCCAGCCCAGTTTTCCTACTCTACTTAATGTTTCATTTAGTGTTTCATCTACCTCCTTTACCTCTCTTTCAGCTACAAAACTCATGAAGAAATTCATATAACGGTTGGCATTTTGTGATTTCTAAAGTAATACATATTGTTACTTTGAAGAAGCTTTGGTGTTCTTAAGGAGTGTGAAGATCTATGTTTTTATGTTGATGAAGGAGGCTGGACCATCAGATCCATGAGCATGGTTTTGGTGATGTACTTCTTATTGTTTATGTTACTTCGTGTGTTTCCACTTTGTTCCATCATGCTTTGTTTACAATAGGATAAAAAATTTAGGTAGAGAAATGTATCTTAGAAGCACCTCTAACATGTTTATCCTTCACTGTTTATATGTTTTCTGCTACCGAATGTGATAGGGTAGTCTAATAGCTCTCTTTATATTCAGTTTTTCTTACTTCAGAAATGGTTAGTTCGGTTGTGTCAAAGACTGTTTAGGCATTCCCTCTTTCTTTACCACTGAATATTGTGTCTGAATTCTACCTTTGATTATTAATGCTTGCAGTTTAACAGTGAGGTTTGTCTCAATCATACCCTCTATTCTTTATTGTTATCATTGTGTTGAAGGCCCCTATAATTGTAGCCCTAGATGTCTAGGGCATTCCCTCTTCTTTGAATGCAATTGTATGTTCTGTTGGTTAAAATCTCAAAGGTGAACTTGAGATTTTAGTCCAAATTTCCCCTTTATTTGAGTGTTTATATTGATTAAGTCCAGAGCAATGAGCTTATTGGAGGAAATAGGGCATTCCCCGAATCCTTTAAGCCATTATGAAAGGGTTTAGTTTGTTGTTCACTCTTAGTCCTTAATTTCCATTCCATTTCACCTATATTATTCAACAGACCCTAGACCAAGTTATATTTTCCCTTTGGTTTCCCTTCCTTCTCAGTTAGAACTATTTGGACTTCACATGACTCCATTGCCCAATGGCTTGTAGATTCCCATGCTCTATCTATACCACATGAAACATACTTGTCCAACCAAACAAAAATAAACAACCTTGAACTTCATAACTAGCCTAAAATCAACTTCTAAATGTTTCGAGACACATCTTTATAAAAATATTGAGAGATCCCTCTCTGAGACTAGGAGGGCTAGATCCTAGAGCTCTAAAGTTTGGTTTGTATGTTGCCTTGTCTTTTGGTAAGCCAATCTATCAAAACACAGGACCCCAACAGGACTATCATTGACGATGGTTGACAATGATTTATTTTCATGTTGAGAGAACCATTCTCACAATGCGACATTGGAACTTGGTTGACCTTGTTTGACCATGATTGAAAATGGTTGACCATGGTTGATTTTCATATTGAGACAATCTTTGTCAGAATGGGATGTTGGACCAGGGTTGATCATGGTTGTCACAATGTGATGTTGGACCATGAGGAAATCATTAGCACAATGTGGCCATGGTTGATTTTCATATTGAGACCATGTTTGTTAAAATGTGAAGTTTGACCATGGTTGATAATGTTTGATGATGGTTGAAAATCACTGAAAATGGTTGTCCATGATTCACGTACAGATGATATTCATACAAAGATAACATTTTTCACAATGTGACGTTGGACAATGGTTGACCATGAATAACCATGATTGACCATGTTTGATTTTCATATTGACCATGATTGACCATGATTGATTTTAACATTGAGATAATATTTTTCACAATATGATGTTGGACCATGGTTGACCAACACAATGTGACCATGGTTATTGATCATCGATGACCATGGTTGATTTTCATATTGAGACAATCTTTTCCAAAATGTGACACTGGAATGATGGTTGGAAATGGTTGATGATGGGTAACCATGTTTGACATAAGTTTGATGTTCATCTAGAATAATATTTTCCACAATGTGACGTTGGACCATGAATGACCATGCTTGACGATGATTGGCCATTGTTGATTTTCATATTGACCATGGTTGGCCATGATTGATTTTAAGATTGACACAACCTTTGTCACAATGTGACGTTGGGCCAGGGTGAACCATGATTGACCATGATTGAACATGGTTGAACATGGTTGAACATGGTTGATTTTCATATTTAGGAAATGTGTTTAATAGTGTGAGGTTGAAGCATGGTTGACCTTGGCTGAGCAAGAGTATAAAGCAAGGAGATTTATATTAAACCCTATGGTTAATATTTTAAACCCTATGGTTAATATTTTAAACCCTATGACTAATATTATAACCTAAGAATATGAACCATTACATTAATACACCCAAGAGATTGATAAACCCAAAGGTCTACAAAATAATAATAATAAATATTTTTTAATAAAATAATTAATCTGATATTTATAAATAATTATATATAATTAATACCCCGGATGCGGGTGCAATGCAGTGAAGCGATGGCATTCAATGTGCAGGACGACGCGTGGCAAGGCCACATGGCCGCCTGCAGCCAGACTTTATTGTGCCTCGATTTTATTAACTCCTTAGGCCGCCAACCTTTGAGTCATTTATGCCGGTGGGGAAGATGAGGCCGTGAGCTTTGCATTATGCCGCCCTTTGATTTCAGTCTTTCGTTCATCTCCCCCGCGAATGAGTCCTCGACTCTGCTACAACTCTGTTCAACAGTATCCATGCAGAATTGGCCTCCGCCGATTAGCTCTGGTTGCCCTCCTGAAGCAGAGCTTCCTAGCTCACACACCTTACTGGGCAAGCGCTTTCACCTGGGTTGTTGCCTGGAGCTTCTTCCAGGCTATCACTTTTCCCATAGTCCCTTCTGTCCTTTGCATTTTGGCTCCTCATCTCAGCTCAATTCGCCTTCTTCCTTGCATTTCTCATCCCCTTCTCACCATAATTCTCCCCGCTCTCATAGTTTTCATGGAACAATGCCCAGACTCAGGCACAGACTCAGGTGTCGTAGAGGCAGCACCCGAGCTTGGCCCTCCAGCCGACGCCACTCCCCCTCCACCAGTACTTCGACTTCCGCTTCTGAAAGCTCGCATGGCAGATATCCTATCACACGAAGTAGGCGTGGACGTGGGCACAGATGCAGTCTTCCTTCTCACACGCATGGTGGCTCGGTCTCTCAGTCTCCTCCCTTCCCCCGTCATGCCGACTCTGCTTATATTGCTAACCCATCCACGGCCCTTTTTCATTTCCAATGCCAAACTATGTGGCCCCTAGTCGTTGTGACTATCTTTGTCACCTTCAAGGAAATTTTGCAAGCTGGCCCTGATCCCCTCCCTCCTGTGCGCCCATCCAACAAACAGGACCCCTCTGAAATTGTTCAGGCCACTCACACTGGCGGAAAAGAGATTTCTTTGAAAGCTGGCACTGACAGCTCTTGTCTCCAACAGGTAAAAGGCAAGCAGGAGGGATGTGGCGAAGCGGGAGAAGTAGCACCACGCAATTGTCCCATTCTGGAAGACGATGACGGCTACTGGTGCAGAATTGAAGAAGAGCCCCCCTCTGATGACTATGGTATCTACTGCAAGCAACCTCACTCAAGTAATTTTGTTCAGATTTTATGTCATGTTGTTGCTTGTAGAAGTCACAGTTATTTCGTATGTCAAACTAAAGTCACAGTTTTTTGGTTATGTTAAAGCTGGTTTCCTCATTCGAGGCAGCTCCCATGCTTTTCTCAAGCTGGTTTCCCCTTGTAGATAGCCCATTTTTGTCATTTTGTTGAACTCATGATGCCTCGGATGACCCTAAGTTGTATGTACCATATGTTTCAGTAATAGATTTTAGACTTACTTAGAAAAAAAAAATTATATATAATTAATAATAGTAAAACTATGTGAATTAAAAGATGACATAGGAGGTTTTAGAGTATATTAAGTTACATTACTTTTAATTATCTTATTATTATTATTTTAATGAAAATATTAAATAAAAGTCAAATAAAAAAATATTTTTAAATAAAATAACTAAAATTTGAAATAATAAGAAATAAAATAACAAATTTATTAAATAATAATAATGAAAATAATTTGTGAATTTCGGAAAAATATAATAGTTCATAAATTCTAAGCCATAACAACGATAAAATGTTAAAAATAATAAAAATGTCAATCCTAAATAAAAACATCAACAATAAGAGAGTTACAATTTCTATAAGCATTTTAAGGATACTACAAATTTATTTATTATTCAATAATGGAAATAGTTATTTTTAATTATTATTTGTAAAGAAAAAATTGAACATATTTATTTCATTTTTAAATATAAAATGAAAAATTATGTCATTAAAATTTTTCATTTCAAAAATAGATTTTAATTATTAATTCTTTTTTTTTAAGATCTAATATTTTGGTGATCCATAAATTAGATAAACGTCTTTCACATTAATCACATTGATAGAATTTCATTGACGTTTCGAACCAACTAATGTGGTTCATTCTCAGGACAATTTGAAAAATCACATGGATCCGAATGAATGAATAGTGTGGATGCATCCTTGCCTAAAATTGGTCTTTAAAAAATTAGCCGTTGAACTAGCGATTTGAAAACTATTCGTTGAACTAGTCATTTAAAAACTAGTTGTTAATTTAATTGGTTATTTAATAAATTAAAAAATATTATAAAAAGAATTATAATTTTAATTTAAAGGATGCAATTAATAGATATTATATTCATAATTCAATTAATACAATATATAACATAATATCATATCAAGGGCAAGAACAGAGATGAATAAATAAACATTAAGAAATAAGGGTGGGGGGGGAGCGAAATAAATAAAGACAAGGGATGAAAAAAAAGAAAGAACCGAGACTGAGAGCAAGAGGGGTGGTAAATCACCTCGAGAGGGCAGGAGTCCAACTCTTACTCAATTTCCAACCATAATCCTTATTGAGATTCTTAGAATGTCGTTCAATATCAATGGCCTCCCTAAGATTCTTATGATGGAAGTGATCAACCTTAGCGATGACCTTGGAGTCCTCAATGCAAAAATGGTGACACGATTTTTCCCAATGTTCTACAAAAGCTGATGTGTGAGATTGATTCTGCCGAATGTTTACTGCATGCTCCTGGATTATTTGCCTCATGGATTGACATGTTTCACCAATATAGGGAGTTCCACATAAACAAAGAACCATGTAAACATGTTTCACGTCTTTTTGGTTGATAGGGTCCTTGACAGATCTAAGAGAATTTCTAATAGTATACAGAGGTCTGAATAAAGATGAGACATTATTCTTTCTAAAGACATCGAAAATTTTGTGCATAGTCCCTTGGATAAATGGGAGATGAACTTTAGATATAGGATCAACTCGAGGGGATTTGCCTTTTAACCTTTTATATGAATTTTTGACTAAATCCTATCAATGTGATTAATCCGAAAGAAATATATCTATATATTTTTTTATTTATATTTAAAAGATGTATTTCTATTAATATTAAAAAATACTAAAAAACTAATAAGTTCTTATAAATATATAAAATTTTAAAATTTTAATAGATTAAATATTTTATAAAAAATTAATAAAAGTACCGTTATAGATGTGTGACAGTTAAAATGTAGTCTTTAATTTTTTTTGGTTTACAGCCAAGCTTTAAAAGCCCTTCAAAACGTGTCACAATTTCCAATTAGTCCTCCCTAATATTTTAGCTCAAGGCTATCTTTAAACGCCCTTCAGACATTCTGAAAATGCCTTCGAGAGATTTTTGTCTTTCAATCTCAACATTTTACCACTGGTTTTGGGTTATATGGATTCATATTATATAATCAAAAGTACTCAATAAAGCTTTTCATTTCCTATTATAAATTATTTAAATAATTATTGTTTCCATTCTATTTATATGTATATATCATATTAAATCTATTTCACCGATTATGCTAACCGAGATATCAATAAGCCTTTTCTGTGCACCCACATAGAGTGATTGAATTTCATTAAAAAAACAACAAATACGGTTGCCAACTTGCCTCAATAGTCCATCCCTTGTCATTTTTGATGGGTAGACATATTATGATCAAATTCCAAGTATGACCCTGTGGGAAGTGTGTTTTGAATTTCCCATAATATCAGTTAGTTTTGAGGGACTCATTGCATGGCAGACAACTAAACTTGGGTGAATTTCCTCTACGTTGAATATAGAAGAACTTTAGAATAAACTTCTATATACTTTTGCTTTGGAATTTTGTCTAATATGGTTTTAAAATTCCTTAACTCAAGTGGTTCGTTCACACATCCATCCGTTTTTGTAACAACCTCCGCTGAGTTTAATTTTCAATTGCATGCACATGTTCAATTTATAATGATGTTTTCTGGCCAACAATCCATTACAGATAATGCTAAATCTATTTTTTGTTAAGTTTTGTAGTATTCTATTTTCATTCTTTTTTTAATCAAAATACATCTAGATATATCATATTCATGTGCTCAGCCTGCCCATGACAAGAAACTGGATTTGTTGGCCACCTGATGGCGTGGTATGCCATCTTAAAAGATAGAGTCTTAAGTTTGTTAAACCAAGCAAATATTGCCTAATGTTCACACTTACACAATATTTACCATCTTTCCTATCATATATACTAAACATTTGAAATTTAAAATCTATCCACATGTATCTAATAATCAAAAAACATAATTAACCATTTGAAGATTACTCTGCCTCATCTAGGATCGAGGCTGACTTCACAGGTGTTGGGTCCTCAGATGAAGTGAAAACTTGCTCAGATGGCTTAGATATCCAAGGGATGTGATGCTCAATACAGTCCAGATGTCCATCCTACTTGCTTAACTAAAAATTAATCTTATCAAATTCCATCTTGTAGTTTGAGAAGTCCTGGGCTAGGGCCACCAAGCACATTCAGACCTATTGAAGAGATTTATCGTGAATGTTTTTCATAGACTAGCAAAGGAACATGGTCTCACTGAATTGTGTGAGACTCCCTCTATTTTGGTCTATGTCTGGAATTAAATATTTCCACTCCTCGATGGCGATCTCTATCTCTGCCTATTTGTTAACGTCTGCCTCCCACTTATATATAAGTTGTTGGGTCTCTTCTGAGGTATTTTCATACTATGTTGTTGTTGTCTCTTGAATTACGTCAATGGTCGGCCTGCGTCCTCTAGGATTTCTCTAGGGGGGGGAGTTGGGTTGGCCTTTGATTGCCTTCCCCCTTTTATCTTCTACCATAGCCATGACCAGCTTGGCTCTTGGAGTGCCCACAAGTGGTGGGACTTCTTGAGTGAGCTGACCCACGAGCCATCTCGTTGTTATGCATTAGGAAACCTGTGCATGGAATCATCGAGAGGCGTAATTCCTTATATTTAAAAAAATAAATGGACCAAACATTAGTGATAACATACAAGAATTGTGCCATCTTTGTCATCGTATGACTCTGACCTGACTCTGCCTTACATAGACCCCAGGATCCTGAAACCTGCTCTTTCTCACCAACCCACAGACTCCTATGCCCACTAGCCCCATAGCACTCACTGTCTATCCTAGATTCCCTATATTTCTTTTCCTCAGGGGTAACATAGGGGGTTTCAAAGGCTTATGTACTAAACTGCATAGAGTTAACTCCCCCCGTCTCTATGCGGATAGAGTCCCTAGGACCTTGATAGATGTTGAATTGTTGTTTCATTAATTGCTCATCATCTCTGGACTAAGCTCTGGTCCTATTCACCGATAGGATTTTTGTACACCTCCCAAATCCAGCCTGGAGGTATCCCTTACCCATCAAACCCCAGAACTACAGCATGAAGAGCCCACCCACCAAAGCTAACACAACCTAGTGTGGGAGACCGATTGTAATATGACCCTTCCCCCAAACAATAACAGCATTATTCCTCCCTCCTCTAACCCACAGGGGGTTGTATCAATCCCTTCACCTCCCATGAGGCCCACTACTAACCCAAAAATCATTCAAACAAATAACCATGGTATGCACAGAGAGGTTAGAGCGACCACATACCATGAGGTCTCATGTCCCACCTTAATGCTCGCTTTCAAACTTTCCTTCACAATCAGACCCCCACGCCTATCTCCTCATGGTTTTAATGCTATTGTGCGAGCCATCTTCCACCAGCTTTCTTGGGCTTGCATGCAAAGGTATTGTTTGCCACCCTTGCCACTCATGCGAAGGGTGGTGAGCATCATCCCAAATGTACCTATCATTGATTTTAATGAGAGGTTCGATCCTCCACACAACACCACAATCGGGGGGACTCAATCCATTAGTTTCAAAAGGAGATGGCTCATTTCCGAGGCAGATGAGCGAGGAGTGTCACCACCATTTTTGCTAAAAAAAAAATTTCACTCCCTCAAAATTAAATAATTTTGTTTCCATAAATTCACATTCCGCAATGCCATAGCGGCGGATATGAGACTCAGATGAAGGTATATTCCCCAAGGTTAAATCTGATATGTCCAACTAAATGTCAAAGTAAAAATAAAAAATAAAGTCAATGATGCCCCATCCACCTGGAGTCGAAATACGAGACGCCTACGGAGAACAAGCTATGGATTGTTTTGGTCCTTAAAATTTTACATTTTTAAGTCGACTTTCTCATTTATTTACGAAATTTGTGTAAATTTTTTTTAATGAGAATATTAATATTTTTTAAAAATTTTATTAGTATAATTCTATTTTAAATCTTAATTTGTCACATGTTAAAAGATATTATTTTTTTTATAAAACGATCTTTTATAATTGAATTATATATCATGTGTTACTTCCTCATATTATTTTAAAAAAATCATTTCTCTCAATGGTTAATAAATCAAAATTTGATATGGTTTACACTCATTTCTTACATTTTGTCATTCACATATTCATATATTGAATTATAAAGCACTTTGATTATCCTTATACAAATACTTTGATTAAAAAATTGATATATTCATTTTAATAATAAAATTATATTTAGATGTTTTTTCAAACCTTTATCCCATCTTCAACTATTAGTTGGGGACAAATGATTAGGTTGTTCTCTTAGTATTGATACTAAGTAGCACAATCATATAGATTAAATGCGCATCAATCTATAGTAGACATCAAGAAACTTGCCTTAGAAGACATTTGACATTGGCAAGATTAAAAAACTATTTAAAATTAACTAAATTATAACTTTATTTTATATTTTTGTTATTGAATATCAAAAACAAATTATATGAATTAAGCATGCATACATGTAAAAAATATGTAACAAGAATAATATAATGAGGTTTATTTGCATAGCATTTTATTATTAAATTTAGAAGCGAAAAGGGAATAATTATCTCCTAAACAATTTTCTATTTTCTATTATAGCAATTAGCACAATCACATTAATAAACGTGAATATGTGTTTATAAATCACATGCCCAAACACATTGGTAAAAGATTTAAACAAAGAAAAATTAATAAGACATCCATGGTCTGAATGTGATCAAAATTAAGTGTCGAGGAAGAATTGATTAATTACCATGAGTGTATTTATTGTTAACTGAACCACTTAATGTGGAAGACCGAAGGGAATCTAAAACATCAATGAAGTAAACCAACATCATATTAAACAAGAAATTACGGCAGAGAACAAAGAAAAGAGACAACAAACATTGATTATAGAGTTCGTCCCTGGTCGACTACGTCTCCGAGTCTGCTTTCATGTTGGGCATCCATTTTATTAGGATTGATTCGAGGAAGTATTTACACAACAAATACACTAGACTGAAAGTGATCACAAGTACCTATGCTAATTGAAAATAGAAATCTCTCTCTCCTAGCTTCCAGCAACTTTCTCTACACTCAAATACACCTCTGGATGACCAAGAAACACTGAAAAAAAAATTTCCTCTCTCGCTCCAAATCTGAATACAAAATCACTCAAGTGTGTTCATGAAGAAAATATCATGGTTTATATAAGGTTTTCTTCAAACTATGTGGAGCCAAATTAGGCATATGGATGAGGAAATCATGTGTTTGAGATCTTAGTCTTGTCACATGGTGACATCTAGTGGATAAGTGCTATGGGTGGCTAAATTTACACCTTGGCGCATTTAATTAAAAAACCCAAATTAGAACCTTATATTATAAATAGGTGCTGACAGTCATATTAACCACATGGAGATTGAGTTGAGAAATTGCATGTGATCAAGTGCAGCCTAACCTCTTACTAACATCTCACGGTTAAATATGGTGGTTCCAGTCTAATTAAATGTCGTTGCTTGTTCACAAGCCTGCAGTTCTTCTATGTTTTAGAACTATGGTTAAGTGTTGTGGTTTTAGGATTGTGTTAACAACTACGTTCACATGACTTTGGTTCCGACACGATTAGCTGCTGGAAGTTAGGACTATGGGTTGCAAACTTTGTTTTATTACAATGTTTATAATATAGCCTAAACCCTTTTACACCATGTATTACAATATTAATTGCGCTATGTTTTAACATGCTATTTGGTTTGCGCTAGAAATTAATCTTAGGCTTTTAATACACCATAGTTTTAGATGCATAGGCTTAGGTGTAGATCTAGTGTTAGGTTTACATTTTTACAGATTTTCACCATACGGTTTGACCATCAGTTTAGAACTAGGACCATTACATAATGACACCATTACATCACCATGAACCCACATACACCATGACACCAAATTTGAACCACGCAATGACGAAACAACTCTCATCCGGAATCACTCAAGGACATAGAAATATGATCACTAAACTATCCATCCAACAAATTGGAGTTGACTAGACCTCACTGTCGATCTGCATTGAATCAAGATCCTCCTGAATCAATCCTCTCCACTTGAAAGTTTTTTTAACATAAAATATTGATTTAAGCATACATCAGGTGAGGGTACAACTCCCTCACTTTTCCGATCTCTATCCACCTCACCTTGCTCGAATTCATGCCCTTAAGTCCTACTCGAAGATATTCAACATCTCCTCGCCTAGAAGTGCGAACTTTCCTATCTAAGATGATATATTCCTGCAAGTCATTTATATAATGAGGTGCTAAATCATCAATAGTAGGAATCTGTGTATCTTCCTTGGGATCAATGATCATCGGAGATTCATACAAATTCATATTATCTATATTTAAAACTGAATAGATACACATGTAAGGTGTTAAATCTTACCGAAATGCATTATTTCAAACCTTTTCAATAATATTGAAAGGACCATACATGATGGGTTTCATTTTCTTAACTTCTCCTTTCAACCTGTGTTTACTGATATACAACCATACCTGATTGCCGACCTAATCATTATGATCGACTCGATGCTTGTCAGACCACATTTTGTACCCATCCTGACTCTTCTCTAACTGATCATGCACTGCTTCATATATCTGTTGTATCCATTGAATGAACTTAACTAATTTTTTTGAATCGTCGTGTCCATCCACTTTATCTTCTTCACCGAACATGAAGTCGATCAGTGACATTGGTAGATACCCTAAATGATGAAAAGCCAAACCTACTATAGGGTAGGTTAACTTTCATTTTATCAATATGAACCTGCAAACTACTAAAATACATAACAAGGTTGCATGATTCATAGTCCGATCCTTCGATCCTAGGACCTATGGGTTATGGGCCCATGTGTATATATATATATATATATATATATATATATATATATATATATATATATATATATATATATATATATATCGGAAGCACTTAAACAAAAACAATGATTTCCATAGTCTTTGATCAATACATGATGGCCCTTTTTTACGTGCTTAAAGCCAAAACTCAAAAAATTCATGGTTCAATCATATAACATATCGGGTCCATTTAAAGGTTTAAAATTTGATGATCTTTTATACGCGATAACCATCGATCTGCGATTAGACGGTTGTCGCTCCACAAAAACCACATAAACATTAAAGAAATAATGTTGAGGCCCCAATGTTATTGCCAACACACCCTACACCAATGATCCGTTACTGCCATTCATCCGATGGATATCGCATTAAAAAAATACACATTGTTTAACATTTTTAAACCTCTATGTGATTTCCCATGTGATCACCGTTGGATCTCCAACGATCACAATTGGACGACTATCGCGTAGAAATAGCCCCTAAACCTTATCACTTCAAATTCACGTGAAGTCAGTGATTTTTTCCTATGACATGTCGCGTTCCTACTCGATCGCATTCGATTGAGATAAAACCACTTGCCCCTTCAAGGCCGCACAAAAATATTTTGTGGTTTTTTAAAAACCACCTACACTATTCATCCGCTCGTGGTTCCAAACACGTGTATTCCACTACTACTCCACTGCACATTCAACACGAGATTCAATATAAATGTGGGTTCATATCACATGGTTCCAATGCACTATTTTGCCACGTTTTAACTCACAATTCCAACCATAAATGAATCAGAACACAATAAATCATTTGCATAAAAATGAAAGCTCTTCCTCTATTATGATACTGACATTGGATCACCATCGATCCTTACAGTGATCGATGGTCGATCATGAATTTATAAAATAAAATTAAACTCATAAATCTAGATCATAAATCAACCATAACTTGACACACATAATTCAACATAGCAATCTTCTTATTATATACAAGACTCACGTACAAGCTAAGGCATTTGAACCTTAGACATAATTTCTCATGCCACTACATTGCATTCACTCACACTCACACACTCTTCCTCACACAATATAGACTTTCTTTTATAGATTTTTACAAGAGCATGGATCATCTCAGATCCATGATTATCTCCCTCAATCTCTTAAACAACCCCTAATATCTCGTTATGCATACACAGCATATAATTACATTTAATTGAACCATATCACTTCCAGCAATTTAGCTCCTTTTAACTAATTTTTCCCCGATCTACATTGACCGTCTATGTTTTCCTTTCCATAGCTTCGAACTTCAACTTTAATGAAAATTTTCTCGGATGCCCCTGCATCACCAAACATATTTCAAATGGCGATTAATTAGTTAAGAATGTAAGGCTTGATTGTAAGCATGCTACACATAATCTAAATATTCATCCCACAACTTAGGATGTTTACTTCAGTAACCTCGAAGAATATGTATCAGTGTCGTCTTCACCACTTATGTCTGTTTGTCGGTCATGTATGAAAATTTGTGCTCTTATTCATCTTTCTTTCCATGAGTCCCCACAAATTGGACCAAAATTCTCCCACAAAATGAGTACCTAGGTCAGAAATAATAGAAGTTGGTAACTCAAAATGAACCCATACCTGTTGAAATAACATATGCTCCATTTGTTCTGTAGTTGCTTGCTTTTTTCACAGAACAAGAATGCACACCTTATTAAAATGATCAACCATGACATACATGTGATCATGCCCTCTCCTAGACATAGGCAGTCCTCCAACAAAATCCATGGAAATGATTTCCCATGGTCACAAAGGAACTGGAAGTGGCATGGACAAACCAATCTTTTGATTTCTTCGCTTGCTTGTCGAACACATCACACATCCTTTAATGTACTTCACAATTGTTTCATACATGTGAGGCTAGTAAAAATACCTTTGAATTTGTTTCATAATCTTTCTTATGCCAAAATTTCCCGAAATTCGAGAAGAATGAGCTTCCCAAATAACATGTGCCCTTTCTATGTGTGGTATGTACAACTTACCCAAATGATATAAAAACCTGTCATGAATCTGAAAATTGACTTCTTCCACCTGAGTACCATGATTTAGTGATTCATAAATATCTTTTAAATCAACATCAGTACTATATTGTTCTACATAATTTTCAAGTTTCAATGAACTGTTCTGGATTACTACTAAAGCATTCAAAGACGGTCTAGAAAACATATCAACTACTTTATTTGTGACACCTTTCTTATACTTAATTACTAAGTCAAATAGTTGAAGAAATCCCATCCATCTGTAGTGGCGAGATTGTTGAAACTTAGTCAGTGTCTCAAGGTGTTGAAGTGGCTAATGATCTCTATGAACTATTGTTTCCTTACTCATTATAAAGCGTTTCCATTTCTTTACACTTTCAACAAAGAAAATAGGTCTTTATCATATGTCGGATAATTTATTAGTGCCTTAGAAAAAGTTTCAGAATGAAAAGAAATTGGTTTCCCATTTTGAAGTAATATTGCACCCATTGCATAACCACTTTCATCTGTTTCAATTTAGAATGGTTGTTGAAGATTAGGTAAAGCTAATATTGGTGATGTGACAAGTTGTTGTGAAACCAGCTCCAAAAATAGAAGAAAAAGATATCAACGCCTTAGAAATAAGCCACTTCGAGGGATCAACCTACAATACATTACATGAATGAAAAATTCTTGGGTGATACAAATGAAAAAACTTCCTTTATATATATAAGAGTCCATGGGGTCATAATGTAATCCTAGTGGGGCCACAATGTAATCCTAGCCAACCTAACAATGTGGAAATAAATACTGTATGGGCGTATTACCACAGGAAGTTGTGGCACAAATAATAATAACAAGGGGGTTACACTAACAACAATAAGGGACTATACTTGTAATATAGGGGCCTAACATGCCCCTCTCCTTCAAAAAAGTGTTGTCCTCAATGCTTGAGTAGCTCTGGGTGCTTCTGTATAAAATTCTCATCCTCCCATGTAGAATATTCAGTGGGTAAGTTCTTCCACTTGATGAGATACTTTGAAATTGATCGATTCTGTATCTATCGAGTTCTTGTTTCCGTGATCGCTTCAGGTTCTGATATGATTTTTCCTTCCTCATCAAGTTCTGGCAATATTGTTTGAACTGGAAGATTTTCACCTATAACCTTCTTTAAGCATGAAACATGGAAAATTTGATGCACTCGTGAAGAAGCAGGAAGCTCCAATTTGTATGCCATAGTACCAATATTTTGCAACACCTTTTAAGGACCATAGTACTTTGGCGATAATTTATTATCCTTCTTAGCTTGCTTCAGGGACATTTGCCTATATGGTTGTAGCCGTAAAAATACCCAGTCTCCTACATCGAAACTTCTCTCGCTGCGATGTTTATCTGTCTGTTGTTTCATTCGATTTTGTACCAAATTTAGGTTATCCTTTAAGAGTTTGAGAACTTCTTGTTGATGCTCGATGTGATATTTCACTCCTTGAACCTTAGAATTTTCTCTTAAATATGATGTGATGGACAGTGGATGATATCCATAAACTACCATAAATGGGGTAATTTTTGTTGCAATATGGAAGGAAGTGTTATACCACCATTGAGCGAGAGGTAACCACTTGACCCATTGTGTTTGTTTATCAGATACAAAACAATGAAGATATCATTCCAAAAATTTATTCACTATCTCAGTTTGACCATCAGATTGAGGATGATAAGATGGGCTATGAGCTAATTGAGTACCCAAACAAGAAAATAATTCCATCCAAAAAATTCCAGTAAAAATGGGATCCCTGCCACTTACAATAATCTTTGGGTTTCCATGTAGCTTTTGAATTTTTTTCCATAAATGTAGTAGCAACTATACTTGCTTTAAATGGATGTAATAATGCATAAAAGTGTGCATACTTGGTGTTAATCTATCAACTACCACCATGATGACACTCCTTCTCGGACTTAGGTAAACCTCGCGTGATAAAATCCATCGTAAATCTTCTCTCCCAACGCTGACTCTGGAATGGATAAAGGTTGTAGAAGACCCGGTGTCTTAATTACCTCAAATTTATTCTGCTGGCAAACCAAACATTCTGCCACAAACTTTTGAATATCAGATTTAAGGCCATCCCAAAAAAATTATTTCTTCACCCTGTGGTAAGTTTTTAAAAATCCCGAGTGTCCTCCTAAAGGAGAAGTGTGCAATTCCAAAAGAATCTTTTGTTTTAGTTGGGAATTCTTGCAAATATATAAGTGATATTTGTACCATAAGGAACCATTTTTCCAACTAAATGTATCAGATGTACTAGGATCTTGCTGCAAATTTTGAAGGAGAGCCCACACTTCTTCGTCCTTCTTCCATTCATCCCTTACTTCGGTTATCCAATCTGGTTGGATAATAGATATGGCACAAAGCAATGCTTCCACCTCTTCATCCTTCCTTGAGAGTGCATCTGCAACAAAATTTAGCTTCTCTTTTTTGTAGATCATTTAAAATTCATAACCCAACATCTTTGTGACCCATTTTTTATGCTCTTCTGAAGATATTCTTTGTTCCAAAAAGTGTTTAATACTATCATGATCAGTTTTTACCTTGAAGTGTCTTCCCATTAGGTAAGGTCTCCATTTCTTTAATGCATGTAATATTGCCAACATTTCATTCTCATAAATAGCATTTTATAAATACTTTCCTTTGATTGAACGACTTTCAAAAGAAATGGGTCTTCCTTCTTGCATTAAAACAACACCAATTCCATTTCCTGAGGCATCACATTCCACAATAAAGGTTTTTGTGAAGTCTGGCATAACTAAGACTGGTGCTAGGCACATTGCATCTTTAAGATGTTCAAAGGTCTTATTTGTTTCAAAAGTCCATGAAAATGCATCTTTCTTCAATAATCTTGTTAGAGGTGCTGCTATTCTCCCATAATTCTTAAAAAACTTGCGATAATACCCTGTTAATCTGAGAAATCCGCACAACTTCTTCATGGTTGTTGGGAATTTCCATTCCTTAATGGATTTAATTTTGTTAGGGTCTACCTTAACACCCTCGTGAGATACAATATGACCCAGATATTCCACCTCTTGTACTCCAAAGAAACATTTGGATGTTTTTTCATATAATTTTTCTCCTCCAATAGTTTTAGCACCGTGTCAACATGTTGAACATGATCCTTCCAAGACCTGTTGTAGATTAGTATATCATCAAAAAATACTAGCGCAAATTTTCTAAGGAAGGGTTTGAAAATGGAATTCATCAACCCTTGAAATGTAGAAGGTGTATCGTAAGGCCAAAAGGCATGACCAAAAATTCATAATGGCCCTCATGAGTTCGAAATGTTGTTTTCGGAATATCTTCAGTCTTCATTCTAATTTGATGATATCCTGAATGAAGATCCAACTTGGTAAAATAAATTTCTCCATGTAATTCATCCAATAATTCATAAATTACAGGAATGGGAAATTTATCTTTAATAGTGAGCTTATTGAGCTCCCTATAATCCAGATACATCTGCCATGATCCATATTTCTTGTGCACAAATACTACTGGGCATAGAAAGAACTTTGACTAGGTTGAATTATACCAGCCTCGAACATTTCTGCAATCATACGTTCAATTTCGATCTTTTGGACATAACAATATCTGTAAGGCCTGATGTTTGGACGACCACTTGAATAAAATGAGTAGCATGATCACGATCACGAATAGGTTGGAGTCCTTTGGGAGTATCAAACACCTTGGAATGATTTTCCAAGACTTTTTGGAGATCTCGAGAAATAGATTATTTTGATGTTGGAACTTCTAATGAGCATAATTGTGCAATTACGCCTCTTTTTTCTTTCTTCAGAAGCTTTTTCATGACATTAGAGCTTATTATCTTTCCTAGCTTCCCTTGGATACCCCGTAATTCGATTTCCTTTCCTTTTGAAAAAATTTCAAGAAAAGTTCTTGAAAATTAAAAGATACCATCCCCGAAAATTGTAACCATTGTACTACTAGTACAACATCAGCACCTCCCATTAGGATGGAAAGCATTGGACTATTCAGTGCATATTCCCCCATGGTTAGCTTGATATTATGGCATTTCCTGAGAAATTTATATTTCCTCCATTTGCAACCATCACTTGACATTCTGGTGTTGGGTATAAGAAACAATTCAATTCCTTGGCTACCTTACAATGAATAAAATTATGGGTACTCCTTGAATCAATCAACACTCTTACCTTTTCTTCTTGATATGTCCTTCTATCTTGAGAGTTTGAGGAGTGGTAATTCCTGCCTGCATTACATGATATGTCCGGACTGATTTCTTCTTCTTCTAGGGTTGCTTCCTTGTGTATATCCTCTTCTTTTGTAGATTCTCTTTCATTTTATTCTTCCTCTTCACAATCTACGTAAAATAATTTCTTCTCAACACACTTATGACCTTTAGTGTATTTGTTATCACAACTGTAGAAAATCCCTTTTTCTCTTTTTTCTTCCAATTGTTGTGGTGTCAACCTTGTAGGTTGTGGAAGTCTAGGAGTAGCAACACTTCTATCTTTATATATGTGACTAGTAGGCTTCCTTGTCGCCATAATTTTGCATTCAATTTTTCTTGCCAACCTGAATGCCTTTTCCAATGAATAAGGTTCCGAACCATGAAATTCATGTTGGATGTTATCCTTTAAAGTCCCTATGAAGATATTAATCCTATGTTCCTCTGGAAAATCTATTACCCTTATATTAAATTTTTGGAAGTCCTCGATGTGCTCCACCACTGAACCCTTTTGTTTGAGATTTATCAATTGGCTAAAGAAGGTCTTGTTTTTTGTATCCCCATAATGTGCTGTCATTTGAGCAAGTGACAATTTTTTTATTGGAGCAAAGCCATCAATACCATACACATGTATTTTTTTCTAAATGTAAAGCTGAAATGTGTACCTTTTGTGTGTTTTGCACATTATTGAGATCAAAATATTGCTCCATCTTTAGTATCCATGTTACGGGATCCTTGCCATCAAACTTCCTTATATCCATATTTGGAATATGGTGGTTCTTCCATCCAACATTAGAGTTTATGAGATCATAATTAACATTTATTTTGTTCACATCATGAGTTTCCTCTACTATCTTTTCGCCATTAGGAAAAATTTCTTGTATCAACTTTGCCAAACCTTCGATGTCTACTTTTAGATCATTCTTCATGTTTTCCATTTTTTCATCGATCTTAGCTTCCATGTCATCCATATTAGCTTCCATGCCAACTTCAATGCCATCAATCTTAACTTCCAAACCATTCATCTTAACTTCCATGCCTTTCTTCAAACCATCCATCTTAGTTTCCACGCATTTCTTCAAAACTTCCATTTCATTTTTTGATGCTCTTTGCGATAGGTGCACTTTCTCTTGTAATATTGATATCTCATGTTGCATTTCTTCATCTTCATGATTCATAGTAGAGACTTTCAAAAGCTTAATGGGTGTTGAATTATTTTTAGGGGGAATTTTAGAACCCAATACTGAAATATATGTTCAATAGGCCCTAGAAATCACTTTAAACTGATTTTTTTACTCAAGAATTATCCAACTTGGGAAAAAAAATACACACCTTTTTCTTGCTTTTGAGGATCTCGATATTGAAACTGAATTATCTCTGTTATTGTTGATCTTAAATATCTTCAATTTGGCCCTAAGGTAGCCCTATGAATCCTCTTTTGAATGCCATAGTTCTGACCTGATTTGGATTCTTCAAGCAAACGTTATGTCCAATCTCCCACAATGACCTAATTATGGACTAACTCGGTAGAGCGAACTTGTGCGACTTGCCACATATCACTTATTTATCCCTCAGCTCTGAAATTTATAGACAGGAAACTACAGTGCATGTGCTTCCGTCCAGTTTTTACATAATTCCAATTTGATGCTCATAGGGAGAGTTATGAATATTTTCCCAAATCATCTCTTTGAGATGAAATTCAGAAGCCTAAAAAAACCCTAACTTCCACAGATCATATCTCCAAAAATATTGGGAACCAAGATCTCAAATTTTGCGACAATGTTCCTCATAATTTTGGCTCTGCACTCTAACTATTTCATCTTTTTAACCTTAGAAGAAAAAATTTATATGGAAAATTCCACGATGACCCGTTTGGAGCAGTGAAACCCTAGAATCCAAAAGCTTTGATACCAAATGTTGTGAAACCATCTCCAAAAATAGAAGAAAAGAGATATCAATGCCTTAGAAATAAGCCACTTCAAGGGGGAAACCTCGAATACATTACATGAATGAAAAATTCTTGGCTGATACAAATGACAAAACCTCCTTTCTATATATAAGAGTCCATGGGGCCACAATGTAATCCTAGTGGGGCCACAATGTAAACCTAACCAACCTAACAATAATAATGTAAGGGCACAATAATAACAATATGGGGGTTACAAGGGTACAACAATAACAATAAGGGGGTTACACTAACAACAATATGGGACTATACTCATAATATAAGGACCTAACACAAGTTTCTACTTAAGTGAATCAAAATATTTTTGTTGTTTCCCTCCTCACTGAAAGCAAAATTTGGATCCTTTTAAAGCATTTAACGGGGATGCAATCAAATAAAAATGAGCAATAAATTTTCTCTAATACTGAATTGCACCTAGAAAAATCCTAACGTCACTTACATTTTGTGATCATGGCTACTTAACAATCCCATCTATCTTAGTTGGAACTATCTTTAAATGACCACCTCCAACTATGTAACCAAGATAAACCAATGAAGTATTCCCAAATTCACATTTTGACAACTTAATTTATAGTTTTTCCGCATGTCATACTTCAAAAACCTGTTTAACATGCCTAACATGGTCTTCCATACTAGAACTGAAAATCGGGATATAATATAAGTACATTACGACAAACTTAACAATCTATGAATGGAAGATATCATTCATAACACGCATGAAAGTTGCTAGTGCATTACACAAACCAAAAGGCATTACTAACCACTAAAATATTCCTTTCCTAGTTTTGAATCCATTTTTCCAGATGTCATTTTCTGTTATGCAAATTTGATGATACCCACTACGCAAATGTAACTTAGTGAAATAGACAACATTTTTCAACTGGTTGAGTAAATCATCTATCTTAGGAAGAGGATACCTATTCTTTACTGTGATTTTATTTAAGGCGCTAAAGTTGACACACATTCTCCATGTCTCGTCTTTCTCATGAACTAAAATTATGGGTGAACCAAATGGAGATGAACTAGGTCGAATTAAACCTTTTTCAATTAGCTCTTTGATTTGTTACTTTATTTCTTCTTTCTATGTTACTGAAATGTGATACATTCTGACATTAGGAAGAGGGGCATCAGACATCAACTGTATCTCATGTTGTATTCCCAGGAGGTAGATGGTTTGGCTCTTTAAACAGACTTTTAAATTAATCTACCACTTTAACAAACTATCTTTAAAATGAGATTCACAACCTGAAAAAGCATCATGTAGATCCTTACATTTTTCTTTTACAAACATCAGGATATATATTTTACTTGAAATTATTAGTCACTTCATATTATTAGCATTAACTAAATCCAAGTGAATTTTGATTTTATGTGCTCGTATGATGTATTCAATCCCATCTTTCTTAATATTATATTTATGCTCTTTCCTATGGAACATTGTATCATGATCATAGAGACAAAGAATTCCTCCCACTATTACACATATGTCTAATGATATCACATCTAAATCCACTTCATCAATGTAATTAGTTGTGATGGAACTTTTTAAATGACACTACTTTGTGACATTAATATGAGTTTTTTCCTTTAGCCAACCTAATGGGTATGGTCTTAGATGATTATGTGTCTCCAAAAACAATTTCTTAACTAATGATTTGGATCTTAAATTTTCCTGTGACCAAATATCAAATAATGTATCTATTTTAGTGTGCTTAGAAGTTACCCTTATGTGAAATAATTCAACTCTTTTATCTTCTTCCAGATGATTAATGTTTGAAGAAAGAAAAAGTACTTAAACTTGAACTAGTGTCATAATTTTTACCTATCATAACCATTGCGATTATTTTACCTTCCTCACCTGAATCAGAGCCTAAGTCTTGTTGGATTACTACATTAGCCTTCTTTTCACCTTTCTTCTTCTGAAACTTATTTTTTCTAAGTTCCAGGTGAAGTTTCCAACATCTGTCTTCATCATGTCTAATCCTATGGCAGTGAGTATAGGTAGGTATTTCACATTCCTTCTGAGTTGCCCTTGTATTCTTTCCCTTCAAACTTCTCTTCCTCTTGCTATCTTTGGAATCCAATTGTTTGGATGCCTTTGGTTAAAACTTGAATGGTTTACCACCTGATTTTATATGTATGGCTTGAACATATACTTCATCGAATTCATTAGGATTAAAAATCAATAACATATGCGGCAAATATGAATGTAAAATTCCAATGTACTTTAATAAAGTTTCAAGTGTATCCAAAGGAATATAGAGCGCCAACGCTTTCTTACTAAACTCTTAGGTAAACACCTAAACATTATGATCCCTACCTTGTCGCAAATGTTTCCAATAAATAACAACTTGCTGCATGCATCCCAATGGGCAGAATTGTTTCCTGAGAGCTTTTAAAAACTTAGACCATGAGGAGATGACTTTACCTTTATGATTTAAATCTATCTGTGTTTTACTCTCCCACCAGATTAAAGGATTTCCCCCCATCCTAAGGGTAGCTAACTAGATTTTTTTCTTATCATTAGAAATGTTCAGAATCCTAAAATACACTGCAAACTACTTAAGCCAGTTATCTAGTCTCTCTTGGTTCATTTTGCCATCATAAACTAGTAGTTCAAATTTTACATCAAGTTTCAAAAGAGATTTCTCAGGTTTCTTTTCCGTTTCATTACCTAAACTAGAAGAAGAATATGATGATAATGATGATGATGCGGATGATGGAGTAGAAGGAGGTTCATCATGTTTTCCTTTCCCCTTGTCCTTCTTCAATGACTTTAACGAACAAGCTACATCGCTCACCTTCTTATATTCGTAGAGTTCTCCCAAAATCTGCTACATGTTCAAAAATATTTTCTCCACTTGATTCTCATCCATGACCTTCATTTCAGGAGTTTCACCTGCTTCAGTTCCTATCATCGTCGATTGATGAGCAACTTTCCACTTTCCAATTTCTAGATCGAACTCCTCAAGAGTTCCTTCTCAACATTGCAATCCTAACCTAGTTAACATCCACTAGAAAAAAGACTAAAAAGCACAACCTACTCTGACAGCTTAATATATGATGTGCATGTGATCAAAATTAAGTGATGGGATAGAATTGATTAATTTCCATTAGTGAATTGATTGTTAACTGAAATACTTAATGTGGAATACTGAAGGAAATATAAAACATTATCAACTTAAACTAGTAGCATATTAAACATGAAATGATAGTAGATAATAGAGAAAAGAGACATCAAACATTGATTACGGAGTTCGTCTCTGGTGGACATCATCTTTGGGTCCACTTTAAAGTTGGGCATCCATTTTATTAGGATTGGTCGGAGGAAGTATTTACACAACAAATACAGCAAAATGAATGTGTTTGCAGGCACCTCTGTTCATTGAAAATAGAAATCCCTCTCTCGTAGCATTCCATCACCTGTCTCTGCATTCAAATTTGCCTCCAGATGACAAGGAAACAATGAGAACAAAAATGCCTCTCTTGCTCCAAATTTCAATACAAAATTACTCATGTGTGTTCACGAAGAAAATGTCATGGTTTATATAAGGTTTTCTAAGAACTCCTTGAAGCCAAATTAGGCATATGGTTGAACAAATCATGTGTTTGAGGTCTAGGTCTTGTCACATGGTGACACCTAGTGGATAAGTGTTGTGGTGGATAACTTTACACCTTGGCACATTTAATTAAAAAACCGAAATTAGAACCTTATATTAGAAATTGGCGCTGACATTCAGATTAACCGCGCGAAGAATGAGTTGATAGCTTGTGTGTGATTGGGTGCGGCCTAGCCTCCTACTGACATCTCGCGGTCGACTCTGATAGTTTCGGTCTAATTAGATGCTGAGGCTTGTTCACAACCCTGGGGTTCTGTTACAGTTTAGAACTATGGTTAAGTGTTGTAGTTTTAGGACTGCGCTCACATGACTCAGGTTCTGACTCGGTTAGCTGCTGGAAGTCAGGACTGTGGGTTGAAAATTTTGTTTTATTACAATGTTTATAATATAGCCCGAACCCTTTTACATCATGTATTACATTGTTGATTGCGCTACGTTTTAACATATTGTTTTTTTTTTCGCTAGGACTTAGGCTTAGCTTTTTAATACACCATAGTTTTAGATGCATAGTCTTAGGTCTAGGTTTAACGTTATGTTTACATTTGTAAGGAGTTTCACAATAGGGTTTGACCATAAGATTAGAACTAGGACCATTACATAATGACATCATTACATCACCATGAACCCACATACACCATGACACCAAATTCGAACCTCTTTTTAACCATGACAAAACACTAAACCATGACGAAATCACTCTCATCCAGAATCACTAGAAGATCTCGCAATCTCAAGGTTGAACTGGACACTGACTTGATGATTTATTATTAATGATGTATCACTTATAATACATAATAATTACCCGTAAACTTATCATTATAATCCACTTAAAATTATAATCCTTAAATTTTAATTCCTCTTATACACAAATATTCGAAGTATACACAAATATTCGAAGTAATAAAAATAGTGGCACATTAATGAGAATCTCTGAATTCCAAAATACATCCAAGACACTAGAATCCTTGATGTTTTAAATGAGAAATACAGTTTGTAGCATCAAATATCGTTTAAAATTTTGTTGAAATTGCTTGCTGAATTTTTTTTTTTGATATTGTTGAAATATCATTAACTATACACTCTCAAGCAAGCCACATGACGGTTCTAATGTTTCTTGTGTATAGTGAAATACAATATATAAAGTTTCAAGTTTTGTGCTGGCCACAGAGGCATGCTCCTCAAAACACGGTCAGTGACATTTCCAGTGAAAGAATATTGTTTATAAATTTGGTTGTTTTTATATGTTTAATGTACCAACCTACCAAAACATTATTTATGAAAGAGAGGTATTTTTTTATGTTCCATTTCTGTAATCATAGCCGAGTGAAAGGTTTGTGTATTGTTCAATTCATAAACTTATACAGATAAATATTGTGGAAATTATTGTTTGTTAACTCTGCAAATCATTTTATTAGTAAAGAAAGGCCATAAAATTCTAGAAAGGATTAATAACTATCTAAACATATCTATGACACCATTTTAATTGAATACCCAATATGCACTCCTCAAATTTTATAAAGTTTAAATTTCAATAAACCTACACTCGCCAGGAATTAAGATGAAAGACAATAATCCATGTAGGGTTTTCAGCAAATGCGATTTGTCTTTTGTGCAACAAATTTTTTCCATTACTTCAACTTCGTGGCGTCAATGTCCTTATTTCCTTTCATATGAGGATGGCTTTATGACAGAGAGGCCAACACTTCCCTCATTAATTTTCGGGGAAGCACATGAATCTCCTGCAACACTTCCTTTATGTCATGAACTAATCGTTCTGACAGACTCTAGTTGAAATCTTCGCGAATCACCACACGTAGAATGGTGCTGTGTTGCATGTGTTGTTGTGTGGTGTAAGTGGGAACGATCCACCTGAACGTTATCAAGCTGTCAGAAATCTCAAACAGGTCGTGCCTATTAATTTCCGTGATCGAGAAACCCACCAGAGGGACCTCGACCTCTTTTGACAATATGTTGAACCACCCGGTCCTCATTAGCTCATAGGTTAGTGTCTTGGCATTTTCCATGCAGTTACACATGATATTTCGATAGCCCTGGCCAACAAGAAAACAATTCAAAACACATCACAAAAAAATCACAAAAATGTATTTTCATGAGCAAGTGCTCCCACTACGTTCCAATGAATCCAAATCAATTAATATCCGCCAATGGCCATGAAATTGTAAGGCTAAACGTATTTGCAATGTGGCAAGGTGAAACGTTTTTGCAATGTGGCCACGGAGAAGGCGCCCAAGGCAAGTTGATTTTGTTAAATTATTAATTATTAAGTGATTCACTCTCAATCTTCGAGACTTAATTCAATCTCGTCCTATTTTTGTAATCTGAAATCTTAGTCATATATTAAAAACAAAAAAAAAAAGCCAATTCCAGTATAATATAGATTATGTTTATCAGTGTAACTACCAAGAATATAGATAGATGCATTATAAGCATAGTTTTAGTATGTGTCAAGTGATTAAACTTATTTTAGAGTCCAAAATTTGAAAAAAAAATAATTGGATCTTTCTCATTTCTTGATATTGCTTGAGCTAGTTTAATGGTTAAGAACATGTGTTTCTTTATAAGAGGCCAGAGGTTCAAAAATAGAGGGGGTAGAGTATGCATGTCTTCATAGACTTAGCACTGAAATTGCTACGTAGAGGTGGGTCTCTTGTCCCACAAACAAGAGGGTCTCATACACAACTTTGGTGTGTGGATGGATTGGGTCCCTTGTCCCACAAACAATGGGGCTGCATGCACCAATTTGGTGTCTCCCTTGGCTATGACCTTAAAATTGGATTATATATATATATATATATAGTAATTTTTCATTGTTTAAATTGTATTTTTGAATTCTATATAAAGTACATATATTAAACTTGTAAGTACAAAAAAATTCTTTTATGGATTAAGGGAAATTTGACAAATAAATATAAATAAAATTTAAGCAAAATATAAAGAAGTGAGAATACATAAAACATTTTAACCATAAAATTTTTTTTTTAATTGCTTTATATGATATATACATAATTGTTTTTAAACAATATATAATATATACATAGTTGACATTAAAATATTTTACATAACATGTGTCCTAAGACATTTTATTTATGGAATACATTATCCGCATTAAAATGGTTTTTTTATTAACATATTTGTAAGAATATGTCAATATTACCTAATAATGCTACATATTTCAATATTTTATTGGTAACTCACATTGAAATTTTTTATTATTATAAATATTTTTAAATGACATATTTTAATTTAATATTAAGAACTAAATGAATTACAGATCTCCTTATTATTATTTTTATTAAGAAGTGTTTGATATTTTACTTTTTCATAAATGTTTTATGGAAGGTTTCACGGCCTTAAAGCTTTTCAAAAACCAGAAAAAAGTCCTAAGAATCAGCAATATCATAATCATTGGTTTCCGAAGTCCACCTTTCGTTCATTCAAGGGACCATGGATGAGATCGCTAGAATCTTAAAAAATCATAAGGTTTCTTTGACTTTCAAGCCCCTTAACACTATTTAGAGCTTTCTAAGTTCTGTTAAGGACATTGTGAACCACAGAGATGGAAAAGGTGTTTACATCATTCCTTGCTCCCGTGGGACTCCATACATTGGTGAAATTGATCGATCGATAAATTAAAGGATTTGTGAACATGCAGCTGACATAAAACATAGAAGGTATCGCTCCTCTACTTTAGTGGAACATGCAAAAAAGACAAACCATCACATCTACATAGAAGAGGCGAAGGTCATTACCAGGATTGACCATTGCCATCACCGTAAGGTAAGGGAAGTTATACAGATTGAAAAAATACTGGTTAATCTTAATAGAAACCATGGTTGAGTATTAGTAGTTGTTAGATCCATGCCCTATACTCCTAGGTGATGTTTTATTAAAGCACTCATCCCTCATTCATTCTGCATAATGAATTTAAATATTAATCCTTATAGTAATATTGTTTTAATTAATTAGTAAGAAAAATTAACATTATTTAAAAAGATAAATCTAATATATTTATTAAAAAAATTTAAAACAAAGATAAAATTTGAATTTAAGCTTATGTGATCCATAGTAATTTTTCAAAACTCTTTTGATAATAATCACATGACTATTGACTATGACCATTGAATAAGTACCATTCTCGAATTAGAATGTTTGTTTAATTAATTTTAATATAAAATATATAATAAATTGAAATTAAATAAAATAAAATTATAATACAAATTAAAATACTTAAAATTATTATGTTTCTCCTTTTAAAGTCAAACTAGTTGTTATATTAGAAGGTCTAGTTAAATCTTCTCTTCATCTATTTGCTTTTGATACCATGATCTGATCTCTCATCTTATCCTAAAGATGAACCACACTGGTTGGTTTGAAACACGTCAAGAATGTTTTTTCATACGTGATTATTACCCAAATATTTCTTTGTATAGAAGTTTTGTTGCTGAAACTATTGGAGAATGTGACATTGGAGCTCAAGAAACGTGCCATTTATTGTTATAACTCCCTCTTGTTGTTTGTAGTTGCAAATTCTTTTCGTTGAACTTTGAAAAAAAAGGGTACCAAAATTTATTGCTACATTTTGATGAGGTTTCATGCAAAAACAATTTCATTTAGGTATATCAAACCCGACCTATTTTTTTGGAATATTTTTTCTTAATGGAAACAACAAGATCATGGAGTTTTGATTTGAACATTACGAAAAAGCGATGGAGGTCATGAGATAAACCTCGTATTGTTTGGTTTTTGCCACAATTTGATTTTGTTGCTAGTCCTAGCTCAGAAGAGTTTGAAACCTTTTGTTGGAGTGAGTTGCTTTTGTAAAATCCATTCCATGAAATTTCTTCTCACATAGGGGTTTCAGCCTAAAGTATCATTCAAAATTAAAGGAATTTGAGCTATAATCCTTGGCATTTTGATCGATGCCCTTTGTCAGATGGAATCAATGAAAAAGATGTTGAGCCCATTGTACATGAAGAAAATCTTGCTCGATACTTGGAAGAGTGGAAAGTTTTTTTCCTAGATAGTTCCTCCAAGCAATGTAAGCATTTCAAACCTTAACAATATTGGTAGTAGGGACTTTGATATTCATTACGATTGGCGGGTATGAATGGTTGCAAATGATATTTTGGAAAAAGGGATATTTTTTCTAAAATATGCATAGCCTTCAAGTGTTTCCAATGGGAGGCTGGTTGTAGAGACATTTTTGTCGCCTTCGTGTCTATCATACAAATTCCTACCCATTTTTTAGAGTGTTTTTCAGAACTTTGTTAATGGTGGGAATGAAGGTGATTTGAAAATGACTATACAGGGTACTGCTGGAATTGGGAAATATTCACTCATTCATTGTATTTCTCATGCTCTTTCAACTTCAACAACAACTAATAAAAGTCCATTGTTATTTCTTGCTCCAACAAGTATAAATGATTTTAACATTCATGGAAAAAAATACATTCAATGTTGAAAATTCCTATAAAATATATGAAACCATGTCCAATCAGGCTTTAGCAGTATTTCAAGAATAAATAAGTGATATTCACTATATATTGATTGATGAGATGATATTTATAGGTTTAAGGATTTTCATGAAGATAGATTCTTATTTTCGAGAATCCTTTCCAAAATGTAGAGATTTCCCTTTTGGAGATAAGTCTATCATTATTCTTGGAGACCTTGGTAAACTTCATCTTGTCAAGGATAAGTCCTTGTATGTAGCTAGAACAACTAGGAAAAATTTATGGCAAAGCCTCAACATTGTTATGAATTTGGACCAAATATATAGCCATCAAGGAGAAAATCCAAGATATGCATCTTTTCACAATATTTTAACCAATATTAGAATTGCAGAGCCTTTTGTTCCTTACTACGATCTTCTTATGATGCGTGTTGATAGCTTCTTGGATTGAAAAGAAAATATTTTATTCGATTCTTCTATTCACTTGTTCGCAACGAATAAACTCATTAGTTTGCACAACTAAAATATGCTTAAATAATTAAATTTTCCTATTGCAAGGCGTGTTTCAAACCACACTAAAAGAACATAATTTCGTGATAACGACGATGATTTCTTGGAGTGTTTGGTGCTTCTATGTCGTGGAGAGAGTTTTATGTTAACGTGTAATTTGTGGGTTTATTTTGGGTTGGTTAATGGTGTGCTTGGATATATTGAAGATATTTTCTATGCACCTGGTTTGAAGTCATCACAGTTTCCACAATTCGCTAAAGAAACTTTTGAAAAGTAATGTGGTGTTCCTTTTAACAAAAATTGCTCCAATGTTGTGCCCATTGCCCCTTTGTTACGGTAAATCTTAAACATATTCCATTGAAAGTGGTGTGGGCATTTAGTATTCACAAAAAATAGGGGATGAATTTTCAATGAGCCACTGTAGATATTGGAGATAGCGAGAGGCACGGTTTGATATTTACAACTATATCAAGAGTGAATTTGATATATGGATTACACATTTCACCACCATTTTCTTTTCAACGTTGTGTCAAATTGCAAGACAGTGCATATGTTACACTTAGAAATAAACATGAGCAATTGAAGTCGATATTAGTTCAAGGGTGCTTGTCATGATTTGAGCTAAATGTTTTAGCATGTACTTAAGAAAAAGAATATTACCTCTCTCTAGTTGTTATTTTTTGCAATTATTTGTATTCACCTTGATGATTTCTTTGATCTGCTTATTGTTCACTTCAATAGATTTGTTCATTAGCAAAGTAACTAAATTAACTGTTAGGGAGAAATTTCCGGTGCTAATAATTTTTTTTGTGGGGATTTCGTTGTTTGATTAGTTGAATTGTACTTTTTTCTACCTTTTTCCCTCATTATTTTGAATCCTTTTAAATTTATATTTGATAGATTTATATATATATATATATATATATATATATATATATATATATATATATATTTGATATGAAAGAACCGAAACCATATTTCAACACTTTTTTGTGTTTATTTGTTTTGTTTGAATGTAGTGATTTCAATTGTATTTTTTTTTTAATGATTCACATATATGGAGAACAATGTTGGTTTGTATTACATTTCAACGATTAATTCTATTGCCAAAACCATTAGTTTTATTACCTTTATTCACACAAGGTTTGATATAAGACATGGCTTCCATCTAGATTTTGTCAATGAACATACTCGTATTTTGAATGGACTGAAATCAAATGTTGAAACTTTATATCATTTGTATCGAAGAGAATCAGGGAGGAAAAGAAGAAGTGAATGTCTTGATAGTGTGAACTATCATTATCATTATCCTGTTGATTTGAATTCGTGTTTCTTTTTCCATCGCTTTGGGTGTGTTTTGGAAGAGGTTGGTATGAAATAATTGTGTTCCCGTTGAGTGTTGAAAGTTGGGTTTTGTTGTGGAATACATTGTTATTGCTAGAACTAAAATGTATCTCACAAAATATATATTTTTTATCTATTTCAATGTTAGTAAGTACCATGTTATTTTCATTGGTCCTATAATGTTTAAAATTTGTTATCATTTTTTTGTCAAACTTCAACAGAGATTATTAGAATAGTCCTTTGTTGACCATCATCAACGATTGTTGGCAATTCAAAATGGTTGTTAATCATGCAAAAAAAATGATTCTCTTCTACGCATTTATTTTTTCCTATAATTATACCTAAACTAGAATATCTATATTTATATTTATATTTATATAGTTTCAATTTTTGTAAGATTATTTTTTCGATAATCATATTAAAATTTTAATTTTATATTTATACTTTTTTCCCTTAATTTATTTGTGGGTTGATAAATATTGTTATATTAATCAAGTATTGAAAATATAATATTAATATTTTTATATTATATTAATAATATTCTCAATAATAATATTTTTCATATTAACAAATAGTATTCTTACTAATAATATGAATGGTTAATGATAATAATATTATTTTTTATTAATTTACATTTTCAAATAGCAACATTTGACATTGTTTTTTATCATTAATATAATATAATTATGGATTCTAATAATTAATCTTATTATTAATTATTAATAATAATAATCATTTATTATTATTAATGTATTTTTATTTTATTATTGATAAAGAAAATCATTATTAATAATATTTTAATTCATTTTTTAATTAATTTTTATTTAGATTTTTATTTTTAGCAATTATTATTAATGGTTTTTAAGTTTTTGTGATTATTTCTTATATAAAACAATGGTCGACATTTCAAATCGAGGTATTACTTCAATAATTATTATTAAATTAATATTTCTAGGAATATTTTAAAAATTATTATTCAATTAAAATTTTCAATTTACATTATTAATTTATTTCTATTTATATAATTACTTTATGATTATTAATATTATGTATTTAGGTTATTAATTTTTATTAATAGTTTACTCTTGAAATTTTTTAAATATAATTATGATTTATTTTATTATATTTAAATCATTATTATTTTATTTTCATTTTAAATTTATATTAATATTTTATATTATTTTTAATTGTGTTTATTTTATTATTTTATTGTTGTTTTCTATTATTAATTTTTTTTACAATATTTTTTATTATTTATTTATAAAATTATTTTAAATTATTATTCATTAATTTATATTAGTTTATTAAGTTTTTATGTTTTTATTATTATTACTATATATTATTATTTTTTAAATATTATTATTGATTAATAATTGGATATACTTATTTATCAACCACATTTATTTGTTGATTTTATCAAGTTGCAAGAATTCTTTCAATTGCCTATTGAAACATACACTTGGGGTGAAATTTATTTCGTTATTACAAAAGCTTTAGTTACACTTTGTACTAGCTCGAAGATGAATAAATCTTTGGAAAATCTCTCCATATTGCTAGAGAGTAAGTCTATTTGTAGAAAATATGGAATTACTATTGATGATCCCCTTGTCAAAAGAAGAAAATTAAAAAGAAAGGCCAAAAAGGCTCATAAACAAGAAAAGTTCATCAACACAAAAAATAGGAGAAGAATCTCCTCCAGGCCCTCTCAGAAAAAGGGATACTATAAGCATGTCCCTAAGACACACTATTACAAGCCATCAGATATGCATCTTAAAAGCCATAAGAATGAAAAGACGAATCAGATAACATGCTGGTTCTGTGGCAAGCCTGGCCACACTGCAAATAGATGCCCTGATGGTGATGAATCAAAGAAAAATAGAGGCAAAAAGTCTCAGCCTCTCAATAAAGGCAAGATAGTGGTGAAATTTGAAGACAAATGTAGAAAGTGTGGATCTCCACACCACCAGACCGAAAACTGCCCAAGTTTGGTAATTCAACAAAAACAGGTTGTTGATTATTCCAATGATTCATGCAGTGAATCTTCCTCTTCCAACTCTTCAATTGAAGAATTACAAGCTCATTTACAATGTTTCTGTTCAGATTCTGAAAATTGTAACTGTAATAATTCTTCTGATGATGAATCTAACTCTTCATCTGACTTTGCTATTGAGGAACAGTTTAATTCAAAGCTAAAAGTTCTGATGGCCTAGACAGATGATGATGAGCTAAAAATATTTTCACAAATTCTCACTATGGAAGAAGGAGATTTGAAGAATAAATTACTTGAGACATTCATGTCACAAGTCTCATCTACCAGCAGAAGTGCTAGCAAGAAGCCGGTCTTCATAGAAGCTTCTTTCAAGCACAACACAAAGGCCTATCAAAGGGATCAGGTGTAGAAAAAATTTCGTTCACTCACTTTGGGGGAGGTGAGTAGAGAAATGCATATGCTTAAATCTAAAATTTCTATTCTGAAATCCCAAGTTACAGCACTAGAAAAGGGGAAACAGGAAATGGAACAACCTATTTCTGGAAACTTCACCAACTACACTCTGCACATTGCACCATTCACAGAATCTAAAGTTGAAATCCTTGAAGGAAAGCAAGATCCTACATTAGGTTTCAGGGAGATGCGTGTTTTGGTAAGAGAATATCAACAATATCATATCTAGGTAAAAATTTGTATTAAAGGAGAAATGTTTTCTCTTACAACACTTCTAGATTCTGGTGCAGATGTTAACATTTTTAATAAAAAGACCATACCTACAAAATAATGGGTTTTAGCCTCTAGAAAAATCATAGGGTTAGGATAAAATACCGTACAATATGAGTTCCCTAAAGCTAATGTCTGTTTTGACACCCACTATATCGAATTGAAATTTGCAGTAGAAGACATTCCTGTAGACTGTATTTTAGGAAATGTCTTCCTAGCAGCTGTTAAACCACATGGCTCAGTAAGATTAAAAAATAATAGATCCAGTTACTTCATCATTGTACCAACCTCATATGGAAAGTTTAAAAGAATTTATATGACCTACATTTCAAATCCTAGGGTATCCACTATGGTACAGGCCATGTAGGAGCTCAAAAAGGCTGAAACAAAATTAACAGAGCTCAAGGAGTCTGCAATCTTCCTGCTCTGCATCTTCAAGATTTAAGCTTGATCTTCTTGCATCACAAAGCTTGTGACCCAAGTCTGTGAGTTGATATGAGAATCATGTGCATTAGTGTGCTCAAAATTGGTGAGAACCTAAAGTGGCCAGATCTATTGTCTAGTTTATGTGTGTGTTATATATTCTTAGACTGAGTCTGTATACAGCCAAAAAGCATCAGAACACTATCTCATTTATTGAGAAGTAATCACTGGTAAATGCTTGTACATTCAATCTTAGGAAAGAAAAATCTGAGTCCATGAGATTTATGTAATAAAAATTTTGATAATATAAAGAGAAAGTTTTTCTGAATTCTTGAGTACTGAAAACTGTGAGCTATTATATTTTCTGTTGAGGTAGTATATGTCTCTCGTATATTCAATTGAGGTTCAGCAGAGGTTCGCGAAAACTCCTAGGGACACCAAGGCCATTGAAGGCAAGGGAAGTCGTGTGAAGGCTGCTAGAGCATGATGGTGAAAAGTAGGTTTGTGTATGGGTTGGTGTAAATGATTGTAAGAGAGAAAAAGATAGAGAAGAGACTCAACAAGGCCAGTCAGCTTGTTGTTGCTGTTGCAAGCTTCGATTTGTGAAGCCCCTGTGTAAAATTGGTATCAGAGCCAGAAAGGTGTCTGGTTCATGGAAGTTTAGTACTCAAGATCAAATAATCTTTATTTGAAGAATGGACTCTTTCAGACAATCTATTTCTTTTCGAGAATTATATGAAAAAAAAAAATCTAAAGAAAATCCCCTTCGGGATATGTTTTCCACTGCATCTAGTAGAACTTTAAATTATTCAGAGTTAGTATATGAAGAAATTGAGCCATATGCAAGATGGAAAACCCCAAGCATATCTGCTTCAGAAGTCTATGCAGATGTGTCAGCTTTCCATCTAGTAGCTGCCACTAGAATATCAATAAAAGAGTCTATTAGTTCTATCCAATAAAATTTAGACTGTGTTTAGTCTATTCCCCTTCTTGACCCAAAGCAGCTTTAGGCAGAAGCAAAGAAATTAAAGATACAATATTTGCATTTGGGATACATCAGTGTAGGGATCAGTGCTTTAACGAACCAAGGGCTAGATACCTATGTCCTATCCAATGTGAGGTATTTAACTCACAACAAATACACTGATTCTATCATTGGAGGAATTGTGGCCCCATTATCAAATGGTCCGATTTGGTTTGATTGTTATCCAAACTTTTCAGTTTATGTATTTGATGAAAAAATCGACAAGATTCTACAATTTAAATTCCAGACTTCAGGATTTGACATGTTGAAGAAAAGAAACAATATATTCATTCAGACCAGAGGTTGTTTTAGACATACAAACACCCTTTTTCCAGTTGTCCTCCATACACCCAATCAAGACTAAAAAACAAACGTGGTCATTCTAAGTGATTCAAAAAATTAGAAAGTAGAACATCAAGCCATCAAATGGGAAGCTCTGAACTTCCCATAACAGTAGGTCATCCCAAATCCAAAACCCATCTCTACAAAAAGTATCACTTCTGCAAATATTCGAGAAGATCAATCCTATGCAGTTATGTCCTTTCCTCGAAGGTCAACCATTGACAGACATAGGATTGAAGAAGATTTTCAGAAATCTTCCCTGTACAAAGATCCCCATTTTCTAGATACTACATGTTCAAGTTCAGTTTTGAATTCTTGTAAACATATTTCTTTATTTTGAATTTGCCCAGAATTTAAATTTCAACTCAGTTGAGGTTAGTTTCCCAGAATGCAAGAATATTGTTAACCTCTGTAGTCTAGCTGACTTAGTTATCCATGAAAATCATCATCCTAGAACGGGTGAAGCCCCAGCTTCTACTTCTATCAACCCGTGTCCAAACCCAAACTGTTCTGAAATTCCTTTCCCTCATGAGTCAGACCATGTGTTGATGACGCATGAATTACCTTCTTTAGAAAATGAAGATCCAAGGTTGACTAAAGTGTTCAGTAAGATAAGACCACCGAATATGCCCAAATATGGACTCGGCTATCTGGAACAAATGAATAGTTTAATTCTTGAGTCTAGATTCAAGGATCTTCTAGCCAACTGTAAGAAACCATCAGTCATGGAGATGCATATGTTATTTACTATTATGGATGGATGAAAAAATCATAAAGTACCAACCTAGTGGATGAAAGAAATGTTAAATTGGGACATCTACACCCATCCTGAGGCTGAATCCTTTGGCCTCACACATTCAAGTGAAGAAAAAATCAGGTTTTTAGAAGAATGGAAAGGATATGTGAATAGAACAAACATGTGGATATATTTCTATTCATGGAAGAGGAATAAACAATCTGAATTTTTTTTTATGGCTGATACTTCAGCATCTACTTCTATCTAGCATTCCTGGTGAGCTCTAGATGGTAGTAAGATTGATACTACTACTACCTTCCCTCCTTACAAAGGAATCATCCTAGGAGAAGCTCATAACACTGCAAAAGCCATTCCCTAGTGTTTAAGGATGATAATGCTCTTGGTATTGATGGAAAAATAAAGAAAGCTAGTGAGAAAATAAATTGATAAAATACTGCCATTAAATGGCTTGAAATTAATGTTTCCAAGACTACCATTGTTAAGGAACAGTTTGAAAAAATACAAGTCTTTGTAAATGATGTGAATAATGCTTTGAATGATATTCAGTATTCTTCTTCTTTTTTGAAGTCATATGCTAAGGAGTCTTTATGTAAGATAGAAGAAGTAGAGTGTAAAATTGTACAGGAAGCACACTCTACCCAAGGACTCATTATTGATTTGTCTAATAAGTTTGATAAGCTTAATCATTCAAAGCATGATAAGCCAGTTCCAACTTCTTTCCTACACAAAAGGAATGTTCATACTCAAAAGCCTACCAGTTCTACTGATAAATTTCCTCATTTGTTTCCTAAGGAAGTTGGGCAGTCTTCACAGAAGGATTCTGTAGAAAAAGTTTCACTTGCTTCCCTATTCAAAGAATTAGATAAAGAATCGGATAAAGAGTCAGAAGCTAAGTTTTCCCAGTCTATGAGCCTCTTGAAATTCAACATACTAGATATTTAGCCCCTGATCTTACTAGAATGGGTAAACTTCTAGAATCACATGGTTTTTATCCTGACTGTCACAGAGAGTGGAATGTTGATAATCTTAGTATGTAATAGATTAGAAAAATGATATACCTATAAGAATTTCTCATGTCAATGAGATAAAATTTATTAACATGAATTTTGATCGCGATAAGAAAAGTTGTTCCACAAACTTAGTGTATGAAAGTGGTTGTCAAAGGCTCTTGGTCCAATTTCCTTATAAGATATCAACCCAAAATATGCTAGCTATATTTTCGATAGCGAGAAAATGTTTGAAAACATAATTGTTGAACCCAATATATATACTTAATTAAATAATTATATGATTTAAGAAAAACTGTTTAAATTATGAATGAATTTATAAATATAAATAAATCAATTTTTTATTGAAAATATTTTCATGGAATTAATTAGCCATTAATTGGAGTCTAGTTGGGAGGAAGGAATGAAATTTTCTTCATCCATATTTAATTTTTGCAAGTGACATAACAAATGTTTATATATATATATATATATATATATATATATATATATATATATATATATACACTTTTAGATACAACCAATTAATATAATTTCCATACTAATTATTTGAGACATTTTAATAATTTTTTTTTTTGTTATTCCTTGAGTGACAACTTTGACATTTTCATCCAAATTTATGTTTAAAAAAAAATTACATCCACAGATATTTAACAATCAATCCACTTTGGAGGAGATGTTATTACATAAAGTTCCATTTAGAGGAATATCAATTTATATAATTTCCATACTAATTATTTGAGACGTTTTAAAATTATTTATGTTTGTTATTGCTTGAGTGACAACTTTGACATTTTCATCCAAATTTATGTTAAAAAAAAATTACGGCCACAGTTGTTTAATAGTCTACATTAGAGGAGATTTTATCACATAAAGTTACATTTAAAAGTAATAAAATAATACTTACGTTAACAAATTAAAAAATAATAATAACAAAAAAATATCTATCATAAATAAAATATTTCAATTTCCCCCATAATTTTACATCAATTTTCTACAGAGAAATAAAGTATTTGAAAATACAAAAATCTAATTTCATCTATATTTACTTTTTATCTTGTACTATGAGGGTGATGTGTAATTTGTTCAATATATTAATTGTCTAGAAAGAGATAATATACATTATATAAATAAAATGAAAATAAATAAAAATATTATGGTTAAAACATTTTATTATTGTGTTAATTATGATTAAGGACATGTGTAAAGTATTCCATCCTTTGCATCAAATTGACACACACACACACACATAAAACTTAGGTCAATTTTAATCTCGAGGGATCTTCAAGTTTCCCAATCTAAAACAGGAGTTACATTAAAACTAATACCTGCATTAAACATAATAATAATAACAAAAAAAAATCAATGTCTATTATAAATAAATTTCTTTAATGTCCACCTTGAATAACATAATGTTACGTCAAATTCATAAATCAAGATAGATAATGTAATCAATAGTAAAAAAATTCTAATTTCTACCATGAGTGTTTTCTATCTTTTAGTATAAGCTATATGTGTAATCACTTCAGTGTACACCTTAAATAACATAATTTTACATCAAATTTATATAGAGAGAAGGTAATTAATAGTAAAAATATTTCAATTTATTAAGTTTTTTTACTTTTTAGTATGAGAGAGTTGTTTAATTCCTTCATTGAAAATTTTATTTATTTCTTAATTCTTAGTATTTTGAAGATGTGTATTTGAATATGCTCATAAAGTAACATATTCCAATATAATAATTTTAAGTGTGTGTTATAAAACCTACAACTTCAAAATGATAGGAAATCAATAATTATAGTCCTCTTCAAGGGGGAACTTCTTTTCGCAATGATTGTAAAAGAGAATATTATATTATTCTAAGACTAGGTCTCCTTAGTGCATATATAGGAGGCAAGTGGTACAATTATAATAAAATGGGACCATGAGAGGTTCCAACCTACATTAAAATATAAAAATATAAATGAAATTACTAAGTATATAGGGATTAATAAGGGGTTTTAGGGTTTACATGGGGCTTATATATATCTTAACAAATCCCTCCACTTCAAAGGACTATTATCCTTAAAAATTGATTAATTTCGATGGCAACTCTTCTACTAGGTTATTCAATTCAATGATATATTCTATAATTATTGAGTTCCTCAACTAATTAATCAGTGTTCCAAGGATTTTCCTAATTATGGTGTGTTTTTACCTTCTTCATTAATCTCTACTAAAGTTCTTAGCTACAAAATGATAGCATGATCGTGATCTTCATTAGGTGGAAAACCCTTGGGTATCAATCAAAATAATTTGGGATGATTATTGATAGCTTTATGGAGATCCCTTGACATAGGTTATATTGACATTTGAGCATTTAAGGAATATAATTGTGCCATTACACCAAGGTGCCCCATTTTGAGTAAATTTTTCATTCCATTAGAGCTTATCATTTTACATGATTTCAGTTGGATGTCTCTAAGATCAATTCCATTTTATTTCCTTTTCAGGTAAATCTTCTGAAGAGTTTTGATAATTAAATGTCATTGTTAACAATGATTATAACCATCAGACCCATAATACAACATCAACATCATTTATTTGTATTGGAATCACGAGATTGTCCAACAAATAATCCCCCATATTGAGCAAACAATTCTATGACACTACCTTGAAAAATTTATGATGCTTCCATCTACCATCATTACTTGAAACTATGGCACTAAATATGTGAAACAACTGAGAATTTTTTATAATTTCATACTAATAAAGTTATGGGTACCACTTGAAAAAATAAACATTGTTACATTTTTCTTTTTGATATATCTACACTAGCTTCACTAGGGGAGCTATACCGTATCATGTGTGTTCATATTAAGGGATATGTATTGAAAAAAAATAACATAATATATTGAGAATATAATTGGGGGTAAATGGTTTTTATATTGGTAGGTATTAAAAATGGAGCTCAAAGTTACTGAAAAATATAAATGGGTATAAAAACAGTTAATGAGAATTGAATACATACAATATCTAGTGAAATTAAGGGTTTTTTTCCATTCGAAAGCTGTACTCGACTTGTATTGGTAGAGGTTAAATATTGTGATTATTAGAGCCATTATCCATTATGTATTCAAATTAAGGGAATTGTTTAGTGTCCGCACGGATAAACATGATATGTCAAAGGTTCATTGAGTGAAGCCCCCATGGATATATCCTTCTATATTGAGGGTTTGTGTAGTATTGATGCTAGCCAATACATGCCAGGATATTCGTCGAGTAGTATGTTCTAGCTCTAAATCTTGTGATTGTTCCAATTCTTGATCTTCTTCATATTTAGACTCTATGTAGAATAATTTATTCTCATTGCAATTATGCCACTTACTGTATTTGATACCAAAGTCGAAATAGAGTCCATGTTTTCTTCTTCCATTTATTTTCTAAGGAGTCAAATTTGTTGGTTTAGTATAGGGAGCATGGTCTTTTTATCTATCTGAAATATCCATATTGCATGATCATTACCACCAAACTTCCTCATATCATTTTTTTGAATATAACACCTCCTTGGTTCTAACTTGAAGACCTGATGATGTGCATCTTGGATTGAAAATTCATGATTATGGTTCTACGATTCTCTCCAACTGTGATAGAATACTCCATTTATGATATTTATTCTTAACATCATGTTTATCCTTATAGTCATGATTTATTTGGATCTCCACATCCTTATTAACAATATATTTCAATAGAGTGTTTTGTAATTCTTTTGTTTCTTCCATAATGTATTTTTGAATTTCTTACTTATTTTCGTTGATTCTGTTATCACCCTAGTAATTTCTTAAGTTGTGGGATTTGAGTTTTTAGTCAAAGAACACTAGGGGTAACCACAAACCTACTTCAAATCCTAGGATCTAGCCTTCCTAGAATTCAGAGAGGGCTCTCTCTTTAAGATTTATCTTCTTCTTCCTTTTTAATGTTTTTAGGCTAGTTATGATAGTACAATTGGTTTTGTTTTAAGATTTTGGTGGGTAAAAATCACTTAGAATTAAACTAAGGAGAAATCTACTTGTCCATTGGGATATGCAGTCTAAGTCTAGATAGCAGTACTAGAAGGCAAGGCCAAAGGGGTACAAATGTATTCAGGGCAAGGTAGATAGCCCTCAAAGATTTGACGAAAGGTTTTTGATGAAACGGTATGATCAGGATAAAGGGCAGTGAAGAATCATTTGATCCAAAAAATGGAAGAAGGTGGCAGAGGTTAAACAGGAGTAGGAACAATTAAGAATTCTTAACACCGGAAATCAACAGAAAACATTTAAATGGTAACCTAGTTAAAAATAGGGAGCAAAAGGCTAGTATTGTAGTAATATTCCTAGTTACACATTAACATAGATCAAACACATAATGAATTTCATGAAACTCAGAAAAGAAACAATGACAAGAAGAGATGTACTTCACTCTTAAACTTATCGCAAGAATCCTGAATTATGATTCCACTTTAGCTTTGTCCAGTCTGCTACTTTGAATTCAACACATGAGAGTCTCCAATGTATCAGCAAAAGTATATAGTAATCTTAGCAATTTTATTCCACCCTTAATACTTCTAAATGTAGAATTATTTATACAAAATATTGTTTACAAATATCCTATAGAGATGTAGGAATATCTTTAGGAAATACAAAATATCTTTACAAAATAAGAGGGACAGCTCCTTAAAAAATTAGCAAGCTGTCCTCTTATCCAAAATATATAGAACAACTCTATCTAATCAAGAAGCTTTTATTGGCAAGTTGTCCTGGTTGTTGGCTACTTAGGAAATATCTTTGTTTGAGCTACCTTCACTGATACTCTTTCTTATGATACACTTTAATGCTATTCTTTTAACCCTGATACACTTTGACTGATATTTTCACTCTTTACTATTGTAAAAAGAAGCCTTTATTCAGAAAAAATCAGCTGACTGTCTTTTTGGTTTCACTTTTGCTAGATTGTTTCTCATGTAGTTCTCTTCACTGTTTTTCCTTTTCAATGCTACTTAAATTTGTAAATGCCTAGCATTGCTCTGCATTTGGTATTGTCACATTTTTGAGCTTTCTAAAGTTTTCATCAGCATCTGTGTACTTGGCAAAATTAGGCTTCAAGACAGAAAGATGCTTGATCTCATTTTGAAGAAAAAACAAGTCTTCAATATATTGAAGAATGACCTTTCCTATGGGAGATCCCTATGGTAGTGACTTTTTGATTTTTTCTTTTGCAAAATCCCTTATATTCTTGTCATAATCTTTTTGGGCCATTAGTTTTTCATTAAAGACATGAATATCTAGAAGACCATATTGTCTCAGCATAGTGTATTTTGCTAAAAACTTGGTTATAGAAATATTCATTGCATCACACTTTTCCTCTAAATTATTCATCAAATTTCTCTTTGTCAAAACCTTCTTGATCTGGTCTCTGTTCTATCCTGTACCTGTAATTATTCTAACTCTGCTCTGTTTTTACTATTCAAGAAAGTGATGAACTTCAAAGCTTGTGCTAGTTTATTTGCTAACTCTTATTTTGCCTTTTGGATTTCCACTTGGGCTGCTAGAAGTAAGTCTCTCTCTTCATAGATAATTTGAATTGAAGGCCATTGGATATTAATGGCATAAATTATATTTTTCCAAAGGTAATTTCTTATGTAAGAAATTTGTTCAGTGAAATTCAAGTCTTGTTGTAGGCTTTTGATTTTCTCTTCAAGTCTTTTGGCCCTTTGCTCATGATTTTTGGCATTGATTAACGTTGTTTTGTTGGAGGCTTCCAGATTCTAAATCATCTTTTTCAAACTATTAATCTCATTGGTTTTTAGTGAAATTTCCTCCATAGCCTTTACTATCTACCCTGCATCATCTATGTGGTGTACCTGTGTCGTTGAAGAATCAATGGCTGATGTTGTATCTGAATGCACTGGCACTGCAGTTGCCAATGGCTCATTAGGTACTAATTTTTCTCCTAATGTAGAGGCCACAGCTATGGTAATTAATGGTATGACAGCGAGAATAATTGGAGCTTCAACTTCTTTGACAGTTTCTTTCTCTTTCACAAGTTGATCCAATTGTGTTTCCATTTATTTTATTTGAGTAGTTAGTTTGAGAATCAACTGCATCATGTCTTCTTTTTCTGTCTGTTCTTGAAGAATTTATTTAGTTTGAGGGTGCTCACTTTAAGGAAGCTTCAGCTGTTTCCTCAAAGCTGCAATTTCCTCATTTTTCTTTTTAATTAATATTTTTGCTACTGGAACATCAGAAGGATCAACTCCCACCTGCAAAACTAAGTCTTATAAGGCTTTAATCCTTAGATATTTAGCATACAAAGAGCCTTTGTCCAGCTTCGTTTGATCCTGCATGTTAATAATGGTATTCTGCAACTTAGTAGCACTCATAGCCTTTGTTACCACAATAGAATATAACATCTCAGAGCTATGTCTGTGGAATTCTATTTGGTCTAGTTCATGCACATTTTCAGTATCTACTTCAAACTCAACCTTTTTGTAGTCTGCCACTGTCTTAGGTGTTGAAGTAGTTGGTTGCAGATATGACATGATCATTTTATTTGTGGAATAGTCAAAGGCTGTAAGTAGCCTGTTCTGATTCCCTGGCTTCTGTTTAAGAAACTAAGAGTAAATCTCACTTTTGATCTCTTCATTCTTTTGTTTGATTTTCTTGTACCTTTCTTTGATGTCTAGGTCTTTTTCCTCCACTGTGTGTGAGGAAGAAGCCTCCATGTTTTTCTGTCTTTCAATCATCTGAGTATCTTGTTCACTTGCTGTTTGATATTTTTGTATGTCTGTAAGAGTCTCATTTACTATTACTGTAGCCTCATCATTGTTTACCTTAGGCTCATTTGTATCCTCAACATCAATTACTTTTTCTTTCCCTATGGAACTGAATTTGAGCCCTTTATTGTAAATCAACTTGAATTTAGTATCTGTGGTGGTCTTAGCTGTATAGGTTCTCTCATCTCTGCCTCTTTTTGTAGAGGTTTTAGTATGCTTTGCAACTACCATAGTTTTTGTAACATCCATCTTTTCTGTTGGCTTTGCATTTACTGTTATATCTTTCAATGTATTATTTGCCCATTCTGTTTGATTTGCAAAGTTTTCAATTTATGGCTTAGGATCATGTATTAAAGGAGGAAATTTGCATTTGACCCTTATATTGTTGAGAATACCTTGAGGGTCATAGTTCCAAGGGAAGCTTTCCTGAAATTTTAACTCTGATAATCTCTTAGCTATTTCCTTTCAAGCATTTATGTTATTTACAATAAAAGGACAAATCTGATTTTTCAACTTGAACTAATTTTTCTTTTTAGAAGCCATGAAATTTATGGAACCGGAGTTTAAAACCTCTCTTAAGAATTCCAATGCAAAAACTCTAATGCTCAAATACTTAGGAAATTTGTAAGGTAGTATATTTGATCCAAAAATCCTTAATTTTGTATGCTTGTCATAAAAATACCAGTCTCCCATCTTGCACTATTCTGATAACTGCAATATTCTCTTCATGTCCTCACTTATCCTAGGCTAATTTTCTTTATATAATATACTCATTGCTGGTTGGAGGAAGAGATCTGAAAAGTCTGTAAAACTGAAATCACAGCTTTCTTTCCTTAGTAAGGTGGTCCAGGAGATAATGGATAGAGGCTGGCCCTCTAAATCCATTTTTTGTAATGCAATTGGAATCTTGTTAGCTTGGAAAAACAAGAACAAGTGAAACAAGTATGATGAATATCTAAACACCCCTTCAGTGGGTAGTTTGGTCAATTGATGGTGGATACTATTAGCTATAAATCTGGCATAGTCAAAGATCATAGCAAGAGGTTGACCAGGAGATAAAGTAGATAAAAAACCAAGGAAGGATTCATGAGTGAATTCATCTATGAAGAATCCTAGTATGAAAGAAAGCATTGATATCACATGTCTAGACCCTTCAGGAAATTTGGAAGTGGACTAAGGAGGATTTATCTTTGGAATTTCCACATGAGATGGCGTAAAGTTCTGGAAAATAATAAATCTCTTAGGAAAATCTAATCCTAAATACAATTGAGTCAATGATTCTATGAATAGGGGAATTTCCTTGGGATCAAATTGTAAATGTAACATTTCATTGATAGACTCTGCAGTATTAGAAAATAGAATCTCCCTATCAACATTAATAATTTCTCTCTGATATGGTACATAGTGTTTTTGACACAATATTACAAGGTCCTGGCCTGGGTGTGTTACTGGAACTACATATTTGGGTAGATTAGTTTCCCAAATAGGCATTTCATCTTTATCTAACAACTTATCTAAACACAAATTCTGAATCTCCAATAGGTTGAATTCTACCATGAGGTCTGCAATTTTATAATCCATATCAGTCAAGGGGATGATTTCTTCAGTAGGTACTGGTGGCTGAAGGGGATTAAAAGATATAGTGGTTTTTTCAGTGAGTGCAGGAGTGGATTTTATGGTTTTTGATGCTTCTGACTTAGGAGGCTTGGATCCCCCATGTTTGATAGGCTTAGAACCCCCAGCTTTGGATGTCATATGTTTCTTAGTCATTTTAAATAACTAAATCAAGCTTAAATTGTTTGCAATAGTTGAAATTCTTGAAAACAGAGGGTTATCCAACAATTTATAGGCAAAGATAGTCTCAGTGGGTATTTTAGTGCTCAATTAGGTATCTAGCACATGTATAACTGGTTTAAGACCGAAAACTAGGGTTTTCTGAATAATTCAGACTGTAAAAAATGAGTTTTAAGGAGATCTGGAGACTTTAAACCTTATTTATCCTTGAATTGACCTTCAGAGGTTTTAAACTAAGGAATTTGGCTTTAAAATAAGCTTTTTGAAAATACTGATTTTTGGGGAAAATTTGCGAGGGTTTGCCTTGTTTCTGGGCTTTTTTGGATAAATTATACGAATCATTTTTCTATTTGAAGCTTAGTTGGTTTATCTGAAGCCTTAAGTTGAGAAATTGTAGGTTAAATTTGATGAAAAATACCTTAATGCGGGTATTTTGATGGTCGGAAGGGTTTTCAGATGCTTCTATGGTTGAATTTGAACTTTTTTCAAATTTTTGGAGCTGAGAAGGCCTTTTCTGGTCTTCAAATAGGATATATGCTATGAAATCTGAGTTTTAAGGTGTAAAACTGACAAACAGAGGTTTAAAATAGAGTTGGGAAGCTTAACACGGCCAGGCAGAGTATTTCATCATTTGGGATACACAATTAAATTTGTTAAAATAATGAATCAAAAGGTTTTTAACCTTTATAAATCATTATAATCAATATTAAATGTGGGTCTTATCAAGGACGAAGTGGTTTTTGATTTTCGAATACGAAAACCATTGGTGGTTTTCATGTTGGCCTGGAATGGTATGTTGTTTTCCCCCTAACAAACGCAATGTCATAAAATCGCTCCATGTCGCAGGAGGCTTGGACAGTAAAACTGCCCATTTCGCGTTCATTTGGGCATTGGGTGGACATTTGTGTTATGAGCATGAAACGAATCTTCCACCGTTGGATCTAAGAGGTCAGATCGAATGGCCAAGATTAATTTGGAAGTTACGGTCGAAATGGTGTTGGGACCGGGGTGAATTATGTGCTGGGAAATAAGTTATGTATAAGCGGGAATCATCGAAACCTTTTTATGATGTATATTATGACCAAAGTTTTCATATGAAAGGGTAATGTATATGGTGGCATATGATTTAAAAGGTTCATATATATATATATAATAATTTGATATATATGGTAAGTTTATCTGAATGGGAGGGGTGCGCATGAGGCGAGTTGTAGGGTTTTAACCTGGGTTAAGCTATGTATACCATGAGGCTAATATATAGCTGGAAATAATATATGGGAAAATCCAACATGAAACATGATATAAACCTTTAGTTCTTCCGCAATAGACCTTGGGTTAATTTTTTAATGCGGGGATAGAAACATGTATTTGCAAAGGCTTTCGGTTTAAATTTTAGTTTAAATTAAAATTTATAATAAGCGCGGAAGTATTTTTATTTCTTCAAATACATATTATACTTCCGAAGGCTTATTTGTATTTTCTTTTATTATATAGTTTTTTAAACCATGGGGGGTTTAATAACTATAAGGGGCGGGGTATTTATATATAGTTAGTTTGATGCCAAATGGGGTATATTTTAGGATTTTTTTCAACATGTGGATAATTAACTTTGGCATAAAATCTTATAATAGTGGGTTTTAGAGGATATTTAAATAAAAGAAACTATATTAATAGAGTAAGGCTTCTTTTAGGGAGTTAATAGACTAAGTTAGAAATTAATATGACAAGGAAAATGAAATACTCAAGAAATACACTTCTATGACCAAGTAAAGTGAAAACCTTAAAGTAAATTTTATCATTTGATGATTTCACAACTTTTACTTAGGATATAACGATTTTTCCGGGTTTGTATGTTTTATGAAATGGAGGAAGTCAATCAAAAGGAATATTATGCATTATTGAGTAAGAAAAGAGTTCTTACTCAAGAATTTGAGTTGTGATGGGTGAATGAAGGGTAAATAATGACAATTAGGGATTAATATAGGAATTCAACACTTTTAACAAACAACCATTGAGCCTTAGGTCCGGTCCCAATAGAAGTCACAGGAATGCTTTGAGTCCCGTTGACAAAAATTCTAGAATGCAGAATAACTATAAGGGATGGGAAATTGGTTATCTGTGCCTGGTGATAAATATTTACAAGCTTCTTCCCACTTATTTCTACCTACCCAACTTTAACCTAACATTTTTTCTTCCATTGTGTAGGTGCACTTGAGCTTGCTACCTTGAAACATTTTATTCTTTTGAGAAGCATAAAAACTATCTAAATCTACCTTATGTCACCCGAGGGCTCAGATTAAACTAATGAGCTCCTCTTTATTCTCTACCTATCTACTAATTAGTCAGGATTAAACTGTCTGACTAATCTTTATTCACTATCTAAATTATGGAAATTGAAAACATGACAAGTCAAGTTTACACAGTTTAACTCATCATGGATTATGGCATTTATTGACACTCTACCATAATCATCAGCAAAAAGTAAAAAATAGTGGCATTTGGACTTGCGCACTTTCATGTTTTATTTCTTTTTCTTTTGGGGTCTGAATTTTTTCTAAGTCCTTTGATCTTTCTTTTAGGACTTTTACCCTCTTTTTGATTTTCTATTTTCTTATTTTTTACAAAATATGGGAAAAAAACTTACAGAAAGCAAGGTATGTACATATTTTACAAGACTATCATAAGTCAATTCCAAATTATGAGTCCTATACTTATAGGACCCTAACAGCAGCTTTACATGGGGATGGAATTTCCTGGTGAAATTTCAAGAACTCCAAGACTAGTAGCCTTCAAATTTGACATTGATGATCTAGTAATTATCTTTTTATTACTGCAAAAACTAATATTTATGACATTTTACTCTTCAAAGCTTAGGGCCTTCTCTCCGGGCTTCAACTTTGGAAAGAAAACATCCAATCCAATCTAAAAACATCAATGGATATTTACAATGGTGTAAAAAGTAACTGGGACTAACTATTGGTTAGCTCAGAAGAATAGTAGTGTTTGAGAATTCTACCATTAACTGGTCCATCTTGAATATCTGCTCCATCCAAATATTTGATGAAGAAAGCATTGTTACCCCTATATCCATAATGACATAAGGCCCTTTCCATAGAAAGTCAAACTTTCCATGCTTGCCTTTTTCTTCTCTCCTGGAATCCCATTTATCTCCAATTTCAAAGTCATCTTCTTTACTTCTTTTATCAAAAAATTTCTTCATTTTATCACGAATGACTTGAGATTGTTCATAGACTTCTTCCCTTGTCTGTTGTAGATGAATAGTATGATTTATCCTTCTTTGTATATCATTGAGTTCCACTTGTGTTTCTTGGATAATTTTCATTACTGGAACACCTGAAGATGATGGGAAAACTGCATCCATCCCATAAACAATTTCGTATGGAGAAGTTCCAATTGAATTTTTGTTGGTAAGTCTATCTGCCCATAAGACATAGACTAACTTTTTATTCCAAGTTTTGTTGTTGTCTTCAACTAGTTTTTTAATGATATTCACAAGGCTTTTATTTGAAGATTCAGCTAGGCCATTACCCTAAGGGTAATAAGTAGTAGAGAGGCCTAGGGTAATATGGTACTTGTGACAAAATTCAATCATTTTATTAGATTTAAATGCTGCTGCATTAGAAGTAATTATTTTCTGTGGGTATCCAAATCTAGATAAAAGGTTGTTTTCTATGAAAGAGATAATGACTGAGTCAGTAGCTTGTCTAGTAGGAATAGCTTCAATCCACTTAGTAAAGTAATCTGTGGCAGTCAAAATCCATTTGTTTTGGCTAGAGTATGGAGGGTGAATTTCTCCAATGAAGTCTAAACCCCGTTGTTAAAATGGCTTTATAGTAGAAATAGGTTTTAGAGGTAAAGGTAACAATTTTCTTTTTCCTTCAAAAATCTGATATTTGTGACATGAAGTAACAATTTTTTTCACATCAGTAAATAAGGTAGGCCAGTAAAAACCATCTCTAAGGATCTTATCTACTGTACTTTTCCAATATAAGTGTCCTCCAAAATCACCTTCATCACATTCTTCAAGAATTTTGTCAACTTCTCAATTTAGTAAATAGTTCAGTAGTATCCCACTTTGTTCTTTCCAAAAAATCACATTATCTAAAATAGAATATCTCATTGCTTTAAGTTTAATGAATCTGGCTTTAGTTCTAGTTAATACAGGAGGAGATTATAAGTTTGTAAGTAAAAGGATAGTATCTGAGTACCATGGTGAATCTAGAAAGGCTTCACTGATCAATGGAGTCGCCATCTCTTTCTGGTTATCAATTTGAGCAGTAAAATTTATATATAATGCATTGTAATTGGATTCATCCATTAATCTGGCTAATACTTGTCCTTTTATGAGCTTAGTTCATCTAATCTCTAAGTCATATTCTAGGATAGTGGAAATCCACTTTCATCTTCCTCCATCAAGACCATCCTGAGTAAGAATGTCCTTTACTACAGAATTAGGGACATAGGAAATAATGTGGGAATAAAGAATGTAAACTTTGATATCTTTTATGGCTTTAGCCAAGGCTAAAGCTTGTTTCTCCATTATATTATATTTTAGAGGTGCATCTCTAAGGGTTTTACTGAAAAAGGCTATAGGTTGTTCAAAACCTTGGTCATTTTTCTACAGTAGAACTGCAGCTATGGTATGCTCTGAGGCAAAAGAAAAAATTATAAAGTACTTTTTGAAATCAAGACTAGTTAAGACTGGTGTTATAGTGAAAGCTTGTTTAACAGAGTCAAATGATTGTTTTTCTTCAACTGTCCATTTTAAAAGCAAGTCCTTTTTAAGCATATTATTTAGTTCTTTGATGATTTCTGCTAAGATAGAAATAAATCTCCTTAAAAAATTAATTATACCTAAAAATGCTTGTGACACTTCGATATTTCTAGGTGGATGAATGTTTAGAATGGCCTCTATTCTTGTAGGATCTATCCTAATACCTTCCTTTGAAATTATGTATCCCAGTAATTTTCCTTCCTCTAGTCAAAAAAGACTCTTCTTTGGGTTTAGGGATATACCAAATTTTCTGCATTTAATTAAAACTTGTCTCAAATTATCTAAGTGTTCATTATTTGACTTAGAAAAAACAATAATATCATCTAAAGAGATAACCAAAAAGTCATAAATTTCCATTGCAAAGGCTACTTCCATAGCCCTTTGAAAGGTAGCTCTAGCATTCATCAAACCAAAAGGCATTTTCACATACATGAAAGTGCCCCAAGGAGTGGTAAAAGCAGTTTTAGCTTGGTCTTCCTTTTGAGAATGTATCTGGTTATATCCTGAAAAACCATCCATTAAAGAAATCCTGGAAGAACCAACTACCCTTTGTAAAATATGGTCAATTTTGGGTAAAGGGTAATTATCCTTCAAAGATACTTTATTAAGATTCCTAAAGTCTACACATAATTTGATTTCACCTTTTTTCCTTCTCGTAGGTACTAAGTTACACACCCAATCAGAATATCTGATTGGTGCAATGATTTGGGCGTCATACATGCATTTTACTTCTTTTCCAATCAACGGTAATAAGACAGGATTAATCCTCCTCAATTTTTGTATAAATGGTTTCTGGTCATCTTTTATAGAAATCTTGTGTTGAATTATGTTTCTATCATAGGCTTTTAGATCTTCATAACTCCATGAAAACAAATTTTGATACTCCTTTAAAAATTCAATGTCTTTTTCTTTTTCTCGAGGGAGTAGAGATTTTGACAATTTGATCATTTTTTACTTTAATTCTATCCCAATTTTACATTCCTCAATGTCAAACCTTACTCGTTATATTTTTGGCTTTTTAGGCACATCATTGGAATAAAAAAGGTCCTCCAAAGGAGTTAAACCCTAAGGAAAAAAATTATCTTTTAAATGTAACATCTCAATTTCATCTTCAATAATTTCCTCTATATCTACCTTCACTAAGTTATCTATGTCAGATTGAGTAAATAGAGTGGTTTTGTTAAATTTATGTACATCTATATTATCCATTTCACAATTAAAATTTGAATCTATATTACAGTCTGAATCTATATTACAATTTTGAAATTCTTCCTCATTATTCAGAAAATGGTAAATATGTTCATCTTTAGAGAAAATCTGCCAGTATTTGACATTGTCTGGCACAATGGGCCTATATTTAAATTCAGCAACATACCTATGTGTTGGTTGAAAAGGTAAGTTACATGTGCTAGCAAAGGTTTCTAGGCAATGTGCTTGAATGTTTTCTTTTCTAGGTATATTAGCAAACTTACATTCTAATAAATCTTCACATAAATCAATTGCTACATCTCCATATCTGGCTAATCTAGGATTATGAACAGAATAATCTCCATTTAGTTTCTTAATGATCAATTATAAATCTCCCATGATTAAAATTCTTTTACCTCCTAATTTTCTGATGATTTGGAGGCCTAAGATAAGTGCCTTATACTCTACCATGTTATTAGTACATTTGAAGTTGAGTCTAAAGGCATGTCCTTCTGAATGATCTATCTCAATGTTTGTGATCCATATTCCAGCTCCTCCTCTTGTTTTGTTCACTGAGCCATCAAAATCTAAGTGCCAAAGGGCTTCATGAAAAATATTTTCATTATTTGGTTTTGGCTTTATGTCAATCAGTTCTGTTTGGATTTCATTGTTATCTGAGTTACATAAAATGAAGGAATCAATATCAGTTGGTGTTGAATAAATGGGGTAATTTATGGATATTTCTGCACTACTGACCATGAATTTCATTAAAGCTTCCCTGTAAAGTTTCTTGGGCTATCCAAATACTAATATAGTAGCATAGCTCATGTCTAATTGTAGAGATCCCTGCAACTTTGCTCCCCATGAGTGAGAAAGAAGCATACCATATTTTGGTGGGATGTCAGCTACTACAATAGCAATAACCATGCTCTCACCAAGGTACTGAACCAAATTCACACATAAATATTTAATCAATCCTATGCACTTAGCTCTGCTAGAATCAAAAGAGAAAAAATATTTATAAGGTCTGGTCACTTCTAGATTAAGAGTTTCCATGATAGCTTTTGGCATTAAATTGTGGGAAGCTCCTGAATATAACATAACATTGTCTAAAATTTGATCGTGAATAGTAATACTGATATAGAAAGGAGGATCTGATCCATTTGAATGCTTACCATTTACATCAGGGCCAAAGATCAACTCTGGTTGATCATCATTCAAATTAATGGCATCTTCACCATCATTCATATTCAGAGTCTCAGTAGTTGTTGATTTATATAAGTCATTCTTTACCAATTCAGTTAAAGGAATTGGTATTTTTAAATTACCTATTTTAGTCTGAATGTTGAATGAGGGTTGAGAATTACTAATCTGAAGTAATTTATCTTTTGTAACTGTTATCTGAGTAGGCTTTTCTTGAATTTCAACTGATGTATTTTTATCTTTGATTCCTTTAATATTCTAAATTTGAGTTTCTTGACTTTTGTTGTTTTTAATTAATTTTTCAAGGATTGTTTGTGTGGCGGCAGATGTTTTATCAGACTTTGAATTTTTAGCAGTTTTTTTTATTATTAGTTTTGGGATTTGCTGATTTAGAATCAACAAGACTCTTTTTTGGATCAGAAATTGTTGTTTTTACTGAATTTGAGGTCTTTTTAAGATTATCTTTTGGCACATCTTTAGAATATTGGGCTACTTCATCAGTGATGTAAACAAATTTGTGGATTTGGAAATTTTTTAGGACTGGGAGGATTGGAATTTTTCTTGTTTTCCCTACGGAGAATTTGAAAAAATTTTGTTTTGGGGGCTTCTACATTCTTTTTGGTTTGATTTTGGGAATTGTTTTTTGTAGAAGTTTCATTATTTTTCTTGTTTGTAAGGTTATACTAACTATTAATTTCGTTAATAGCAAATTCATAACCTTGTTTATAGTCAAAGGATTCACCAGATTCTACTTTGAGTTGTTGAAGCTCAAAGAGTTCCTGATCCTCCTGAGTGAGGAAAATAGTGTTATTCTCATCTATCCCCATTATTAGATTGATGTTATCCTCATCGTCATCATTATTTTGAGAATTTTCAACATATTTCTCTTGAAATGGGGGCCTAATGTTCTCGTTTGGAGCAGCTTCCTTAGCTTTTCTAGGGTTATTATTTTTTCTGAAGTTTGGATTTATGATTTGAGGTTGGTTATCCCATTGTGGTTTTCTTTCAATATTATCTAATCTATCAACCACCCTTTATAAAGTTCTAGCAAATCAATCTAATTTAGCATCTAAATTTGATGTTTCTTCTTTGATTGTGACTCTCCTTTCATTCCTAAGTCTAGCCTTTCTATCTAAAATGTTAATTTCTACACTAACATCATTTAATTGCATTTTTTCTAATGTTTGGGCATCTCTTTCTCTCAATTTATATGCCATATCTATATCAAATACATCAGGTAATTTGATCATAACAGATTATGGTGTGGGTTTAAGAGCTGCAGGAATGGCATTATAAATACTATTATACCTAGTGCAATAATATTGTATAGACTCATTAGGGGATCTTTTTAAAGCATCAAACTCAGACAAAATTTGAAGGGGGTTCTTTTTCTTTTCCCATTTATTTAAAAATATTCTATGAAATGAAGCTAAATAAGCTATACTACCAGCAGCTAAATTTTTAAACCATTTTTTTCCTTCTCCTGTCAAACTTCAGGCAAATAACCTCATTAGGACATCCAACTCATCAATTTCATAAATTTCAAAGTAGTTTGTCATTTTTATGACATGTTGATGAGCAGTATATTGTGAAATACCTCAAATAATGGTACATTTTTTTGGTAATCTTGAGGCATATCATGGAGGTTTTTGGTAAACCTACTTAAAATCCTAGGATCTAGCCTTCCTAGAATTCAGAGAGGGCTCTCTATTTCAGATTTATCTTTGTTTTTTATTTATGTTTTTAGGCTAGTTATGATAGTAAAATTAGTTTTGTTTTAAGGTTTTGGTGGGTAAAAATCACTTAAGATTAAACTAAGGAGAAATCTACTTGTCCATTGGGCTATGGAGTCTAAGTCTAGATAGCAGTACTAGAAGGAAAGGCCAAAGGGGTACAAATGTCTTCATGGAAAGGTAGATAAACCTAAGAGATTTGTGGAAAGGTTTTTGATGAAATGGTATGATCGGGATAAAGGGCAATGAAGAATCCCTTGATCCAAAAAATGGAAGAAGGAGGCAGAGGTCAAACGAGAGTAGGAGCAATTAAGAATTCCTGACACCGGAAATCACTAGAAAACATTTAAATGGTAACTTAGTTAAAAAAAGGGAGCAAAAGGCTAGTCCTATAGTAATATTCCTAGTTTCACATTAAGATAGATCAAACACATAATGAATTTCATGAAACTCAGAAAAAAAACAATGACAAGAAGAGATGTACTTCACTCTTAAACTTATCTCAAGAATCCAAAATTATGATGCCCCTTTAGCTCTGTCCAGTCTGCTACTTTGAATTCAACACATGAGAGCCTCCAATGTATCAACAAAATTCTAAAGTAATCTTAGTAATTTTATTCCACCCTTAATACTTCTAAATGCGGAAGTATTTATACAAAATATTGTTTACAAATTTCCTAGAGATATGTAGGAATATCTTTAAAAAATAAGAGGGATAGCTACTTAACAAATTAGCAAGCTGTCCTCTTATCCAAAATACATAGAAAAACTCTATCTAATCAAGGAGCTTTTATTGGCAAGTTTTCCTGCTTGCTGGCTGCTTATGAAATATCTTTTTTTGAGCCTCCTTCATTGATACTCTTTCTTCTGATACAATTTAACGCTATTATTTTAACCCTAATACACTTGGACTGATATTTTCACTCTTTTGCTACTGTAAAAAGAAGCCTTTATTCAGTAAAAAATCAGCTGACTATCTTTTTGGTTTCACTTTTGCTGGACTGTTTCTCATGTAGTTCTCTTCACTATTTTGCCTTTTCAATGCCATATTAAATCTGTAAAAGCCTGCCATTTATCTACATTTGGTATTGTCACATTTTTGAGCTTTCTAAAGTTTTCATCAGCACCTGTGTACTTGGAAAAATTAGGCTTAAAGACAAAAATATGTTTGAACTCATTTTGAAGAAAAAACAAGCCTTCAATATATTGAAGAATGACCTCTCCTGTGGGAGAGCCCTGTGGCAGTGACTTGTTGATTTGTTCTTTTGAAAAATCCCTTATCTTTTTTTCATAATATTTTTGGGCCATTAGTTTTTCATTGAAGACATGAATATCTAGAAGACCAATTTGTCTCAACATAGTGTATTTTGCTAAAAAAATTGGTTATATAAATATTCATTACATCACATTTTTCCTCTAAATTGTTCATAAGATTTCTCTTTTTCAGAATCTTCTTGATCTGTAAAATGTTCTCTGTTCTATCATGTACCTGTAATTCTTCTAAATCTGCTCTGTTTTTACCATTCAAGAAAGTGATGAACTTCAAAGCTTGTGCTATTTTATTTGCTAACTCTTCTTTTTTATTTTGGATTTCCATTTGGGTTGCTAGAAGTAAGTCTCTATGTTCATAGATAATTTGAATTGAAGGCCATTGGAGATGAATGGCATCAATTATATTTGTACAAAGGTAATTTCTTATGTAAGAAATTCTTTCAATGAAATTCAAGTCTTTTTGTAGGCTTTTGATTTTCTCTTCAAGTCTTCTGGCCCTCTGCTCATGATTTTTGGCATTGATTAATGTTGTTTTGTTGCAGGCTTCCAGATTTTGAATCATATTTTTCAAACTATTGATCTCATTGGTTTTTAGCGACATTTCCTCCATAGCCTTTACTATCTACCCTACATTATCTATATCTTGTACCTGTGTTGTTGAATAATCAGTGGCTGATGTTATAGCTGAATGCACTGGCACTACAGTTTCCAATGGCTCATTAGGTGCTAATTTTTCTCCCAATGTAGATGCCACAACTGTGGTAGTTACTGGTATGACTGCGGGAATAATTGGAGCTTCAAATTCTTTGATAGTTTCTTTCTCTTTCACAAGTTTATCCAATTGTGTTTCCATTTCTTTTATTTGAGCAACTGGTTTGAGAATCACCTGCATCATGTCTTATTTTTCTGTCTGTTCTTGAAGAATTTATCTAGATTGAGGGTGCTCACTTTGAGGAAGCTTCAGCTGTTTCCTCAAAGCTGTAATTTCCTCATTTTTCTTTTTAATTAATATTTATGTTGTTGGAACATTAGAAGGATCAACTCCCACCTGCAAAACTAAGTCGTCTAAGGCTTTAATCCTTAGATCTTTAGCATACAAAGAGTCTTTGTCCAGCTTCATTTGATCTTGCATCTTAATAATGGTATTATGCAGCTTAGTAGCACTCATAGCCTTTGTTACCACAATGGAATATAACAGCTTAGAGCTATGTCTGTGGAATTCTATTTGGTCTAGTTCATGCACACTTTTAGTATCTACTTCAAACTCAACATTTTTGTAGTCTACCACTATCTTAGGTGTTCAAGTAGTTGGTTACAGATATGACAAATCATTTTATTTATGGAATATTCAAAGGCTGTAAGTATCCTGTTCTGATTCCTTGGCTTTTGTTCAAGAAACTGAGAGTAAATCTCACTTTTTATCTCTTCATTCTTTTGTTTGATTTGCTTGTAGTTTTCTTTGATGTCTAGGTCTTTTTCCTCCACTGTGTGTGAAGAAGAAGCCTCCATGTTTTTTTGTATTTAAATCATCTAAGTATCTTGTTCACCTGTTGTTTGATCTTTTTGTATGTCAGAGAGAATCTCATTTACTATTACTGTAGCCTCGTCATTTTTTACCTCGGGCTCATTTGTATCCTCAACATCAGTTACTTTTTCTTTCCCTATGGAACTTAATTTGATCCTTTTATTGTAAATCAACTTGAATTTAGTATATGTGGTGGTCTCAGCTGTACAGGTTCCCTCATATCTGCCTCTTTTTGTAGAGGTTTCAGTCTGCTTTGCAACTACCATAGTTTGTGTGACATCCATATTTTCTGTTGGCTCTGCCTTTACTGTTGTATATTTCAAGGTGTTTTCCACCCATTCTGTTTGATTTACAAATTTTTCAATCTCTGGCTTGGGATCATGTATGAAAGGAGGAAATTTTCATTTGGCCCTTATATTGTTGGGAATACCTTGAGGGTCATGGTTCCAAGGGAATATTTCCTGAAATTTTAACTCTGATAATCTCTTAGCTATTTCCTTTTCAACATTTTTGTTATTTACAATAAAAGGACCAATCTGATTTTTCAACTTGAGCTGAGTTTTCTTTTTTGAAGCGATGAAATTTATGGAATCAGAGTTTAAAACCTATCTTAAGTATTCCAATGCAAAAACTCTAATGCTAAAATACTTAGGAAATTTTTAAGGAAGTAGACTTTATCCAAAAATACTCAATTCTGTATGCTTTTCATACAAATACCAGTCTCCTATCCTGCACTATTTTGATAACTACAATATTCTCTTCATGTCCTCACTTATCCCAGGTTGCTCTACTTTATATAATATACACATTGCTGTTTGGACGAACATATTTCAAAAGTATGTAAAACTGAATTCACTTCTTCCTTTCCTCAGCAAGGTGGTCTAGGAGATAATGGATAGCGGGTGGCCCTCTAAATCCATTTTTTCTAATGCAATTGGAAACTTGTCAGCTTGGAAAAACAAGAACACGTGAAATAAGTATGACGAATATCTAAACACCCCTTCAGTGTGCAGTTTGGTAAATTTATGGTGGATATTATCAGCTGGAAATCTGGCATAGTCAAACATCATGGCAGGAGGTTTGTCAGGAGATAAAGTAGATAAAAAACCAAGGATGGACTCAGTAGTGAATTCATCTATGAAGTATCCTAGTATGAAAGAAAGCATTGATATCACACGTCTGGACCCTTCTGGAAATTTGGAAGTGGAGTAAGTAGGATTTAGCTTTGGAATGTCCACATGAAATGGCATAAAGTTCTAGAAAATCATAAATCTCTTAGGAAAACCTAATCCTAAATACAACTGAGTCAATGATTCTATAGATAGAGGAACTACCTTGGGATCAAATTGTAATTGTAACATTTCATTGATAGACTCTGCAGTAATAGAAAATAGAATCTCCCTATCAACATTAACAATTGCTCTCTGATCTGGTACATAGCTTTTTTGACACAATATTAGAAGGTCCTGACCTGGGTATGTTACTGGAACTACATATTTGGGTGGATTAGTTTCCCAAATAGGCATTTCATCTTTATCTAAGAACTTTTCTAAACACCAATTTTGAATCTCTAATAGGTTGATTTCCACCACGGGGTGTGCAATTTTATAATCCATATCAGTCAAGGGGATGATTTCTTCAACAGGTACTGGTGCCTGAAGGGGATTAACAGATATAGTGGTTTTTTCAGTGAGTGAAGGAGTGGATTTGATGGTTTTTTATTCTTCTCACTTAGGAGGCTTGGATACCCTAGGTTTGATAGGCTTAGAACCCCCAGCTTTGGATGTCATCTATTTCTTAGTCATTTTAAATAACTAAATCAAGCTTAAACTATTTGAAATAGTTGAAATTCTTGAAAACAGAGGGTTATCCAACAATTTCTAGGCAAATATAGTCTCAATGGGTATTTTAGTGCTCAATTAGGTATCTGGGACATGTATAACTGGTTTAAGACAGAAAACTAGGGTTTTATGAATAACTCAGACTATAAAAAATGAGTTTTCAAGAGATCTAGAGACTTTAAACATTATTTCTCCTTGAATTGAGCTTTAGAGGTTTTAAATTGAGGAATTTGGCTTTAAAAGAATCTTTCTGAAAACACTAATATCTAGGGAAAATTTGCTAGGGTTTGCCTTGTTTCTAGGTTTTTTTGGATAAATTATATGGATGATTTCTCTATTTGAAGCTTAGTTGGTTTATCTCAAGGATTAAAATGAGAAATTGCAGGTTAAATTTGATGAAAAATACCTTAATATATGTATTTTGATGGTCGGAAGGGTTTTTAGATGCTTGTGTGGTTGAATTTGAACTTTTTTCATCTTGTTGGAGCCGAGAAGACCCTTTCTAGTCTTCAAATAGGATATATGCTATGAAATCTATGTTTTAAGGTGTAAAACTGACAAACATAGGTTTAAAACAGAGTTGGGAAGCTTAACACGGCCAGGCAGAGTCTTTCATCAGTCGGGATACACAAATAACTTTGTTAAAATAACGAATCAAAAGGTTTTTAACCTTTATAAATCATTATAATCAATATTAAATGTGGGTCCTATCAAGGCGGGAGTGGTTTTTGATTTTCGAATGCGAAAACCATTGGTGGTTTTCGCGTTGGCCTGGAGTGGTAATTTTTTTTCCTCCAAACGAACGCGATGCATTAAAATCATGCCATGTCGCAAGAGGCTTGAACAGTAAAACTACCCATTTCACGTTCATTTGGGCATTGGGTGGATGTTTATGTTATAAGCGCGAAACTAATATTCCATCGTTGGATCTGAGAGGTCAGAGCGAATGGCCAAGATTAATTTGGAAGTTGCGGTTGAAGTAGTGGTGGGACTGGGGTGACTGATGCGCTGGGCAATAAGTTATGTATAAGCGGGAATTATCAAAACCTTTGTATGATATATATTATGACCGAAGTTTTGATATGAAAGGGTAATGTATATGGTGGCATATGATTTAAAAGGTTCATATATATATAAGAGAATTTCATATATATGGTAATTTTATTTGAATGGGAGGGGTGCACATGAGGTAGGTTGTGGGGTTTTAACCTGGGTTAAGCTATGTATAGTGTGAGGCTAATATATAGCTGGAAATAATACACGGGAAAATCCAATGCAAAACATGATATAAACCTTTTGTTCTTCCACAATAAACCTTGGGTTAATTATTTAATGCGGGGATAGAAACATGTATTTGCAAAGGCTTTGGGTTTAAAGTTTAGTTTAAATTAAACTTTATAATAAGTACGGAAGTATTTTTATTTTTTCAAATACATATTATTCTTCTGAAGGATTATTTTTATTTTATTTTATTATATAGTTTTTTAAACCATGGGGGATTTAATAACTATAAGGGTCGGGGTATTTATATATAGTTAGTTTTATGCCAAAGGGGGTATATTTTAGGATTTTATTTCAACACGTGGATAATTAAATTTGGCATAAAATATTATAATAGTGGGTTTTAGAGGATATTTAAATAAAAGAAACTATATTAATAGGATAAGGCTTCTTTTACGAGCTTAAAAGAATAAGTTAGAAATTAATATGACAAGGAAAATGAAATACTCAAGAAATACACTTCTATGACTAAGTAAAGTGAAAACCTTAAAGTCAAGTTTCTCATTTGATGATTTCACCACTTTTACTTAGGATATAACATTTTTTGAGGGTTTGTATGTTTTATGAAATGGAGGAAGTCAATAAAAAGGAATATTATACATTATTGAGTAAGAAAAGAGTTCTTACAGAGGAATTTTAGTTGTGATGGGTGAACGAAGGGTAAATAATGATAATTTGGGATTAATATAGGAATTCAACACTTTTAATAAACAATCATTGAGCCTTGGGTTTGGTCCCAACATAAGTCAAAGAAATGATATGAGCCCCTTTGACTGAAAGTATAGAATGCAGAATAACTATAGGGGATGGGAAATTAGTTACTTTTTCCTGGTGATAAATATTTGCAAGCTTCTTCCCACTTCTTTCTACCTACCCAACTGTAATCTAACATTTTGTTTTCCATTTTGCAGGTGCACTTGAGCTTGCTACCTTGAAACATTTTATTCTTTTGAAAAGCATAAAAAATATCTAAATCTACCTTATATCATCCGCGGGATCAGATTAAACTGATGAGCTCCTCTTTATTCTCTACCTATTTACTGATTAGTCAATATTAAACTGTTTGACTAATCTTTATTCACTATCTAAATTATGGAAATTGAAAACATGACAAGTCAAGTTTACACAGTCTAACTCATCATGGATTATGGAATTTATTGACACTCTGCCATAATGATCAGCAAAAGGTAAAAATTATTCGCATTTGGACTTGCACACTTTCATGTTTTATTTATTTTTCTTTTGGGGTCTGAATTTTTTCTAAGTCCTTTGATCTTTATTTTAGGACTTTTACCCTCTTTTTGATTTTCTATTTTTTTTTATTTTTTACAAAATATCGGAAAACAACTTGTCGAAAGCAAGGTATGTACATATTTTACAAGACTATCATAAGTCAATTCCAAATTATGAATCCTGTACTTATAAGACCATAACATTGGCTTCACATGGGGATGGAATTTCTTGGTGAAGTGTCAAGAACTCTAAGACTAGTAGCCTTCAAATTTGACCTTGATGATCCAGTAATTATGTTTTGATTTCTGCAAAAACTTATATTTATGACATTTTACTCTTCAAAGCTTAGGGCCTTTTCTCTGGGCCTCAACTTTGGAAAGAAAACATCCAATCCAATCTAAAAACTTCAATGGATATTTACAATGGTGTAAAAAGTAGCTGGGACTAACTATTGGTTAACTCAGAAGAATAGTAGTGTTTGAGCATTCTACCATTAATCAGTCCATCTTGAATATATGCTTCATCCAAATATTTGTTGAAGAAAGAACTGTTACCCCTATATCCATAAATGACATAAGGCCCTTTCCATAGAAATTCAAACTTTCCATGCTTGCCTTTTTCTTCTCTCCTGGAATCCCATTTTAACACTTTATCTCAAATGGCAAAGAAATCTTCTTTACTTCTTTTATCAAACAATTTCTTGATTTTATCTTGAATGACTTGATATCATTCATAGACTTGTTCCCTTGTCTATTGCAGATGAATAGTCTCATTTATCCTTCTTTGTATATCATTGAGTTCCACTTGTGATTCTTGGATAATTTTCATTACTGGAACACCTAACGATGATGGGAAAACTACATCCATCCCATAAACAATTTGGTAAGAAGAAGTTCCAATTGAATTTTTGGTGGTAAGTCTATCTGCCCATAAGGCATATACTAACTTTTTATTTCAAGTTTCATTGTTGTCTTGAAGTAGTTTTTTAATGATATTCACAAGGCTTTTATTTGAAGATTCAGCTAGGCCATTACCATGAGGGTAATAAGCAGTAGAGTGGCCTAGACTAATATGGTACTTGTGACAAAAGGAAATCATTTTCTTAGATTTAAATGCTGCTGCATTATAAGTAATTATTTTCTGTGGGCATCCAAATCTAGATAAAATGTTGTTTTCTATGAAAGAGATAATGACTGAGTCAGTAGCTTGTCTGGTAGGAATATCTTCAATCAACTTAGTAAAGTAATTTGTGGTAGTCAAAATCCATTTGTGTTGGGCAGAGGATGGAGGGTGAATTTCTCCAATGAAGTCTAAACCCCATTGTTGAAATGGATTTTCAGTAGATATAGGTTTTAGAAGTAAAGGTAACAACTTTCTTTTTCCTTCAAAAATCTGACATTTGTGACATGAAGTAACAATTTTTTTTCACATTAGCAAATAAGGTAGGCAAGTAAAAACCATCTCTAAGGATCGTATCTACTGTACTTTTCCACTATAATTGTCCTCCAAAATCACCTGTATGAAATTCTTCAAAAATTTTGTCAGCTTCTAAATTTAGTAAACAGTTCAGTAGTATCCCACTTTGTTCTTTCCAAAAAAGCACATTATCTAAAATACAAGATCTCATTGCTTTAAGTTTAATGAATATGGCTTTAGTTATAATTAATCCAAGAGGAGCTTGTAAGTTTGTAAGTACAAAGATAGTATCTGAGTACCATGGTGAATCTAGAAAGGCTTCACTGATCAATGGAGTCACCATCTCTTCCTGGTTATCAACTTGAGCAATAAAATTTATATCTAATGCATTGCAATTGGATTCAACCATTAATCTGGCTAATCCTTGTCCTTTTATGAGATTAGTTGGTTTAATCTCTATATCATATTCTAGGATAGTGGAAATCCACTTTCCTCTTCTTCCATCAAGACTATCCTGAGTAAGAATTTCCTTTACTACAGAATTAGGGACATAGGAAATAATGTGGGAATAAAGAATGTAAACTCTGAAATATTTTGTGGCTTTAACCAAGTCTAAATCTTGTTTCTCCATTTTATGATATTCCAGAGGTGCATCTCTAAGGGTTTTACTGAAAAAGGCTATAAGCTATTCAAAACCTTGGCCATTTATTTGTAGTAGAACTGCAACTATGGTATGCTCTAAGGCAAATGAAAAAATTATAAAGTCTTTTTTGAAATCAGGACTAATTAAGACTGGTGTTTTACTTAAAGCTTGTTTAATAGAGTCAAATTATTTTTTTTCTTCAACTTTCCATTTTAAAACTGAATCCTTTTTAATCATATTATTCAGTTATTTGATGATTTATGCTAAGTTAGAAATAAATCTCCTTAAAAAATTAATTTTACCTAAAAGTGCTTGTAAATCTTTGATATTTCTAGGTGGATGAATGTTCAGAATGGCCTCTATTCTTGCAGGATCTATCCGAATAACTCCCTTTGAAATTATATGTCCTAGAAATTTTCCTTCCTCTAGTCCAAAAAGACTATTCTTTGGCTTTATGGATATACCAAATTTTCTACATTTAATGAAAACCTATCGCAGATGATCTAAGTGTTCATTATCTGACTTAGAAAAAAAACTAATATCATCTAAATAGATAACTAAGAAGTCATGAATTTCCTTTGCAAAGGCTATGTCCATATCCCTTTGAGAGGTAACTCTAGCATTCATCAAAGCAAAAGGCATTTTCACATACATGAAAGTGCCCTAAGGAGTGGTAAAAGCAGTTTTAGCTTGGTCTTCCTTTTGAACAAGTATCTGGTTATATCCTAAAAAACCATCCAATAAAGAAATCCTAGTAGAACCAACTACCCTTTGTGAAATATGGTTCATTTTGGGTAAAGGGTAATTATCCTTCAAAGATATTTTATTAAGATTCCTAAAGTCCACACATAATCTGATTTCACCTGTTTTATTTCTCGTAGGTACTAAGTTAGAAACCCAATCAGAATATCTGATTGGTGCAATGACTTGGGCATCATACATGTGTTTTTCTTCTTTTTCAATCAAAGGTAATAATACAAGATTAATCCTCCTCATTTTTTGCTTAAATGGTTTCTGGTCATCTTTTATAGGAATCTTTTGTAGAATTATGTTTGTATCATATGCTTTTAGATCTTCATAACTCCATGCAAACACATCTTGAAACTCCTTCAAAAATTCAATGTATTTTTCTTTTTCTTGAGGGGGTAAAGATTTTGACAATTGATCATTCTTGGCTTTCATTCTGTCCCAATGCTACATTCCTCAATGTCAAACCTTACTGGTTCCATTTTTGGATTTTTAGGCACATCATTGGAATAAAAAAGGTTGTCCAAACGAGTTAAACCCTTAGGCAAAAAATTATCTTTTAAATCTAAAATCTTAATTTCATCTTCAATAATTTTCTCTATATCTAAATTCTCTAAGTTATCTATGTAAGATTGAGTAAATACAGCGGGTTTGTTAAATTTACGTACATCTATATTATCTGTTTCACAATTAAAATTTGAATCTATATTACATTCTGAATCTATATTAAAATTTTGAAATTCTTCCTCATTATTCAGAAAATGGTAAATATGTTCATCTTCAGAGAAAATCTTCTAGTATTTGACATTGTCTGGGACAATGGGTTTATATTTAACTTCAGCAGTATACCTATGTGTTGGTTGAAAAGGTAAGTTACATGTGCTAGCAAAGGTTGCTAGGCAATGTGCTTGAATGTTATGTTCTCTAGGTATATTAGCAAACTTATCCTCCAATAAATCTTCACATAAATCAATTGCTGCATCTCTATATCTGGCTAATCTAGGATTATGAACATAATAATCTCCATTTACTTGCTAAATGATCAATTCCAAATATCTCATGATTAAAATTATTTTACCTCCTAATTTTCTGATGATTTGGAGGCCTAAGATAAGTGCCTCATACTCTGCCATGTTATTAGTACATTTGAAGTTGAGTCTAAAGGCATGTCCTTATGAATGACGTGTTTCAATGTTTGTGATCCATATTCCAGCTCCTGCTCCTGTTTTGTTCACTGAGCCATCAAAATCTAAGTTCTAAAGGGCTTCATGAAAAATATTGTCATTATTTGGTTTTGGCTTTATGTTAATCAGTTCTGTTTGGATTTCATTGTTATTCGAGTTATATAAAATGAAGGGATCAAGATAAGTTGGTGTTGAATAAATGGGGTAATTTATGGATCTTTCTGCACTGCTAGCCATGAATTTCACTAAAGTTTCCCTGTAAAGTTTCTTTGGTTGTCCAAGTACTAATATAGTAACATAGCTCATGTCTAATTGTAGAGATCCCTGCAACTTTACAACCCATGAGTGAGAAATAAGCATACCATATTTTGGTGGGATGTCAGCTACTACAATATCCATAACCATGCTCTTGCCAGGGTACTAAACCAAATTCACACATAAATATTTAATGAATCCTATGCACTTAACTTTGCTAGAATCAAAAGAGAAAAAATATTTATAAGGCCTAGTTACTTCTAGATTAAGAGTTTCCATGATAGCTTTTGGCATTAAATTGTGGGAAGCTCCTGAATCTAACATAGAATTGTGTAAAATATGATCGTGAATAGTAAGACTGATATAGAAAGGAGGAACTGATCCATCTGAATGCTTAGCATTTACATCAGGGCCAAAGATCAACTTTGGTTGATCATCATTCAAATTAATGGCATCTTCACCATTATTCATATTCAGAGTCCTAGTAATTGTTATTTTATATAAGTCATTCTTTACTAATTCAGTTAAAGGAATTGGTAATTTTAACGTAGCTATTTTAGTCTGAATTTTGAATGAGGGTCGAGACTTACTAATCTGAAGTAATTCATCTTTTGTAACTGTTATCTGAGTGGGATTTTCCTGAATTTTAGTTGATGTGTTTTTATCTTTGATTGCTCTAATATTCTCAGTCTGAGTTTCTTGACTTTTACTGTTTTTTAATTCCTTTTTCAAGGACAGTTTGTGTGGCAGCAGATGTTTTATCAGACTTTGAATTTTCAGTAGTTGTTTTTGTATTATCGGTTTTGGGATTTACTGATTTAGAATCGGCAACACTCTTTTTAGGATCAGAAATTGTTGTTTTTACTGAATTTGAGGTTTTTGTAAGATTAAATTTTGGTGCATATTTAGAATATTGGGCTAATTCATCACTAATGTCAACAATTTTTGGATTTGGAAATTTTTTAGGACTAGGAGGATTGGAATATTGCTTGTTTTCCCTTGGGAGAATTTGCAAAACTTTTGTTTTTGGGGCTTCTACATTATTTTTGGTTTTATTTTGGGAATTTTTTTTTGTAGGAGTTTCATTATTTTTCTTGTTTCTAAGGTTATACTGACTGTGAATTTCATTAATAGCATAATCATAACCTTGTTTATAGTCAAAGGATTCACCAGATTCTACTTTGAGTTGTTGAAGCTCAAAGAGTTCTTGATCCTCCTGAGTGAGGAAAATAGTGTTGTTTTCATTTATCCCCATTATTATATTGATGTTATCCTCATATTCATAATTATTTTGAGAAATTTCAGCATAGTTCTCTTGAAATGGGGGCCTAATGTTTTGGTCTGGAGCAACTTCCTTAGCTTTTCCAGGGTTAGTTTTTTTTCTGAAGTTGGGATTTCTAATTTGAGGTTGGTTATCCCATTGTGGTTTTCTTTCAATTATTATATAATCTATCAACCACCCTTTCTAAATTTTTATCAAATAAATCTAATTTAGCATCTGAATTTGATGTTTCTTCTTTGATTGTGACTCTCCTTTCATTCCTAAGTCTGGCCTTTCTAGCTAAAATGTTAATTTCTACACTAACAACATTTAATTGCATTTGTTCTAATGTTTGGGCATCTCTTTCTCTCAATTGATATGCCATATCTGTATCAAATCCATCAGGGAATTGAGCAGAACAGAGTATGGTGTAGGTTTAAGAGCTGTAGGAAAGGCATTATAAATATTGTTATACCTAGTGCAATAATCTTGTACAGACTCATTAGGGGATCTTTTTAAAGCATCAAACTCAAACAAAATTTTAAGGGGGTTCTCTTTTTTTTCCCATTTATTTAAAAATATTCTATGAAATGCAGCTAGTTCATCTATACTTCCAGCAGCTAAATTTTTAAACCATTTTTTTACTTCTATTTTCAAACTTTGGGAAAATAACCTCATCTGGACATCTAACTTATCAATTTCATAAATTTCACAATAATCTGCCATTTTTATGACATGTTGTTGAGCAGTATATTGTGTAAGACCATCAAATAGTGGTACATTTTTTTGGTAATATTGAGGCATATCATGGAGGTTTTGGGGTAAGAAAAGGGGAGCATACATAGAGCCGTGGCTTGAAGTTTTGCTGAACTGGGAGGTATAACAGTGATGATAAGAATAGTGCTGGATATGGTAGCTAATGTGCTGAATGTTGTACTTGAATAACTTAGAAAAGAGGCTGGTATATATATGGAAATGCTTGGAAATAAATATGTAGTGCTTATAAAACTAATGGATGTTGTGGATTGAGTGGATGAGGGGAATAATATCCTAGGCTGTAAGGGAAACTTAGGACTAAATTTTTATGTGGATGAACTTGCAGCGGGATCTAAAAATGAGGTGACAACATACACGGCATACGAGTTGGATTTTATTATTTGGAATTATTTTTTTGTGCAATTGATAAACTAAAGACATTGATGAAGCCATTGAATTAACCCATTTTATCTTCTTACAACAAGTATGTTATCACCCTATGGTCGCCGTGCGTTATCACCGTAGTAATTTCTTAAGTTGTGGGATTTGATTTTTTAGTCAAAAAACACTAGGGGTAACCTGAGCCACCGCCCCGAATCTCGGGATCTAGCCTTCCTAGAATTCGGGAGAGGACTCTCTCTTTAATATTTATCTTTGTTTTTTATTTATGTTTTTAGGCTAGCTATGATAGTACAATTGGTTTTGTTTTAAGGTTTTGGTGGTTAAAAATCACTTAAGATTAAACTAAGGTGAAATCTACTTGTCCATTGGGCTATGGAGTCTAATTCTAGATAGTAGTACTAGAAGGCAAGGCCAAAGGGATACAAATGTATTCAGGGAAAGGTAGATAACCCTCAGAGATTTGGGAAATGTTTTTAATGAAATTGTATGATCAGGATAAAGGGAAATGAAGAATCCTTTGATCCGAAAAATGGAAGAAGGAGGCAGAGGTAAAACGGGAGTAGGAGCAATTAAGAATTCCTAACACCGGAAATCAGCAAAAAACATTTAAATGGTAAGTTAGTTAAAAAACAAGGAGAAAAAGGCTAGTCCTGTAGTAATATTCCTAGTTACACATAAAGATAGACCAAACACATAATGAATTGCATGAAACTCAGAAAAGAAACAATGACAAGAAGAGATGTACTTCATTCTTAAACTTATCGCAAGAATCCTGAATTATGATGCCACTTTAGCTTTGTCCAGTCTGCTACTTTGAATTCAACATATGAGAGCCTCCAATGTATCAGCAAAAGTCTATAGTAATCTTAGCAATTTTATTCCACCCTTAATACTTCTAAATGCAGAAGAATTTATACAAAATATTGTTTACAAATATCCTAAAGAGATGTAGGAATATCTTTAGGAAATACAAAATATCTTTACAAAATAAGAGGGACAACTGCTTAAAAAATTAGCAAGTTGTCCTCTTATCCAAAATATATAGAAGAACTCTATCTAATCAAGGATATTTTATTGGCAAGTTGTCATGCTTGGTGGCTGCTTAGGAAATATCTTTGTTTGAACTCCCTTCACTGATACTCTTTCTTCTGATACACTTTAACGCTATTCTTTTAACCCTGATACACTTTGACTAATATTTTCACTCTTTACAGCTCTAAAAAGAAGCCTTAATTCAGTAAAAAATCAGTTGACTATATTTTTGGTTTCACTTTTGCTGGACTGTTTCTCATGTAGTTTTCTTCATTGTTTTTCCTTTTCAACGCTACATTAAATCTGTAAAAGATTTCCATTGCTCTGCATTTGGTATTGTCACATTTTTGAGCTTTCTAAATTTTTCATCAGCATCTATGTACTTGGAAAAATTAGGGTTAAAGACAAAAATATGCTTGATCTCATTTTGAAGAAAAAAAAGCTCTTCAATATATTGAAGAATGACCTTTCCTGTGGGAGAGCCCTATGGCAGTGACTTGTTGATTTGTTCTTTTGCAAAATCCCTTATCTTCTTGTCATAATATTTTTGGGCCATTGGTTTTCCATTGAAGACATGAGTATCTGGAAGACCATTTTGTCTTAGCACAGTGTATTTTGCTAAAAACTTGGTTATATAAATATTTATTGCATCACACTTTTCCTCTAAATTTTTCATCAAATTTCTCTTTGTCAAAACCTTCTTGATTTGTAAAATGGTCTCTGTTCTATACTGTACATGTAATTCTTCTAACTCTGTTATGTTTTTACTATTCAATAAATTGATGAGCTTCAAAGCTTGTGCTGCTTTATTTGCTAACTCTTCTTTTGTCTTTTGGATTTCCACTTGGTCTGCTAGAAGTAATTCTCTCTATTCATAGATAATTTGAATTGAAGGCCATTGGAGATGAATGGCATCAATTATATTTTTCTAAAGGTAATTTCTTATGTAAGAAATTTTTTCAGTGAAATTCAAGTCTTTTTGTAGGCTTTTGATTTGATATTCAAGTCTTTTGGCTCTTTGCTCATGATTTTTGGCATTGATTAATGTAATTTTGTTGGAGGCTTCTAGATTCTGAATAATCTTTTTCAAACTATTAATATCATTGGATTTTAGTGACATTTACTCCATAGACTTTACTATCTTCCCTGCATCATCTCTGTGCTATACCTGTGTTGTTGAAGAATCAGTGGCTGATGTTGTATCTGAATGCACTGTCACTGTAGTTGCCAATGGATCATTAGGTGCTAATTTTTCTCCCAATGTAGAGGCCACATTTGTGGTAATTACTGGTATGACTGCAGTAATAATTGGAGCTTCAGCTTCTTTGACAGTTTCTTTCTCTTTCATAAGTTGATCCAATTGTGTTTCCATTTCTTTTATTTGAGCAGTTAGTTTGAGAACCAACTATTTCATGTCTTCTTTTTCTGTCTATTCCTGAAGAATTTCTTTAGTTTGAGGGTGCTCACTTTGAGGAAGCTTCAGCTGTTTCCTCAAAGATACAATGTCCTCATTTTTCTTTTTAATTAATATTTCTGCTGCCGGAACATCAGAAGGATCAACTCCCACCTACAAAACTAAGTCTTCTAAGGCTTTAATCCTTAGATTTTTAGCATACAAAGAGCCTTTGTCCATCTTTGTTTGATCATGCATGTTAATAATGGTATTTTGCAACTTAGTAGCACTCATAGCTTTTGTTACCATAGTATAATATAACATCTCAGAGCTATGTCTCCAGAATTCTATTTGGTCTAGTTCATGCAGATTTTCAGTATCTACTTCAAACTCAACCTTTTCGTAGTATGCCATTGTCTTAGGTGTTGAAGCAGTTGGTTGTAGATATGAAATGATCATTTTATTTGTGGAATATTCAAAGGTTGTAAGTAGTGTATTCTGATTCCCTCGCTTCTGTTTAAGAAACTAAGACTAAATCTCACTTTTGATCTCTTCATTCTTTTGTTTTATTCGCTTGTACTTTTATTCGATGTCTAGGTCTTTTTCCTCCACTGTGTGTGAGGAAGAAGCCTCCATGTTTTTATGTCTTTCAATCATCTGAATATCTTGTTCACCCACTGTTTGATATTTTTGTATGTCTGCAAGAGTCTCATTTACTATTACTGTAGCCTCATCATTGTTTACCTCAGGCTCATTTGTATCCTCAACATCAATTACTTTTTCTTTCCCTATGGAATTGAATTTGAGCCTTTTATTGTAAATGAACTTGAATTTAGTATCTATGGTGGTCTCAGCTGTATAGGTTCCCTCATCTCTGCCTCTTTTTGTAGAGGTTTCAGTCTACTTTGCAACTACCATAGTTTGTGTGACATTCATATTTTTTGCTGGCTCTGCATTTACTATTGTATCTTTCAAGGTGTTTTCCACCCATTCTGTCTAATTTGAAAAAATTTCAATCTTTGGCTTGGGATCATGTATGAAAGGAGGAAATTTGCATTTGACCCTTATATTGTCGAAAATACCTTGAGGGTCACAGTTCCAAGGTAAGCTTTCCTGAAATTTTAACTCTGATAATCTCTTGGCTATTTCTTTTTGAGCATTTCTGTTATTTACAATAAAAGGACCTATCTTTTTTTTCAACTGGAACTGAGCTCTCTTTTTAGAAGCCATGAAATTTATGGAATCAGAGTTTAAAACTTGTCTTAAGTATTCCAATGCAAAAACTCCAATGCTAAAATACTTAGGCAATTTGTAAGGCAGTAGATTTGATCCAAAAATCCTCAATTTCGTATGCTTTTAATACAAATACCAGTCTCCCATCCTGCATTGTTATGATAATTGCAATATGCTCTTCATGTCCTCACATATCCTAGGCTACTCTGCTTTATATAATATACTCATTGTTGTTTGGAGGAACAAATTTGAAAAGTATGTAAAACTAAAATCACTTCTTTCATTCCTCAGTGAGGTGGTCCAGGAGATAATGGATATAGGATGGCCCTTTAAATCCATTTTTTGTAATGAAGTGAAATAAGTATGATGAATATCTAAACAACCCTTCAGTGGACAGTTTGGTCAATTGATGGTGGATACTATCAACTATAAATCTGGCATAGTCAAATATCATAGCAGGAGGTTGAGCAGGAGATAAAGTAGATAAAAAACCAAGGATGGATTCATCAATTAATTCATCTGTGAAGTATCCTAGTATGAAAGAAAGCATTGATATCACATGTCTGGACCCTTTAGTAAATTTGGAAGTGGAGTAGGATTTAGCTTTGGAATGTCCACATGAGATGGCATAAAGTTCTGGAAAATCATAAATCTCTTACGAAAATATAATCCTAAATACAACTGAGTCAATGATTCTATAGATATATGAACTTCCTTGGAATCAAATTGTAAGTGTAACATTTAATTGATAGACTCTGCAATAATAGAAAATAGAATCTCCCTATCTGCATTAATAATTGCTCTCTGATCTGGTACATAGTGTTTTTGAGACAATCTTACAAGGTCCTGGCCTAGGTGTGTTACTGGAACTAAGTATTTGGGTAGATTAGTTTCCCAAATAGGCATTTCATGTTTATCTAAGAACTTATCTAAACACCAATTGTAAATCTCTAATAGGTTGAATTCTACCACGGGGTCTGCAAGTTTATAATCCATATCAGTTAATGGGATGTTTTCTTTAGTAGGTACTGGTGGCTGAAAGGGATTAACAAATTTAGTGAGTTTTTCAATGAGTGCAAGGGTATATTTGATGGTTTTTTATGCTTCTGACTTAGGAGGCTTGGATCCCCCAAGTTTGATAGGCTTAGAACCCCCAGCTTTGGATGTCATCTATTTCTTAGTCATTTTAAATAACTAAAGGAAGCTTAAACTGTTTGCAGTAGTTGAAATTCTTGAAAACAGAGGGTTATCCAGCAATTTCTAGGCAAATATAGCCTCAGTGGGTATTTTAGTGCTCAATTAGGTATCTGGGACATGTATAATTGGTTTAAGATAGAAAAATAAGGTTTTATGAATAACTCAGACTACACAAAAATATTTTTTATGATATATGGGGACTTTAAACCTTATTTCTCCTTGAATTTACCTTCAGAGGTTTTAAACTGAGGAATTTGGATTTAAAATAAGCTTTCTAAAAACAGTAATTTATGGGGGAGATTTGCGAGGGTTTTCCTTGTTTCTAGGATTTTTTGGATATATTATATGGATCATTTTTCTATTTGAAGCTTAGTTGGTTTATCTGAAGGTTTAAACTAAGAAATTGCAGTTTAAATTTGATGAAAAATACCTTAATGCAGGTATTTTTATGGTCAGAAGGGTTTTTAGACGCTTATGTGGTTGAATTTGAACGTTTTTCAACTTGTTGGAGCCGAGAAGGTCTTCTCTATTCTTCAAATAGGATATATGCTATGAAATCTAATTTTGAAGGTGTAAAACTGACAAACGAAGGTTTAAAATAGAGTTGGGAAGCTTAACACGGCCAGGCAGAGCCTTTCATCAGTCGGGATACACAAATAACTTTGTTAAAATAATGAATCAAAAGGTTTTTAACCTTTATAAATCATTATAATCAATATTAAATGCGGGTCTTATCAAGGCGGGAGTGGTTTTTTATTTTCGAATGCGAAAACCATTGGTGGTTTTCGCATTGGCTTGGAGTGGTAACTTGTTTTCCTCCAAATGAACATGATGCAATAAAATCGCGCCACATCGCAGGAGGCTTGAACAGTAAAACTTCCCATTTCACGTTCATTTGAGCGTTGGGTGGACATTTATGTTATGAGCACGAAACGAATCTTCCATCGTTGGATCTGAGAGGTTGCAGTGAACGACCAATATTAATTTGGAAGTTGCGGTCAAAATGGTTGTGGGACCAAGGTCACTTATGCACTGGGCAATAAGTTATGTATAAGCGGGAATTATCGAAACCTTTGTATGATATATGTTATGACCAAAGTTTTCATATGAAATGGTAATGTATATGGTGGCATGTGATTTAAAAGGTTCGTATATATATATAAAATAATTTCATATATATGGTAATTTTATTTGAATGGGTGGGGTGCGCATGAGGCAAGTTATAGGGTTTTAACCTGGGTTAAGCTATGTATAGCGTGAGGCTAATATATAGCTGGAAATAATACATGGGAAAAGCCAACGTGAAACATGATATAAACCCTTAGTTCTTCCACAATAAACCTTGGATTAATTGTTTAATTCGGGGATAGAAACATGTATTTGCAAAGGCTTTGGGTTTAAATTTTTGTTTAAATTAAACTTTATAATAAGCACGGAGGTATTTTTAGTTTTTCAAATACATATTATACTTCTGAAGGCTTATTTGTATTTTATTTTATTATATAGTTTTTTAAACCATGGGGGATTTAATAACTATAAGGGGCAGTGTATTTATATATATTTAGTTTGATGCCAAAGAGGGTATATTTTAGGACTTTTTTTCAACATGTGGATAATTAAATTTGGCATAAAATCTTATAATAGTGGGTTTTAGATGATATTTGAATAAAATAAACTATATTAATAGGATAAGGCTTCTTTTAGGGAGTTAATAGAATAAGTTAGAAATTAATATGACAAGGAAAATGAAATACTCAAAAAATACACTTATATGACTAAGTAAAGTGAAAACCTTAAAGTAAAGTTTATCATTTGATGATTTCGCCACTTTTACTTAGGATATAGTGTTTTTGGAGGGTTTGTATGTTTTATGAAGTGGAGGAAGTCAATGAAAAGGAATATTACGCACTATTGAGTAAAAAAAGAGTTCTTACTTAAGAGTTTGAGTTGTGATGGGTGAATGAAGGGTAAATAATGATAATTGGGGATTAATATAGCTATTCAACACTTTTAACAAACATTCATTGAGCCTTGGGTCTGATCCCAACAGAAGTCAGAGAAATGCTCTGAGCCCCTTTGACTGAAAGGCTAGAATTCATAATAACAATAGGGGATGGGAAATTCGTTATTCTTGCGTGGTGATAAATATTTACAAGCTTCTTCCCACTTCTTTCTACCTACCCAACTTTAACCAAATATTTTTTCTTCCATTTTGCAGGTGCACTTAAGCTTGCTATCTTGAAACATTTTATTGTTTTGAAAATCATAAAAACTATCCAAATCAACCTTATATCATCTGAGGGCTCAGATTAAACTGATGAGCTCCACTCTACCTATCTACTGATTGGTCAGGATTAAACTGTCTGACTAATCTTTATTCACTATCTAAAATATGGAAATTGAAAACATAACAAGTCATTTTTACACAGTTTAACTCATCATGGATTATGGCATTTATTGACACTCTGCCATAATCATCAACAAAAAGTAAAAAGTAGTGGCATTTGGACTTGCACACTTTCATGTTTTATTTCTTTTTCTTTTGGGGTCTGAATTTTTTCTAAGTCCTTTAATATTTCTTTTAGGACTTTTACCCTCTTTTTGTTTTTCTATTTTTTTTATTTTTTACAAAATATGGGAAAACAACTTGCTGAAAGTATGGTATGTACATATTTTACAAGACTATCATAAGTCAATTCCAAATTATGAATCCTATACTTATAGGACCCTAACAGATTCTATTTTCTATTTCTCTTTTAATTTTTTCTTGAGAAACTGATAAGTACACATTTTTCAATACACTACCATATATTTTACTAAATTTCTTCTATAATTGAGATAACCTAAATAATGAGTCTTCACTTTCTTCACAAGTTAAGGATGACCCTACCGAAGATTTAATTAGTGGAGCAGCTTTTTTTTTGGACACATGTTGGAAAATAATAATAGTACTCCTCCTCTCATGGGGGAAACTTGTATATTGTGCCATGTGTCTAATTATTGAAATATAATTTTGAATTTTAACCTAAGGTAATTTTATATGATTCCTGAAATTCATGAAAAATCGCTCTAAAATATCCCCCCAAAAAAAAGACATATAAAAATTACAAATTTTACATGTTTAAAATATATTTTAGGATTGTTCATAAACCATAACTTGCATAAGGTAAATATATAAAAATATATCTAGCAAAATTATGAAAATTGAACTATATGTTGCCCAAGAAGGCTACTTAATATGTTCCAAGTTTAACTGTCTCAAACATCATATTAAATGTTATTGAAAAAATGTAAAGCTAGCCTATTTGAAACTATTTAAAAAGCTTTGAGGAACCTATAATTCCTTATATAGTAAAAAAATATAGCAAACCAATATATGAAATTTGAACTGGATTTTTATCGATAATTCATCTGGATGTGGACCAATTTTCATGGTCTGAAACATTATAGGAAAATAATTTACAGAAAAAAGGTTGAACTGACCTTGTTTAAAGAATATTCAAGAACCATAACTTCCTTGAACTAGATATATGAAAATATAGCAAACCAAGATCTAAAATTTGAGTCATATGTTCATCATGAATTTTCCCTAATATGTTCCAAGTTTCACAATCTAAAACCTAAAAAAAAATAATAGTAAAAATGTAAAATTGACATGTTTGAGAGTAATTTCAAGAGAATTTGAAAACCCTAACGTCGTTGGAACATATATGTGAAAACAAGGTGAACAAAGGCAAAAAAAAAATAATAATATATTCCTCGAGATATCTTGTCAATATTCTCAAAGTTTCACTATATGAAACCTCCTATCAAAAATGTTGTAGAAAAATATTATGATGACCTATTTAAAGCATAAAAACTCTAGGATCATGAGCTATAATACTAATTTTATGAACCTTGTGGTGGCCTTAAGTTTTAAAACAACACTGTTGAAACTCCTAAGGTTTTCAAATTTAATTATCAACTCTAGTTTCATGAAAACTTGAGAGGTGTCGAAACTATATCTGCAACATTCAATGCATTCTTCTTTGGTAGATTTGATGTGATTGAAGAAAATTTAATCTAAACAGAGACCACTTTTATATCTAGGCTACAAGAAATTCTCAAAAAAATAGTGAACAAAAAATATACTTAATATATCTTGCAGGAAAGGAAACAGTAGAAACCAATCACTGTTATACCTTAAATAAAGTAAATGACAGAAGGTAAACCATAAAATAATTCTAGAAAGGTAAATGCAAATATGTAAACCTACTCTATTTTAGAGGAAATAATATATGCTACTATAAGAATATAAATGAATAAAATAAACCTATTCTATTGTAAGAAGTCAAAGCAAACCACTTCAACAATGTTGGAGGAAAATTAATCCTACTCTATTGTACATGATAAATCAACTCTACAACTAAAAGTAGGCATACAAAACATAAACCATAATTGTATAAAGAAAGTTAAAACTACTAGGGTAAAACTTCTAAAGGGTATATGAACCTATAAAAACCATCTCCAGGGTATAATGAAAGGTTTAAAATGTTGAGGAATGATAAACAAGATTCTAGTGAAAACATGGAGGTGTTGTAAGCTAATTTGTGTATTTCTACAGGATGTCTTTGTTTTGCTATAGGAAACATTTGAGAGAAAATATCAGAGGTATAAATGTATTCTAAAGTGTGGAAAGGGTGGAGGAAGGTTGTGGAAGGGTAAATAGAGCCTTTCTAAGCTTAGGTACACCCAATGGATTATTTCATGTGCGACATAGGAAAATCTTAGGGGTTACTTATAGCTCATCTTGGCAGAATTCAGCTTACTAGCATATTGTAGAAATATATAACAATGAGCGAAAATATGACTATGAAAGTGAACTAGATGCATAAGACCAAAATTATCTATTCATATGAAGTAATGCTCCTTAACTAAAAGAAAAATGCATGGTTGACTAGTAAAAGAAAATAGTATAAGTGTCTGTTAAATTTATATTTGCAGGAAATAAAACACCAATAGAAAGGATGAATTGAATTTTAGTTAAATACTAGTACTATATGAAAAAAACTATTTTTTTGTTTATTAGAACAAAATACATAAACAAGCTCAGGAATAAGATTATTCATAAACCCTACAATGACAATACTTTTACAAAGATGAGATTTGGAGAAAAACATAACTAAGCTAAATGCATGAAAATTAAATGTACAAGAAGGGGGCTTGAGAACCTAGGTTGGGCACTAATCCCAAGGATACTCAGGTCCCTTAAAATAAAATCAAACTGGGAACAAAACAATGTTTTTCATTAATACACAAATGCGTTCATACATGAAGCATGACAAATTGAAATACCAAACAAGATCCATTCTTTAATTCTGACTATATTCATCTATAGTTTTGAATTCCTGATAGCATACTGAGGCCTCTTATATATACAATTAATGCTTGAGGGGAAGACTCCATGAAGAGAGGACCCCTTCGATCCAAAATCCCTATAAAATAAGGTATGGCTCATTGTGAAATCACAACTTAAGGGAGGGGTGGCAATTACTCAAAGCCAGTCAAGTTTAATCATCGTTTAGTAGGTAACAAGTCCCAATTTTTTATCTTGACAATATTCCCTCTGATCTGTATCAAATATTCTCAAAATTTGGCACAATAAACACATTAGGCACAGAAGATATGATAATCATCTCTAAACCTTCCTAAGAACACATCAAATTTTTGAAATGCATTTTTACGTACAAAATCAATGGTTATATGGGCCTTATTTTGTTTCTAATTAGGAGGGTTATCATCTTGCACCTTAAAAATGATAAGAAACCAATAATTGTAGTCCTATTCGATGGGGAAACCTTGTTTTACAATGAATACAATGTATAAGACAAAATTCTATGATTCTAAGACTAGGTCACCCTACTACATATATCAGAAAAAAATGTTAAAATTATAATAGCAGGGGACCATGAGGGGTTCTAGCCTACATAAAAATATAACAACAGAAATGTAATCACTCCACATTTAGGGTTTAATAAATGGTAGGCACACACACACACACAGATATATATATATATATATATATATATATATATATATATAGAGACACACACACACACACACACACAGAGAGAGAGAGAGAGAGAGAGAGAATTCCTATCTCATGGATATACATTTTCTACTTCTTAATATGTGAGAGACATATATTTAAAAATATACTAATAGAAAAAATTGTTTTAATGTGGACAATTTTAGCCATAAAAAAAAAACAAATGCTCATATTAAGATAACACATTTTTGTGTTGTAATGCAATTCTTTTTATGCTAAGCAATGTGTAATATATATATATATATATATATATATATATATATATATATATATATATATATATATATATATAACCATCATAGATCCATCTTAAGGTTGGACCTATTAAGGAAAGAGATGGATCAAAGCTCTCTAGGTGGAAATGTTTTTTTCAAATTTCCCACTTTAGAATATGTTTGCACCTTGGTAAATTTGATCCCCCTGGTGCTTGATAGATACTTCAATTTCCACCTTAATTTTACATCAATTTTATGTAAAGAGATAAAGTAATTGAAAATAAAAATAAATAAAAAATAAAAAATCTAGTTTTTTCTACTCTCTATTTTTAGCATGACTTATATGTGTAATTTGTTCACTACTCAATATGGAGTTAACACGTTTCATTTACAAATTGTAATGATATTACACTTCAATATGAAGGAGATGTGTAATTCATATTTTGTTTAGCTATAAACATTAAGTGAAAATTTTCAATATCAATCATAGATAGAGAGAGATATCTTATCTCATTGATAGATATTTTATAGTATAAGGAAGATTTATAATTCCTTCATTGCTTAATCAAGATGATATATGGTATAAAAATAAATCTTAACCATCTTAATTCTAGATCTATGGGATCTCTTGAATTTTGTACTAAAAAGAAATTTATATCTTCGGATATTTGATTCCTTTTAGAACTTGTCAAATCTTGAGTTAAAATGAATCTATACTAATAATAATTCCATAAATAAAAAATACCTAAATCTTACTATAGTTAAAAATTAATTATAAATTCTATGTATAAGAAACACCCAAATCTTATCTCAACTGAAAAAGCCCCACAAATTCTTAAAATAATTCTTAAAAGCCTTAAAAGCGTAATAAATTATATTCATAAGAAGCATTGTCATGTTTTTATATAAAATAATGAAGTCTTGTTTTTTTTAAGTTAGTTCCTTACTATTTTCTATTAGTATAAAAAGCAGGCATAATAGATACAAAAATTAGACCTCAACCTGCCCGAAGGAAACTAGGTCTATTGGCCATCTGAGAGCATTTTATGCCATCCAAAACATGTACTTTCTTAATTTCCTATAAAGAGTATTTAGGTCACTGATATCTACATTTACTAATATTAACATTTATGGAATACACAAGTAAAGCTAACCGCTAAAAAACTAGAACTAACTTCTCTAGTCATCATCTGACTCCACTGGGGCAAGATCTATAACACTGGAACCTGGCATTTCAACTTATTGCATGGCCTTTATGTCCTTCTCCATTATGCCAAGATGAACATACTGATGCAATTGATGCAGGTTTACTTCCTATATGTTTCTATTAATCTCTGCCAGGGTGGAGACTACCTTGGGCTCTCCTACTTCCTGAATTGACATTATGGCCTTTACCAGTAGACATTTTACTAGCCAATATGTTCAGATTGAGTGCTAAAATAATGAGATTCTCCCACAAGTATTCCTCGGGTCATGAATCATATGTTGTAATTCTTCCACTGTCAAATCATCCTCCTCTTCCATTTTGGTTCTATCTTATGTTTTCCATCCAAAAATAAGAGATTTTAAAGAACATGGTGTTTCTTCTGAAAAGGCCTATATTAAGGGCTCCGGGAGCTCTTTACTGGATTTATGGCCTCTCTTGGCTAGCGGGGCTGAGATTGTTTCTTTGGATTTTTCCAATTTGGCCTTTCTTCCTCTATTTTTCTTGCCCATCTTGACTGGAAAGAAAACGAAAACTCCTGGAGCAGCAACACGATAGAAAATTCGGAGATATTTAATGAGCAGGACATTGAAATTATAATGGTTGGTTAATGCAATAGATGAATAGCAGCCATGGCTGCCTTGACACTTCAGCAATTTGTAAACATTCCAGCCATCCCCTTTAGCCTTCTTGCCTATGATACTACCTACCCACACCCAGAACTGAGGCTTAATATAAAGAAAATGTAACCAGCGTCCATAGCAAAACAAGCAGATACCAGCCTTACCAAAAACCCAAATTTTGCATGGCCACCAAATTTCTAAACCCCATAATTCAAAACAGATTTCTGCCCTATTCAGTGGCACATGATAATACATAGACCCCTTACCTGAGAGTGTGAATCTACCCTCCCATACATTACATCATTGACTTGCATGCAGACTATTTCCCAAGCTGACCCGAAGGCAGGGTGTCGGACAGGGGGAAGAGTAGCAGTTTTTAATTTTTCTATCCATACAGAACTATGACCATGGTGGTGGTTCAAGCTTCTACCATTGGCTTCATAGACACTAACAACCTTACAGATTTTACAGACCTTGGCAAAACAATTATACAAATAATCTAAAAAAACTAAAATTTTCACTTACATGCTGCGAAATTCTCACACTATCTTCATTTGCACAACAAGGAGGAATTCGAATACATACCAAGTCACCCACGCAGTCTACTAGTGTCATCGACGGTTGCTTCTAGAGGGTGCGAAGCAGGAAGTGACTTCTTCATAGCAAAGAAAAATTATGACAATGATTAGCATGCCAAAGTTCTTAACCTACCCCGAGACATGCCTCCGGCCCTTATCCCAACAAAACACTGACATCCTCGTTGACTTTTCTAGTTGCTTCTCATGCAAATTTATTGCCATAATTATGTTATCACTTGGGAGATGTCCCATCCATTACCCCGCTTGCAAATATCTACCACTCCTTACGTACGGTGGCCACGTTGTTGTCCTACCTCTCCATGTGGCATTTCAATATCGCCACTGTGTCTTCTCGGCATGATCCTTACCACTCACCACCCCGATTGAGGGTTGTTTTTAGTCTAATTTGTATGGTTACCATCCTGTTGCACTATGCACCAGAGCTCCCTCATGTCTGGTTCCAACTCCTACCTCCATGGTTGATCTAAGATCTGATCTCCACTGTTGCAAGCCTAATTTGTTAGACAACATGCTGCTTCGTTGCCTGCTCTCCTCACATGGTGAGGAACAATATACTAGATTTCTCCCATTAGCTGCTTAACTTCCCTTGTTTTTATATAAAATAATTAGGGAAAATTTTATTGACTGAAATTTATATAAAAGTTTAGAGGCCTTGGTGAATCTCACCAGTCCTTAATATGCAAATTGTAAAATAGTTCTTGATAGCCTTGTAAATATATAAAATATCTAATGATTTTATATATACTCTCTATACAATTTTTCTTTTTAGAAAAATTAGAAATTGACAAACTATATATTCGAAAAAACATAGAAAATTAGCCCACTTCACATATTAACCACTAAAATTTTCCTTCAAAATAATGTAAAACCATTTAAAAACCATTAAAACTAATATATATACATATATTTAAATATAATCTTACCTACAATTATTATCGGCAAACAATTATTCATAAATCAGTTGCCACTATGAAGAATAAAAAATAAAAATTGTTTGTAACATTTTTGTCATTCCATTGCTTTTTACTAACCAATCATGAGAACAAAACAAATTAAATTAATATAGATTAATAGTAAAATAATTCTGTAATACCAAACAATTAAAAGATCTTAACAACCAATTCAACACTCTACGGACCAATAAAATATCCTACGTGTTTTCTTGTTTTCTTTTGGAGACCAGTGATATGAGAGTTATGATATAATTTGAAATGTAGTTTTTAATGCAACTTTTTGAAGATTCAAGTGCTGGAATCCGGTGAAAACTTTTGAGGTAAAATCTTGGTTTTTGTTATTTCAACTGGTTTTTTGACTTTATATATGGATTCAGCACCCTCAAGAACCTCTAGAGCACTTCGATTGTGCAAAGTTAGCAATCAAACTTCTCTTTTCAATAAATTCCTGCCGGAATTTAGAGAAATTACACCGTAAAAAGTCACTGTAAAAGCCTTCAAAAGATCGCACTAAAGACTAACGGTTGAAACTACTCTAAAGGAAAAAACACTAGAAAAAAATTCTATTTTTTAAAAGATATTGACTTCATAACTTTACGTATGCGAGATTGATATCCACACACTTTCCTATAACTGGAACTTGTATGGTTCGTTCCCGCCCATCGACTCATTGATATATTTATTGATCGATCCACAAACTGAACTGTTTCTATTTATTTTATGGTCACTTGTATTTTATGTGGTCTATTCAAGTGATTGAAACCCTTAACTGGAAAAATAGAGATGAAATGGATTAAATGTTTGAAGTCATATTTGAAAGCTATATTTGTAAAAATGCGGAAAAAGTTAAAATACTCAGATTAATCATGAGTTTTTCATCTTTACAAAAGCTACAGAAATTTTACAAAATTCACTAAATTACAACAACCCCATCTACGTATCTACATTCCCTTGACATGACAAGCTTTACTCCAAACCAACGACCTCACAATTTTTCATTTCCCCTCCTCGAGGAAATTCATTACATCAATGCTCACGACTCGATAACAATGAAAACAAATAAATATGATTAAAAATTATTTTCAATAAAATTCAGCATTGTCGTCATTAAAAGTTTCAACAATTTTTGGACATTTCCTTGACCTGACAAGATTTAGGTCAGTTTTATCATCCTTCCAAACCAACGACCTCACCATTTTTCATTTTTTCTCTCGGGAAAAATTCATTACATCAATGCTCACGATTCAATAACAATGCAAACAAAGCAAATAAATAGGATTCAAATTACATTTTCAATTAAAATCAGCATTGTGGTCATTAACAAAATTTACACAAATTTTGGATAAAAGTTTGTTAAAATAAATTAGTTGTAAGGTGATTGCTATAATTTTTAGAAAGTTCAGTCAATGGAGTTTATTATAGGTGATTGAAAAGAAATATTATTATTCTTTTCATCTAAATTCAATTTTAGTAAATGATTTGGTGAACTTTATTATAATAATTTTAAATTAGGTTAGAAAAGAAAATAAAAACAAAAACAAAAAAAACTAACTCAAAAAAACTAAACTAAACATATACTATTAAATTAAATTATTTCAACATCAATAAATTTAAGAAATCTACCTAACATGAAATTTATAATATAATTAATAGACTATTAAATTAAATTATTGAATTATTTCAACATCGTTAAATTTAAGAAATCTGCCTAAGATGAAATTTATAATATAATTTTTAAATTTCATGATAGCAACATGTGTTATTCACATTTTTTTGATTTATTATAAAAGAAAGGAGTTGGAAATTGAGTCTACCCTATGTAGTTAATTTTAAATTAGTTTATTAATTTTTATTTCATTTATAATAAATGGTTTATATAAATTTGATTATATGTTATTAAAATCAATATATTATTTATATATGTTATATATTTAAATCTATTTTTAAATCATTAGTGATGAGTTATAGTATTGTAACATGAATGTTACATCTCTTAGGGATACTAGCTTTAATTTATCAATTTAGGAGTTGTATAAACTTAACGTATACATAGTAAGCTAAGATCTACTCAAATTTCTTTGAGGTCATGAACCAAATCTAAGTGTAAAGAAACCATTTTACAAACTAAATCAATACTTTGCAAGAATGAAATAATGTTGCGAAAGAAAATCCTACTCTAGTTGTAGGAATGAAAACGTTGTTTTAAAGTAACGTCTAAGATAGTTGCAAGAAATGGAAATGTCACATAAAAGTAAATGCAAATCTACTTGCAGGAAATGTAAATTCTTGTCTACTTCAGGAATGGGTAAATGTTAATCTACTTGCAGGAAATGTAAATGCTAATTTATTTGCAGTAAATGTAAATGTTTGTCTACTTGCAGGAATGGAAACGTAATGTAATTGTAGAAATAGAAATGCTTAAAATGGGAACCCTAACTTATTGTAGAAAAGAAAAGACAAAAAGAGAAATCATATTCTAAGTCTATAAAGTAAAGAGCATGAATCAAGTCTAAATTATTGCATTCAAAAGAGATTATATTCTAGTAAAAAAATTTATTAATAATTTTAGAAAATAATCATATAAACCATCCCTATATCATTCAATTCATGAACTTTTCTACTAACCCTATTTGCAAAAAAGTATTGGAACGGTGAAAAAGAAAATCCTAAGTCATCTCTGCTCTTCCTCAAACATGGTTTCAAATCCTAACGGTCTTTGTATAGGGTCAAAATGTAAAAATAAATATCATAGGGAAATTTTGGGCGAGTTTGAAGAGTATGTGTGTAGTGCTATAGGATTGTCGTGTTTTTCTATAAGACTATGTCCGAGAGAACTATATGGTCTTAGAAGGTCTCCTAAAGGCAATAAAATATGAGTGAAGGTAGGAGATGGGAATATGAGGTCCCTTCCAAGCCTAGTGCTCCTCAGGAGCCCATATTACACAAGGAGAGATGTAAAGAGTGGCCTCTAACGAATCTAAAATGAACTCTTTGTAGGCAATATTCTTGGGGAGGTTGTTGAGGAAGGAATGATGGTGTTATGTTAGGATCACAAGTGAAAACGATAATGCTCAACCTTTTTAACCCGTAGTATTACCTTCACACAAGAAATACTATGCCTTTGATGCTTGAAAACGCTACTAAACAAATGATAAATTGTAGAAAATAGAGATGTAACTAATCTAACATCTAATTATTGAAAAAGGACAACAACTATTTTTTTCTTTCCAACACCAAGTCTACAACCACACTTCCCACAAGGGAGAGGATTGCTAGACTTCGAAAAGTAACTCTTTCATAAAATAATCTTGCTAGAAAACAAGGAAATTGTACTAAATTATGGACAAGAAACAAAATGCATAATAAAGTGGACAAATGAGAGAGGTGGGAGCCTTTGGGTTGGCCCTAAGCCAAGGGGGCTCAACCCATTAAAACAAACTCTGTTTTAAAATGAGAGAATGTTTTTCATTGATATAAAATCATTTTGAAGTACATGACATGGAAACTGAAAATGACAAGTACACGATCCTAACTCTACTATTCTTTATTATTTTCTAAAATTTTTAATCCTTTTACACCCTTGGGCTTCCTTATTTATAAAAAAAAATTCTTGAGTGGGTAGACTCCTTCGAAGGAGGGTTTCTTCCCTCCAAAATCCCTAGAAATATTAATCTATCTCCCCAACATCCTTGCAGGTATTAAGTGAATCAATTGTCCAACATATCCTCAAGCTTTAGGTGAGTAAACATAGGGAGGAGGTTGAGGTGAACATGGGTCAATGCAGGGGATAGGCCTCGTACATTCCCTCAAACTAGTTTCCAAAGTATCCCTACACATTAAATTCTCATTTTAGTGCACATTCAACTATGTTAGGCTACAAGATTTGAAAATATTCTTTGCCTAACCTAATGAACACATTCGAGATTAAAAAATGTCATCAATTTGGGAGAGATATACGTAAAAGAAAGATAAAGGATGGTCAGATGGGCCTCATTGTGTACCTAATATTAGGAGGTCCACAATCACCCCCTTCTAAAAGGATTTCTCACCTTATGAAAAACTTGGTCACTTATCTGTAGCTCATTCATGGCCCTGGTGGCCTCCCTAAAATCCTAAAGAACTTCATATGGCGTTTCCTCCTTAGCATAAAAAACTATATTTACTTCTCTATTTGTCCACTCCCTTTGCTCCTCTGCATGATCTCTTCTCTCTGGAAACCTCAATATCAAATCAAGACTGAGTTTTAGCCCAATCCAAGTAATATATTTCCTTTCGATTATTCTTTTGTAGAGGGGTGTCCTTTTTAAGTCATTACTCATCCTCTCTGGCGAGTGATACTCTCTGGTACTTAGACAATGTGGCAAAGTGTTCCATCCTTTTCGGTAAGGTTGTAAACTTTCAATTCCCAACAACCTGAAAATATCCTCAAAATGAAGTATAACCCGTTATTATCTTTCCATGTAAAGAGGGGTTAATATAGGATCGTTAGAGATGATTATGTAGTTTCTAGTGGCATATATGTGAATTTTTCATCTATAGTTTGATGTATCAAGACTCATTTTCCTCTTTGGACATGACCTTCTAAAAGTTATTCAGCCCTGGCCTCCTCATGGGAAATCCAAGAGGCTAGTACAATTAATTCAACATCTTCCAATCTTGAATTAGGGTACCAAAAGTTCATGTATGCTAGAACTAGGTTGTGCATGTATAACTCCACTAATTTGGCTTTGTATTCAATGTTGACTCTTTGGAAAAAACCAATGAAGCTCTTGTACTCTACAAAAGGAAGTGAACCATATTGTCCAAAGGTTTGATGAAAAATTGAAGCCACTTCTCTTTGAGGAACATTACATAGGCTTTGGGTGGGTGCTTTCATTGAATGGAATCAATATCCAAGCTTTCCACGGTGGAAAGCTACTCATCTCTTTCATGTAGTGGTCCCTTATCCTCTTTTTTCCCTTAACCTATTAATTTTTTCTGCAAATTCTCTTCCATGTTTTCCTATTTGACTCTTAATTCATCCATATCTTCACCCATTTTCTTCACTTTATTCCATCAGGCATACATCCTCAACTCCTTTAGGCTTGGAAATTTTCATCAAGTGGTGGGTTTTGCCTCTTTTTATATCCAACTAAAGGAGGATTGGGATTGCAAATTTGTGGGGTATTATCTACCCTTTCTCATAAAATTTGTAATAGTACCCAAGATCAAGTTTTGGATCACGTTCTTGGAGTTCTTGTGGCCCCCATTCCTTCTTCTTATAGTTTCTTATCTTTTTCATGTAGCAATTCCATGTTTCCCTATAACAGCTCTATTCTTTCCTGTAGCAAATTTATGCCTTCCTTTAGTAGGGTAGATTCTTCTTTCAATTGTATGAACTTGGCTCCCTTGGTGTTTGGCTTCTTTTGAGATGCTTTGGGTTTCTTTCCCTTGGCATAGAGAGAGGTAAATTCTTTATTTTCATTATTATTCTCCTTCAATTATTATTCCTGGTGATTATTTGACTTCTCAATTGTGATTAGGCTTGTTGAGGGAGGTTGAGGTTTCCCCCGTTGAATCGTGATGCTCTTCCTTTTTCTAAAATATACATGGTGTTGCCTTAGCTCTATGCTTTATGATTTACTAGTGTTCTGAAGGTTTCCAAGGTGCCATCCACTCCTTCCTCAGTTTTTCCCTATGCAACCTTGGCTTTTTTCTCTTCCATCCTTCCTTTATGGGGTTTGGAGGTTTCTTTAATGATATTAGAGGCTACATGTTCTTCTTTTTATTCTCCTTTTGTCTTCTCTTATGACTTATATTTTGGCACGTTTTCCTCTGTTTAAGCCTCTTATTTTTGTTTTTCACCCTCTTCTTCCTCCTCTTCTTCTGCAGAACCAACCTGACTCTCTCTTGAAGTTCCAATAGTATTTTTACTTGTGATTCCAGAGAAACTTTTGTATTCATATCAATAAAATATATCCATGCTAGAGGGTGTTGAATGTGCTCTAATTAATAGATTCAATTCAATCTAATGAGCCCATTATAGGATATGTACTTAGTTTTTCATCGCCTAACCCTCTGGATCATTTCTATTAGATGGTACAAAAGGATGTAGGGGATGTTCAGTCTGCTTGGAATGGGTAAATCTATCTGAAATTTCAACTCATACAATAGCCTAAATTGGTATACATAATCAAATTTGAGCCTACCCTCATAGGAAATATATTCTAGGGTGTGATAGGCCACTTCATCCCAGGGGTATGGTAGGATCTCCCTCCTAACTCGATTCTTGTTTTCAATGAGTTGTTCCTCAAGGAGGAATAATTTTTCTACATTGTAATGGCCTAAGTTATTTCCTCCTTGGTCCACCTCACTCCCTAGAGTAATGTGGTCACTCTCATAACAATTTATTTATTTATATGTATAATTATTCCTCTCATAATGGTGGTAGAATTGACATCTCCTTAAGGTTGAAGGATTACTACACACTCATAGGTGATTCCATCATCAAACCCTATGAATCATTCAAATAATTCCAACCACTAGTGATATGAAAAAAAATATCTTTCAGGAGGATGTTGCTGGATCCTATAGAATTTTGTGAGCTCTATCTTATTAAGACCACCCCCCACGGATTTTTCCTATAGTTTCCCAAAAAAAAAATCAATGAAATCATGCTATCAATTATCAATTTCAGAGAAACTTAGGGTTTCAAATTAGGATCAGAAGGAGAAGTTCTTCTATTGGTGACTAGGAGGAAAAAATGCATGTCAATCTCAAAATAAGTTCATTCTCCTATCATAATATTCATCTTCACAATATAACAACTACTTGCTTCACATTCTTATGCTTTCATACATCTGCTATAAGATCATTTGTTGAGGAAATTTGGAAAAAATCAGGGACACTTTGTTTACAAAAGGTGAGGAGGATCATGCTTGTAATTCTCAAGTGCTGAGTGACTAAATTCTAAATTTGCTTCTCTAGTTGTGGTCTAGAAGACGATCTATAGATTGCTATAGAAATATGTGTCTTCCTATAACCATCACACAAACCCTTCAAAGACCACTAATTTCTCCCATTATCATTCAAATTTTTGTAGTGATTTATGGAAAGGCTAATGATGGGTGTGAGGGACTCTGTGGTGGTAGGAAAGGTGGATGAAGGGGTAAATGGATTGGTTGTGGATGAACAGAAAGGGCAATGGTACTGGATAAAAGGCCAACTGATGTGGTGAGTGGTTGATAAGGTCATTATAGAATTTTTCCCTAGTTCCTGAGAAGAAAAAAAAACACATACTTATTACTTTTCTTGCATAAATCATTATCCTGTAAAAATGTATGAAAATCCTATAGCATTTCAATATTGTGGCAGAACTAGGTGAGAAAGGTAACCTGATGATGGAAAATACTTGGAAGGATGAATGGAGTGATGGTACATGCAGAGGGCTAAGTTTGAGGATGTGAAGGTGGGGTTTATAAAGTTTCCTCTTTGTCTACTAACATCCTTTGATTATTCTAGGAACCCTACAAAAAACATGTTATAAAAATATGTAAGGGCTCCCTTGCTTTTATTTTAATTTTATTTTTCTCTTCTTTCTTTTTTTCTCTTGAGACCTGCAAGATGCCTCGAAGGAGGCTTTCAACCTATAGGACTATCGCAGGATTTTTTCACACGGGCATCTTTTATTTTTCATTTTCATTCTCTTAAGAATCTTGGACTACCTCATGGAGAATTTTTAGTCCCCGAGGTTTCCTTTAGTTCCTCATGTATGATTTCACGTAGGATTTTTATCCTTTTTTGTTCTATTTTTTTTTTTTTTATAATCTTTTTATTCTTATTTTTCTGTTTTTCAATGGTTGTATTGATTGAGAGCTTTAATAACTCAATAATGTTCAAATCCTTACTTATTGAACTATTAAAATCCTCATTTGAAAGGGGTTTCTTGTAGAGCTTCAAATGGTAGCCATTGACGGAAAATTGAATTCCATCTTCATCAATATTTTTGATTTGCGTAGAACCATTGTGATGACACTTTTCCACTAGATAACGACATAACCATGTTTTTATCAACTTCCCCTTGAAATCCTTGAATATGGAATCATATAAAAGTGTTGAATCACCCTCATGTAAGGTCCTTAATTTCATAATTTTATCATCCCAAATATTCCTCTATAAATGAACCACCTCATTGTGCATGAGTGTTTTCAATCTAAATTCATCAAGAGCATTGAGTTGTTGCAACCTCCCCTGTGGAGCTTTGGTGATGCTTAGGTCCAATTTTTTAACATTATTATGGTGTTTTACTCACATTTAATGGAAAATATTTCCTTTTTTTCATAAATCATCTCAAAGGAAATGAACCTAGTGGTGGTTTTCCAAGTGGTAGTACAGGCCCATGTGGACTCCAAAATATTGGCTTATCAATCCTTTTATTTTTCACTAACAAATCTGGTCAATGTGCTCACCAACGCTTTACTTTTTACCTCCATTTTCCCATTTGCTTGAGTATGATGATAGGAGGTATATATTTTATGCCTTATGTGATGCTACTCCTTGATTCCCCCAATTATATTTGAAGTGAATTGAGCCCCTTGATAAGTCACCAGCTCCCTTCGGAATCCAAAATTATAAAAGATATTTTCCTTTAGAAAGTTTTCCACCTTCTTCTATGTTCCTAGTTTTACTACCTTTACTTTAGCCCACTTTGTCCTATAATTAGTGCTCATAATGATGTATCAATTTTTTCTAGATGAGGGATCAATTCAACAATGAAAATCATGTTCCACTTAATGTCTCAACAGACACTTGAGGTTGTAGGGGAATTTCATCCTCTGGTGTGGGCTCTCCTAAGCCTTTGTCATACATCACGTCTAGTAGTGTATCTCTTGGCATCTTAGTGTAGAGTAGAAAAATAGTATCATGGTTCAAGAATTTTGAGGGTTGGACCCTCTTGGAAAAAAATGTCCCCCATAGGGTCCATCATGGAAATTTGAGAGGATGCCAAAGACATCACCCTCCATCACACACCTCCCCAATATCTGATAAGGTCCCAATTTGAAGAAATTTCCCCCAATACAGGTGAATCAAACACCTTTTCTAAAATAAATTCTCTTCTCCTTAGAGGATAGATTGGGAGGGAATCTCCCATCAACTAGGAAATTTTTTATGTCGATAGAGAAAGGAGACAATAGTGAAATCGAAAAGAGGTACTCATCTGGAAGGTGATCATCTATCACATCCTCATTTTCTGCAAGCAATGTTAGTCTATAAAAAAAAATTTGCAACCATATTTTCCTTCAATATCTTTTCAACATTTTTTCAATCGAAATATTTCAATAATAGTAACCATCTAGTTATCCTAGAATTTACTTCGAGTTTGTTCAATAAAAAATTAATGGTTGCATGATCAGTATGTACAAAGACTTACTCTCCTTTGATATAATGTCTAAACATGCTCAAGGATTCCATAACAACTAAGAGCTACTTTTAAATAACTATGTAATTAAGTTTAGCTTTGGGTAGAATTGTACTGATAAAATAAATGGCATAGGGAAATTTACCTTCCACTTGTCCCAAAGCTACTCCTACAACTTTATCGGATGAATTTGTGGGGATATGGAAAGGTAATAGCCAATTGGGTCCCCTAAGAATATTTGTAGTGGTCAATTTCTCATTTAGATCTTCAATTTACTCTTGACATTTATCTTTCCAACAAAAATTTGAACCCTTAGTAAAAAATCCAAACAAAGGATATCCCATCTTACTAAAATATTTGATAAATACCCTATAATACCCAAATAGTCTATGGAAAATTCTAAGATCCCTCTATTTCTAAGGGACATGGACACTTTCGAAAATGAAAATATTTTTAGGGTCAACTTGGATCCATTCCTTAGAAAGGAAGTGACCTAGAACAATCCCATTCATAAAAATGCCACACTTTTTTGGACTTAGAAAGAGATTCATTTCAATGCACTTCTTTAAAACATTTCACGGATTGGAGATGGCTTCCTGGAAATCATCCCCATAAGGGGTTAATTCATCCATATAGATTTAAATTACATCATGAACAAGGTCATCAAAAGTACTCAACACTTCCCTTTCGAAGCTACCATGGGCATTACACAGACCAAATGGAAGAACTCTGTAGGAAAAGGTCCTCGATCTACATGTGAAGGTGGTATTATCATGATCATCGAGGATGATTTAGATTTGATTATACCTATTGAAACCATAAAATAATGAAAATAACTTCTTCTTTTCAAAAGAAGAAGTTGAAAGAAGTTGAAGGGTGTAGTTGGCTCTCCTATAGATGAGTTGAAACTTCTCCTCATACTCTTCTAAGGACTCATCTACCCCCTGACTCACCCTAAATACTTCCTCCCTGAAATACTTAGATCTATAATAGTATTTGTACTTATCATTGAAGGATTTCTACGGTTGAGCCCAAATGGTAATGTTGGCCCCTTCCAGACCCATAGACTAGCACAAGGTTTCATCCTTGAGAGTGGAGGGAAAAGAATTCAACTTTTTTTCATTTGAATTGTAATCAAAGGTTATCAAAATAAAAAAAACTAAAACATGGATGCGTCAGGTCCTTCAGAAACTACACAATGGAAGTGTGGGAGAAAAGTTTTCCTTATGTTATTTATTCCAACTTCCCCATTGGTTTCTATAATAGGAAATATTGAATGCTTCCGATTTCTAGCCATCTCTTGGGTATGTGATGCAGGTTGTTCCTCCCCTATAGGTTCTTCAAATATTTTTGGTTTATCACCTAAATCATTCTTCAAATCCCCTATGGTTAGAGTAGGAGGTTCACAGTCACTAAATAAGAGTGGTGGTTGACTGCTTGTAGGAGTGGGTTTTTTTGGAAAAAAATTCCCTAAGTTACACATAGCCCTACGAGGAATGGAATAATTTTTTTTCTCTCATTCCCTTTCTTTCTGAGCTCTATAGGTAACCAAAAACTGATGCAAAGAAAAAAAATGTGTTTTTTTATGGTTTCAAAATGAAAAAGAGAGAAAAAAATTGAAGCATAAAGAATTCCTACTTAGACACGTACCTCACCATGACGTCAACAAGCGATGATCTCTAGTATTGCAACAAGAATTCTACAAATACTAGGGCTATGAAATATAATTTACCAATATAGGATTCATACAAACTTAATAGGTAGTAGTGCTACATACACAGTAAGATAATCTATACTCAAGTTCTTCTAAGGTAGTGAAAGAAACCAAGGTGTATAAATACCATTCTACAAACTAAATCTAGACTTTGCAAGAATGAAGTAATGTTGCAAAATAAATTCCTAATGTTTTTTCAAGAATGAAAATTTTTCTTAAAAATAAATTCTAAGCTACTTGCAAAAAATTAAAATGTTGCATAAAATTAAATGTTAATTTACTTGCAGGAAATGTAAATGATAATCTACTTGTAGGAAACATACATGCTAGTCTACTTGCAGGAAGTGTAAATGCTTCTCTACTTGTAGGAATGGAAACCTAATATAATTGCATAAATGGAAATTCTTGAAATGGAAATGCTAACCTATTGCAGGAAACCAAATATGAGGGAAATCTTATTCTAATTGCATAAAATAAAGATCATGAACCAACTCTAAATCACTGTATTCAAAACAAATTATATTCTAGTAAAAAATTTCATTAATCATTTTGAAAAGTAATTATGTAAATCCTTTGTGTACCATTCAATTCATGAACGTGTTTATTAATCCTAATTATAGAAATGGATTGTATTGGTGAAAAAAAAAATCTTCAGTGGTCTCTAGTATTCCTAAAACTTGGTTTAAGAGTTGAAGGGTCATTTTATAGGGTCAAAATGTGAAAATCAAGCTCGGGGAGGATTATGGTTGATCCAAAAGGATTTTCTCACATGAAAGTGCTTTATGCCATGATTTGAAGTTAATGGCAAAGTACTTAAGTGGGTGAAATAATGATTAATTATTTTCATGAGATGCTCATGCATTTAATTATGCATTATATGAGCCTTTATTAAACCCATGCATTTTTTATATAAATTATTAATATTTGTGAGAGAAAATTTGTCTCACGTATTATTCATTTAATGTAATTAGGGAAATTGGTTTTTATGTGAGAAACCACCTCACACCAATTCTCTATTTTTCTCAATCGTGGATTGAGAGAATCAAGGGAATGGTTGAAGATTATTTAGGTGGTTTTGAGACTTTTCCCAATTATGAGCCTGAGATAGTTGGAGATCCTACTTTCATGGATCTTGTTTTTCCTTCCTTGTAATTAGGCTGTATAATTCTAGGTCTTGTAATTAATTCTCTTTGTTGGAGAGTGGGTGAGGGAAAACTATATATATTCCTTATGTTAGCCATGAGAAGGAGAAGAAAGGAGAGAATTATTAGCTATTGAGAGCCATAGTGGTTTTTTAATGCTCAACCATAGAGCTTGAATGTAAGAAAGCTTGTAGAGCTTACTTTGAAGAAGGAATATATAAGATTTGCATTCCAACTGAAGCAGATCTAGATATGTAGCCCCAGAGAGATGGAGGGATGAAATCTGTTACCAATTGGTTGTCTCTCTCTTACTTATTTGCATGTGATTTTTGATATGTTAAGTTCATTTACCTATGTTTTATGTGTTTATGCACCATAATCGATGGACTAACATGCTCATTTAAACCTGTATAAGCCATAGTCAATTAAAATATCTTCACACTATGAACGATGGTTAGCGTACTACTCGACCTGTGATTGGATCAAGTTTGGTATCAGAGAAGTTATCTGCTTTGCAGAATGGGCAGAGGAGTGAAGCATGCTGAAAGAATGCAAGAGCTGCAAGAGATAAATGATAGCATTCAAGCCAACAATGTAGAATTGCGAAGACTATTGCATGTAGCTAGAAAGGATAATTAGGAGCTTCAAGAGATGCTATGAGCCAAAGAGGAGTTATTGGTTATGTTTCAAAAGGTTGAAACGATGGATGATGCATCTCAAATCTAGGTATATAATGTTACTTCGTGTTCTATTCTCTGTCAATATGAAACTAATGTTGGCATGAAGATCCTCACGAAGATGGGATATAGAGGAGGTGGAATTGGCATGAATGACCAAGAAGCCACCCAACCATTAGAGGTTGTGCCAAGAAAATCATTTGTAAGCTTGGGTTATGGACAGGAAGAGAAAGGAGAATGCTTGAAGGTAGTCAAAGCAAAAGTCTTCTCTTCCTCACTCGACTCCAAGAAGGGATTTGAGCCACCTAGTCCTGATCAGTTCAAGGACAAGTTAGGAAGGTATAATGATCATTCAAATTCTTCTTTTGCATATAAGATAAATTATTTCTTCCATAGATCTTCTAATCGTGATATAGTTAAAAATCACAGAAAGAAACTATGGGTTAAAAATATAGATGTGTCCATGAGAAGTAAGACCAAGAAGAATGTGAACCTTCTGAATCCTCCTATGATGAGTACACAGTTGAATGAGAAACGACATAATTTCTGTAGTTTCTACAAAATCAGTCAGCATTGGGAGAAGAAGTGTTGGAAGTTGCGCCCTGAAATTCACCACAAGTCAAGAAAACATATGATGAAAGAGCTCGTCAAGAAGGAGGCTCCATCCACCATTCGAAAATCACAATTATGAAAAGAAAGTGCTAGGTGCTAGTTTTGTAAGCAGCTCATAAGGTTTTTGCAATGTCTATTTTTTCTCATTTGCATTATTTGCAGCGTTAAAAATACTTTTTTACCGAAGGATCGAACTTGACACACCAAACATCTCGTAGCTTCATGTTCGGTACAAGGTAAGTCACGGGGAAGCCATCCCTTGCTTCCCCCTGCATTGGAAACTGTACTTGATGGGAATTTATCATAAATTTTAGTTTCATCTCGTTAGACAATTTTTGCCCCGTTAGTCCCTGGTCATAATCAAATTCTCCAAAGTTCATTTCCCGTCACTGGCAGTCATTAAATGCCATTTTGATCAGAAGAGTCATTTTAATTCTTGAGTCCAGGGTTTTGTCTTCAGAAGTGCTTCAATAACATGTGCAGGCCAGAGGAAGGTTCAATAAGTTTCTTATTTCAAGAGTTCTCATCATTAATAATGCTGAAGGACATTTCTTCTTCAAAACTCTATTTTGAAGAAGAAATCATTAAGTTTGTTTAAAACACGATTGATAAGGTGTTCCAAATTTTACAATTCTTCAGGCAGCCCTCGTCATCTTGTCAGTTTTCAGTAGCTCCTGCAAAACAATTAACAGAAGAGCCATCAATCAAGCTCAGAAAATCAAAAAGGCAATTTGAAAGGTAGAGTTTGTATTAATGTGAAAAAGTGCCGAGCCAAGACAAGCCACCATCCCTGCAAAAGACAACAAAGAAAACTCTTTAGAAAACAAGGAGATCTTGCTCAACTGGAGCCTCGAATTCACAGTTGTTGGAACCAATGTTGCATGGATTGCTAGAAAACAAGTTTACAGAATTCCTACTTTTCATGTTTATTGTGAGTGGTGAAATGTGTGGTAACATGATAATTATGTAGCTCTCAATACATAATTCAAAAAGAGTTCGAATTTAAATTTGGAGCAGAGGTCGAATTGCAGAAGTGGAGGGCCAACATCATATAGAGTCCAAGGAACTGGAGCTGGCAGAGGAGGCGCGCTACACATAGAGAAGGCGCGCTACGCACAAGGGGCGCGCTACGCATATAACCTCACCAGCCAGTGTAAAATAACAAGGGCGCTACGCACATGCAGCGCGCTACGCATTGGGTGAGCGCGCTACCCATACAGTCTCAGAGCCAAATTTTTTTGCCCTTGCGTCCAGTTTCATGCCAAATCAATTGATCTTCCATTTCACGTGGATAAGCCTATTACAGTTTCGGGGCCGGACTTTGAGGGCGATCAACTGTTTGTAATTGAATCAAATGGACAAATGGACAGGTCTACAACAGATGGAAATCTTCGACAGGCATATGAAATATGTTCCACAAATATCCTTTACTCGTGCCATCACTATGTATGAGCGACAATTATGTATGGAAAGCTGCTGGGAGCAATAATTTGATAGTTAAGATAAAAACGCCCCAATGTTACAAATGATGCTATTTATAAAAAAATTTGGTTTTATTCAAACAGTAAAGGTAAAGTAAAAAGCCAAAATTAAACAAAGATATCGACTACAACAGAAGAATAGGATTCATATTCCTATTTATGACTTCAGTTAGTAATACAAATGGGTCTGCGCTCCAGTTTTTAGTATTTTAGTTAGTCATTAGAGAATTTCAAGGAGAAGGTTGTTCTGTTTTCTATTTTTAACTTCAGTTGAAACAACTCCTCATTTTGGATCGATCTGTTTTCAAACATGAGAGTTTATTTATTGTATTGCAAATGATTTGTAAAGGGGAGAGTTCTCGCAGAGGTGTGAGGAGAAATTAGAGTTTCATTGTACATTTTTTGACAAAGAAATAATTAAATGGCGCAGCTCTGATTTGTAAGATTCTTGTTGTGTGAAAGTTTAGCATATGTTTTTCTTCTGTTTCATATGTCTTTGTAATGTTTCGTAGTTTCATTCATTATCATTTCCAGCTGAATGCTTTACAGTAAGGGAGGTAGAACCCAATGTATTTTCTCTGCCTCGAAAGAGCATTTCAGTATTTGTGTAATTTTCTTCTGTCTGAAAGGGATTCATTGTTAAATGCCCTTTTCATCTTTCTTAAGCAGTCTTTACATTCCATTTAATTTCAAATTAATTGTTAAACTTCACTCCTACCTCGCCTTATGGAATAATCTGTGCCTTTGATTAAATCTCTGCTCACGTTGTTCTTGATCCCACACTGCCCAGAAAATTCATCCATTTATCAAAATCAAACTTTCCTATCTCTTTAATAGCCTAAAATCAGTATTCGTTATAAGTCATCTCAGCCCCTTTGAAGACCTTTTGCCAAGATAGACCCGGAGAGAGCCCTCTCCTGTCCTCGTAGGGCTAGCTACGAGGCTGAGCGTGGTTTGATGTAGCCTTGAGTTTTACCTTATTTCAGCCTAAGGTAGATTTGAGCGCTAACATAGTGGCGACCATACTGGGGAAGTCCTCCCCGGTAAAGGATAACAAAGTTCAGATCCGATTGCTGATGGTGGACAGCAGTCAGACACCGCAAGGCTGAAATCATTCACCGGTGACTTCATTCACTGAACAAATCCAGAAATCAATGCTTCATGGTGACTTCACTGCAGGGACATCAGTAGCTGTGAGATTTTCAAGATGGACTGAATCACAAGAAGATATGCTCCCATGAGCCGAGATCACATTCCAGGTTTTCCGAATAAGATGCCCAAGGCAGATTGGTCAAGGAATCTGCCTACGTTTAATGATGATGGTAAGAAAGATGCTGCTTTACATCTGATCAGATTTCACATGCATATTCGCAAGTTAAAGGTGGATTTTTCTGAATATTGCTTGATGAAGATATTCCTGGCCACTCTGGAAGGTGAAGCCCAATCTTGGTATGAAAATTTGCCTCTGGCCTGTATTTATTGTTTAAAAGATTTTCATGCCCTGTTCATTGAAAGATATCAAGAATCTTATCCATCGTTAAATTTAGTTCATGACTGTTGCAAACATGCCTCTACTTTTATTGAAAGCCTTGAGAAATATTATGAAGACGATAATTTCATGAATGATGAGATCATGGAGGCTCTGTACGAGAATCCATTTAAGCAAAATGAAGAGAACCTAGAGGATACCCATCAAAATGCTCAGGAAATTTTGCAGCAGAATCAAGATCAGCAGGTTGAAGATGGCCATATGGCTGAAAATGATGAAAGGGAGAATGTCATTTCAGATCTGCCCACAGAAGACAGCAGCATGCAAGTAAGTCCAGTGCTAATTTCAGAATGTGATAATGTCAGGACAGCTATTTCAGTTCCAGATTCAGTTGTGCTGAATCCTGAAAAGCAGAGCTCTGCTGTTGAGATCATAGACAGAGTTTTGGATTCAGATGTTCATGAAAAACAAAATGAGATGTTTGTGCAAGTAAGTGATAAATCCCTTTTCGATAACTCAGTAATAAAAGATAGTTTGAATGCCCTGTCATATGAAAATAATTATTGTTTACGCAGAAGAAAACAAAAGGCATTGTCTCCTTTGTCTGAAGATGAGATAGATCTACTTTTGAAAGGTCTTGTTACAGCCCAAGCTACAGCAGATTTGCAGTGCACACATAGTCAGGAAAGTGTTGGTGAAACTTCTTCCTCTTTTGAAAAAGATGATTGTCTTGTAATCAGTTTTGTAGATCAGCAAATAGATAATTTTTTCTTTCACAAAGATGAAAAGGTTGTCATGTTTGATAATCTTGAAGATTGTTTTTTGTTTAAAAATGACCTAGATCATGAAGTTGAGGAATATATGCCAGAATTTCTCATGGTCTAGGAACTTACAGCTAACACTCAGATGGCAGATACCTCTCTGTGCATTTCTATCCCTCAGAAATCGATTGTCCTTTCAGATCAGAATGAAGTGAATACTAGTATTTTTGCAGCTGGATCTCCAGATAAGCCAGTGCTTCAGGATTTTCAAGACCCCTTCAGCATTCTTCTGCAAACATTAGAAAGGATAAATATTGCCTGGTTCATTATCATAAGCTTTGGTTTCAGTGGTTATTTTGAGTTGCCTACAGGTTCATCATTCCGCCTGCTCAAAGAGAGTAAGAGCAGAAATTTGGGGTGTAGCCATCTACTGGATTGGTTACATTGGAAGGCACACTACACATGATTGTACATATCACATCAGTATGTAGGTGGTTGTCATCATGATTTGAAATCTTGATGGACTGCTGCCTTTTTCAAAAAGCTTTGTAAATACTTGTTCTAGTTAAGTCAGTCATGAGTTATTCGTCATTTCAGTCAGTTTTCAGTTAATAAATTAATCGTGTCGATTTCTTGCAATAATGATTCCATCGCCCAATGGATGGAGGCACTGTCTGCTCTTCCAAAGATCTGCAGTTCTTGGCACCTCCAAGAAGCGGCAACTGCCATCCCCATTGGAGCTAATGTTAGACACGGTCCTGTCAGTCCCTGGTCATAATCAAATTCTCCAAAGTTCATTTCCCGTCACTGGCAGTCATTAAATGCCATTTTGATCAGAAGAGTCATTTTAATTCTTGAGTCCAGGGTTTTGTCTTCAGAAGTGCTTCAATAACATGTGCAGGCCAGAGGAAGGTTCAATAACTTTCTTATTTCAAGAGTTCTCATCATTAATAATGTTGAAGGACATTTCTTCTTCAAAACTCTAGTTTTGAAGAAGAAATCATTAAGTTTGTTTAAAACACGATTGATAAAGTGTTCCAAATTTTACAATTCTTCAGGCAGCCCTCGTCATCTTGTCAGTTTTCAGTAGCTCCTGCAAAACAATCAACAGAACAATCAAGCTCAGAAAATCAAAAAGGGAATTTGAAAGGCAGAGTTTGTATTAATGTGAAAAAGTGCCGAGCCAAGACAAGCCACCATCCCTGCAAAAGACAACAAAGAAAACTCTTTAGAAAACAAGGAGATCTTGCTCAACTGGAGCCCCGAATTCACAGTTGTTGGAACCAATGTTGCATGGATTGCTAGAAAACAAGTTTGCAGAATTCCTACTTTTCATGTTTATTGTGAGTGGTGAAATGTGTGGTAACATGATAATTATGTAGCTCTCAATATATAATTCAAAAGGAGTTCGAATTTAAATTTGGGAGTAAAATGTCGAATTGGAGAAGTGGAGGAAGTAAAAATTTGTTTACGTAGCCGTGGAGGAGGTAGGAGGTGTGCGCTACCCATAGAGAGGGCGTTACACATATAACCTCACCCGGCCCCAAAGGTAAAACAACAAGGGCACCACACACATGCAGCGCGGCCACGCATTGGTGAGCGCGCCACCCATGGCCTCGCAGCCAAAAAAAAATTTTCTGCGTCCAGCTTTCATGCTCATCTAATCGTTTCTCTCCATTTCACATGGATAAGCCTATTACAGTTTCGGGGCCGGACTTTGAGGGCGATCAACTGTTTGTAATTGAATCAAATGGACAAATGGACAGGTCTACAGCAGATGAAAATCTTCGACAGGCATATGAAATATGTTCCACAAATATCCTTTACTCGTGCCATCACTATGTATGAGCGACAATTATGTATGGAAAGCTGCTGGGAGCGATAATTTTATAGTTAAGATAAAAACGCCCCAATGTTACAAATGATGCTAATTATAAAAAAAATTGGTTTTATTCAAATGGTAAAGGTAAAGTAAAAAGCCAAAATTAAACAAAGATATCGACTACAACAGAAGAATAGGATTCATATTCCTATTTATGACTTCAATTAGTAATACAAATGGGTCTCCGCTCCAGTTTTTAGTCTTTTAGTTAGTCATTAGAGAATTTCAAGGAGAAGGCTGTTCTCTTTTCTATTTTTAACTTCAGTTGAAACAACTCCTCATTTTGGATCGATTTCTTTTCTCCTAAGCCTATTTATTGTATGAAAAATCATTTGTAAAGTGGAGAGAGTTCTGGAAAAGCTGTGGGAGGAAATAACCCAGCACTATCGTTGTACAGTTTGACAGAGGAGTAATTAAGTGGTGCAGCTCTGTTTCATCAGATTCTTGTGGCGTAAAGTTTAGCATATGTTTCTTCTACTGTTTCATATGTAATCTCGTAATGTTTTTCATTTCATTCACAATCAGTTCATTGGATGATTTTGCAGTAAGATAGGCAGAATCCAATTTATTTGCTCTGCCTTGAAGGAGCGTCAGTATTTGTGTAATTTTCTTCTGTTGGAAAGGACTCATTGTTTAATGCCCTTTTCAGCTTTCTTAAACAGTCTCTACATTCCATTTAATATCAATTTAATTGTTAAACTTCACTCCTACCTCGCCTTATGGAATAATCTGTGCCTTTGATTAAATCTCTGCTCTTGCTGTCTTTGCCCCACACAGCCCAGAAAACCCAATCATTTATTAAAAACCTCATTCCATATCTATTTACTAGCCTAAAATTAAAATCAGTTCCCAATTTAGGTCATCTCAGATCCTATTGGACATCTTTCACTGAGTTTGACCCGGAGAGAGCCCTCTCCTGTCCTCGTAGGGCTAGCTACGAGGCTGAGCTTGGTTTGATGTTGCCTCGAGTTTTGCCTTCCTCAGCCTGAGGCAGATTCGAGCGCTAACAATCTCCTGTCTCTACCAATATTATCTGGAGTTAGCTATAGTTTCCAATTCCTCCCCTTTGATTTTTCGAAAAGCTCGAGTTTAAATTGAGATATCCTTTCTAAAAAGTGAAGTCTTTTAGTTCCTTTGAATTCCCAAGTCATGGATTGGGTAAAAAAATCTATTTTTTTAGTATATATGTTACTAATCATCTCCATTGCAGAATCTACAACGAAGCCATTGTAGAATCGATAGTGAGGCCATTGAAAATTAAGCATGGAAATATTACTCAAGTGGAGAGGATGACCATATGAAGAAAAAAATTAAGAAAAAACGGATATGGACACAAACGAGATCTGCAAGAGATGAATATAGGCATGGCACCCATATATCGTCCACTTTAGCTGGGAACATTATAGAGAATGAAAATTATTATGGTGTGCCAAGCAGAAGAGCCAGAGGTGGACCAACCAGTAGCTTTACAAGAATTTCCATGTATAGGGCATGTGCACCTGATTATGGGTGTCCAGGTGTACAAATTTTAGCTGGATTTGATGACGCAATTAAATATGAAGTGGATATTTTATCCATTTCACCTGGGTCTCAGTCCTACATCCAACATGATTATTTTGATGATTCACAAAAATCAGAAGAAACTAAGTATGGTACATTTCCAGCCACTACAGTAAGTGGAACGTCTGCCATGGAGATATTTTATTACGTAAAAAACGACCTGAATCATATGATCATCTGATGGAAGCAATTAGAGAGTTCGATCAAAAAAGAGATGGGTACATCTCTTCTAAGGAACTATAGCAGGTTCTTCGCAATCTCGGATTTCATGCCACAAAATTCGCATTCTGGTGATGAAATCTTGGAATAGTGCCACCAAATCTACACGATAAATTATATTTTTCGTTGAAGTTTTATATCAAAATCTCCATAATGTTCTTGATGCTGGAGCAGAGGGAAGTATCCACTACTCTTTTTTTCCAGAAGTTGGAAGAAATAGGGAGCAGCACATTGAACAAAGTTTTACAAGGATGATGATTGTTATAGATTTGGCCCGAAATATTTGTGAGTGCATTTTTTCTACGAAGGATACGAAGCGGCCAATGGTCCCCTGAATACGACCGTGGAGATATGTTTAGTGTAGGATACGAATGACCATGGCACGCACACCGCCTCTATCACCGCCAGAAAATACGTTGATGGAGCCCACATGTTAGGGTATGCACAGGGAACAACCAACGGAATAGCACCATAGACACGTATTGCAGTCTACAAGGTTTGTTGGGACTCTGGTTGCATGGAGCCAGGGATACTCTCTTCTCTCAAGAAGGTGATAGAGGACGAAGTAAACATTATTTCTCTATCGATCGAAGGACCCAGATGCCCTTATAATCAAGGTAGCTTTTTGATCGACACCTTTGAGGCAGTGAAGAGGGGGGTGTTCGTTTCTGTGTCAGTGGGAAATGAAGACCAAAGTGCTTCGACGTTGTCAAATGTCGCCCCTTAGATCACCACAGTCGGGGATGAAACTCTCGATCATGAATTCCCTGTCGATGTACGCCTGGGAAATGGGGAAGTCATTTTTGGCATGTCATTGTACAGTGGAAAGGGCTTGAACGTGTGACGTCTAGTGCCTTTTGTCTATGCTAAGGAGTCGATCTGAGAAGACATGAGATCAACCCAAAACCCTACCACCACCATAATATTTCGTGGCACCAAATTTGGGATTAATTTTTTTGTGGTTGTAGGTTCCTTTTCCAACAGAGGGCCTAATTCCATAACGCTTGAAATTCTCAAACCTGACATTATAGCCCCTAGGGTGAACATTCTGACTACGTTGACCAACACGGCTAGTCCTATGGATCTCTCAATCGACAACAAGAAAACGAAGTTCAATATAATATCTAGGACGTCCATGCATTCCCTCACATTAGCGAGATCACTGCCTTGGCTCAAAGTAGTGCATCCCGACTAGAGCCTGGCACCATCAGATTTTCTCTCGTGATGACTACCTACAGTTATGACACTGTGAATAAACAAGGGCTGCCATTTTAAATGGACTATAAAAAATTTCCGAGGACATGACAAAATTTAACTCGAGACTCTCTTGTTTCCATTTGACGACACCACTAATGCACCAAGAAATTAAATCATGTTAACTTTTCCCCAGATTTGCATTTTTTTTTGCAGAATTATGAGGACAAGGGCGAAGTTCCTCATACATGGTGGGGCTGAAGACTTGCTTAAAATTTTTGGATTTAAACTTTGGACACCATGTGTTATGGTGCGTGGCCTAATTATGTTGGGTATTATCTTATTTTAGTTTTTAGACTATTAAAACCCATTGCATATTCACATGCTATGTTCTAAAAGGGTCTTGCGCATGAAGTGGGTTTCATTTTTTTTTTTTAACCCATATTCATTTGATGCACATATTTTGTAATGGGGTAATTTGACTTATTTTCACCTTCCAAGGGCATATGTGAACCTTACTGAATTTCCAAATTCACATGAAAACCCTTGTATTCCACATTTCCCTTACCTTTTTCCTTCTCTCACTTTGCAGCCTCTAGGGCGTCCCATGTCGCATATCACACATTTTATAACTTACCGCTTAAGCAACCGCAAAGTATTTTGCTTAAGTTGGAATGCATTTGGGTCCCACTTTACCCTACAATGTCACTTACCTCCTCCCCACGCTTCACACTTCACATCCTTTAAATTTTAGCTCCGTTGTTTAGTGTTAAGAGTTGTGATCTGCGGGCAACAGTTGGGTCCCACCTTCCCCAAACATCTCCTTCACCACCATTATAAATCACTTCCCACAGCTTTTAACATTTACCACTCACTTCTCCTAGCTAAATCTTGCGACATGTGATCTGTAGGCACAGCCCTGACCATTGTCCATGCCACCTCGCCTCCCCCGTACTTCGCCCATGACTGGTCTTAACATTTAAACTCCTCCTGCTCACTTATAAACTTTGCGATATGCGCTTTGCGGGCGTGGTTTCCAACACTTTTCCACATCATCAATAGCCACCCATGGCCTATATTTCTCCCATTTCAATGTAAATGACTTCCATTAAACCCACTCCTGCTTCTGCCACCCTGCCTTCAGCTCAGCTCCACCCGAATCCATTTGACGACCTTTACCTAGTTTCGGTCCCCCTGCAACATTCAAACTTTATATTGTGCGGGGGGGTAGTCCGAAAAGGGTGTTTTCATTACCATCCACTCCTCCACAGGCTTTCCTCTCATCATTTCGCACCCCCCTCTTTGATACCGCTTATCGCTTGGGACCCCCTCCGAAATCAAGATCCTCGTTTTCAAATTCAACACGATTTTTTCATTGGTGAAGCATGTGGTCACAAGTTATGTAGTCCATCCAAGAGCTCCATGCTAAATAATTCAGTGTACACAAGACAACTTACTGTTCTGTAACTGTGAGTGGAGATCATGAGAGTTAGAGAGTGGAGGATGCCGAACAGTAGGTGGAATTACATGATGAAGTCTAAACCATCTGCCACTTCTCATCCCCCCTTTAAGTATTATGGAATTTGGCCTCTATGGATAATTGTTTTTCTTATTTTTACTTTTAGATAATTATTTTTTGTTGGTAAATTTCCAATTTTTCCCAATGTTGTTTTCATTTTTCTGTTGCAGGAGTGATTGCCTGAAGCACGCTCTGATAGTTTGTTAGGATATTTTGGTTTCAGCTGTATGGTCGATCATGACAGAATATTCGATTGTAAACCCTCAGGGATAAATCTATATGTAGTGAGTTAAAATATGAAAAAAAGGTTCTAGAATTTTGAATAATTTTGTTGTACTTTTGTATGATTGTGATCCCTATGCTCTGAGATAGATATTTGGGAGAGCAGTTTAAACATAATAAGAATACAGAGCTAATATTTGGATTCTAGATGGAGCAATGAGGAGTATGTATTTGTTTTGTTTTTTTATCAGTAATCTCCTCTTTATGTGTAATCATCTTTCATGATATTATGCTTTGATGGTTTGTGTAATGTAGATGTCGGTGGTATGTAATTTTATTCATGATTTCGTGTCTGTATAATGCACAGGTGTTTACGCTCATGTATTAAGCTTGTTGCACTTCCTTAATTCACACTCCACAAACCTCTGTTGTAGTCCATATCCCATTCATATTCATTTCCTCTGATTTCATAAGGGACATATTCTTAAATATCTTAAGCCTGTCTCTTGTGGGTTCCTTCTCCATTCTCTCTCAACACCTCTACATATTTTAAGATTTTTGGTCATTGTTTTATACTTGGCCCATTTAAAATCCATTAGTATCACAACCTCTTGAGCCCTCTCATAGTATAAGGAATTCAAATGAATTGACTCTGAGGTCTTCTCAATCCATGAACCACCAAAACCATTGTTCTCCTATTCCAAGTTTTGTCAGAGGCATTTTATACAATTGTTCACATTCAACCTCTGATTTTTAAGATGTCCTAAGCATGGGTGTTTTTCAACTCATGGCTATCTCTAGGTGCTACAACGTATTTTTGGCATCGTTGTTGGGTAACGAATTAGAAAATAATTTCCCTAGGATACGACATTATGTTCACCCTTCAATCAAGTGAGCATGAAGGGTTAATAGTTACATAGTCCTCACTTTTGCGACTCCACTCTTTAGAAATTTCAAATCAATTGTAATCTTGGCTTACACCAGGCCTCATACCAGATAAAATACTTCTCAGCAGAGAACCCCTTCTGTATCTAATCCTAAAAAGATTATATTTAAGAGAATCTGGAGGGAGAAGCAGCCCATCTAGGTTGACCTACCCTCATTTTTTCTAGAAAATTCGCCTTCCTCTTCTCAGAAAGTTGATATCTGTGGTCCTGGATCCACAACCTGTGTACTTGAGTATCTTCCAAAAACCTCTTATTTAGCCAGCTCAAACATAAAAGATGAAGCTGAACCTACTGATACTTCTTTACCTCCCTTGCACCCTACTCCAGAGGCTGAATAACTCAAAGAACTTACAACTCTTCAAAGCTCATTAGAGATAAATATCCAAACCTCTACTCACTGTACACCTATTTTACCAAAGCCAAATCATCGTTAGAACTTACCACCACTGCTCTTCATGGATGTACATGTCTTTCTCCTCAACAAATATGCTCCGTTGGCTTTACCTCAAGTATTGCATGACATGCCTCAAGATTATCTAAAGCTTTTTCCTTGGTTAATTGTGGACGATAGTACTTCTGCGCAAAAACATATTGAAGAATTTTGTGCCTTTGTTGATAATGTGAATTTAGAGAACCTAGATGTGGTGTTGAGGCTTTTTGTCCAATCCTTGGATGGAGAGGCTCGAAAGTAGTTCAAATCTATTTCTAATAATGCAATAACCACTTGGGAAGAAATAGAGAATTTCGTCACACTGAAATGGGGAGAAAAGAGGGACCATGGATATGTCCTCACATAGTTCAATGCTCTTAAAAAGAGTCACAATGAGGATGTGAAATAATTTATAAAGAGGTTCAGTAAGCTTTATAATAATCTTCCTACTAAAAAAATCCTCCACAAGTAGCTGCTAAGGTGGTTTTCACAGGAGCTTTTGAACCAGAATTTGGTTTCATCCTAAGGGAAATAAAACCTACATCCCTAGATCAGATCTAGACTGATGCATTGGAGGTAGAATAAAAATTTTCTTCCACAGCTAAATTCAAAGGTAGGACAGAGCATGAGGCCAGCAAAAGGGGTAGGGAGGAGGCTTCTACCTCTAATCAAGAAAGGGAATCCCCAGAGTAGATAATTGAAGAGATGAATAAGCTGATCAAGAACCTCTCGAATAAGCTAGTGAATCTTGAATTGGAGGCTAAGAATCCCTATCCTCGTTCTAACCAAATGATTCCAAAATGTGGTTTTAATCCCCAATATTGGAAGCCCCCTATACAGTTGTTACAATGAGAAAGGACGGAGCAACAAGATCACATCGAACCTCCTCTATACTTAGAAGGGGAAATGGAGGGACAAGTTGAGGAAGGCATTGACCGCAAACAAGATCAATTCCTTGCTTATTCAGAAGATGAAGAAGGTGAAATCACCCTACAAGAAGAACTAGAAGAGAAGGAAGTCCCCCAAGAGGATCGAGATATTCATAATTGCTGTAGGTAGTTTGTGAACTTCATGAAAGCTCAGCTCCATAATAAGCATGACCTCGGGTCCTATAGAAAGAGAACCCAAGTGCAAGAAAAAAACGAAGAATCAATACCAAGAGAACAAACCCCTTCTAGTTCTGCCAATAAGGGGAAGAAGCCTTTAGAATAGTATGCACATCATATAGCCACTGCGTACACTTTCTCAAAGAAATATTATGATCCTCCTGCAAACCAGAAGTAATATTTTGTAGCCTTGAACCTACCTAATCATCCTAAAGAGTTGTTCAAAGAATTCATTGCAGAAAAATATCCTACAGCCTTTAACCTTCAGAAAGAGCTATAAAAGGTCAAAATCATGGTTCCCCTAATCAAGCTCCTAAAGAAGCCTTCATACAAAGCCCAAGTGTCTCAATTCATGCTGCCCCATACCGTAGGCCCTCTCCCTAATAGCCTCAATCTCTAAGAGGAAATACCCATGGTAGTCTTTGGACCTCATGTCGAAGAGTTGGACTCAGCCACTCCCCCATTCTATGTGTCTCTATTTATTCATGATATGTTACTGCACAAATGCATGCTAGAGTCTGAGGCTTCACATAATATATTGCCATTATCTATCATGGAGCAGTTGGGGTTGTCGATTACCAGGCCTTATAAATATCTGTATTCTTTTTCTTCCAAGAGGGTAAAGTGCTTAGGTGTGATAAAATATCTGGTAGTAAACCTGACCCAGATTTCGGCCAAAAGTGTGGTGATGGACATCGTTGTAGCTGATATCCCTTCTCGGTTTTGAATGTTATTGTCCAAATCCTAGGGATCCAAGATTGAAGGGTCCATAAAACTGGACCTCACTTATGCCACTATTCCAATATTCAGTGGGGAGGAAAGAAGGTTATACCGTGAATCCAGATTCATGAATATGGTAACCAAAGACAATGGTCCCACAAAGTCTTTGGTATATGGTAAGGAGGGAAAATTATGTTGTCTTATGCTTAAGGAAGACGAATATTTCCTGCAAGAAATAGAGATTTTCCATAGAATATAGAATAATACTATGAGCAGAGAGGAAAACCAGATATGGAACTTGTAGTTTGATGGAGCTAATTAACGAGAAGGGAATGGGGCTGGGGTACTGTTGATATCACCAGAAGGATACTTGGTTCCCCTCTCCTTTAATCTGGAATTCAAAGCCACAAATAATGTGGCTGAATATGAAGCCCTATTGTTGGGGTTACAGACAATTCATAATATGAACATACAAAACCTCAAGGTGTTTGGAGATTTAGAGCTTGTAGTGAGACAAGTCAGGAGACAATGCCAAACTAAACACCCGCAACTCAGAGCCTATAGGAATGAGGTATGGGATTTAGTTGAAAACTTATTTTCTGCATTTAATTTTTAGTTCATGCCAAGGTATAGAAACATAATGGTAGACTCCCTAGCTGTGGCTTCTAGTAATTTCCACCCCCATCAAAATCCTTTGCTCAGATATAGGTTGAAGTGCAATACCGCCCTTCCATTCCGAACAACATAAATAATTTGCAAGTCTTTGAAGATGACGAGCAGGTCCAACATTTCATGGAAACGGTATGACAATTTTCAAATATGGTGATTAGTTCAATCTCTGAGGATGACAATGAAGAATAACAAACCAGGTGTGAAGAGACACTAGTTGTACACCATGTTCTACAATTAAAAGGAAATGTCATCCGCAGGGAGCTTGTGCCATAGGAGAGACTGTTTGAGAAAAATGACATCCCAGTAAATCCCAACAAAATGACCCTCGACGAGCCTATTAGGGATGTGAATGTTGGGACAGAAGAATATCTGAAGGTACTGAAGTTGTCAAAAGGCATTCCTAATGAGTACCAAGGTCAGTATCTCAATTTGTTCCAATCATATAAAGTCGTCTTCGCCTAGTCATACCAATATATGAAGAATTTTTATGTAAACATTATACAGCACAAGATACCTCTAATGGAAGACGTGAAACCTCATAAGAAGAAGCTAAGATAGATAAACCCCCTTCTCCTCCCATCTATCAAGAAGGAAATAAATAAGTTTTTTCAAGCCAATATAATTGTCCCTTTAAGATACTCCGAATGGGTGGCAAACCTGGTACCGGTAAGAAAGAAGAATGGACAAATCAAACTCTGCGTGGATTTTCGCAATATGAACAAACCCTCACTCAAGACTAACTATCGCCTCCCAAAGATGGAAAACATCCTGCAAAAGGTGGTGTGATCCTCCCGCATGTCCATGATGGATGGCTTCTCAGGATATAATCAGGTGGCAGTGCTTCCCAAAGACCAGAAGAAGATGACATTCACCACGCCTTGGGGAAACTTCATGTATGCCCGAATGCCCTTTTTCTTTTTAAATGCCAGCGCTAGATTCCAGCGTGCAATTGACATTTCTTTCATAGGCGAGCAAGAAAATCTTGGCGATGAGTTGCTTGGATGAAATCACCATCTTTTCAAAAAGTGATGCTAAACACATAGAGCACCTTCGACGAACCTTTGAAAAATGGCACAAGTATGGTCCGTCTCTGAATCCTCACAAATTTATGTTTGCCTTGGAGGAAGGAAACTCTATGGGGCACATAGTAACTAAGGAGGGAGTGAAGATCGACTTGATGCGGGTAGGGGTGATAGATGGCATTCCCCTACCAAGAAAAAAAAAGGAGGTACATGTGTTCTTAGGAAGAATAAATTTCCTCGGAAGGTTCATTCCTAACTATGCTGAGATTTTTCGAAACATCATTGGGAAGCTGAAGAAAAATAATGAAGTTAGATGGGACCCATAATCCAGGGACGCCTTTAGTAGGATCAAATAGGCATTTGCAGAAACTCCAGTGCTGGTCAATCTAGATTATGGGAGGTCTTTCATGATTTTCTCTTTCGACTCTCCTCGCACTATAGCTGTAGTATTTTTACATAAAAATGTCGAAGGGCATGAGCAACCCATTTCATTCTTCAGCCAAGTCATGTGAGATGCCAAGCCGAAATATGATATCCTGGAGAAGCAAGCTTATAGCCTGGTGAAATCTCTAAATTAATTATGGGTGTATGTGTTACAGTCTACTATAATTGCCTATGTCCCCACAACGTCAGTGAAGGATATCTTTGTACAGGGTGATAGTGAAGGAATAAGGGGCAAGTGGATAGCAATGATTCATGAGTATCAACTAGAGATGAAGCCTACCAAGCTCATTTAAGGCCAAGGGTTGGCCAAAACCTTGTTTGAATCCAACTATCATGCTCTGGGGATAAATCTGTATATGATAGGAGGAGAGGCACAGGAGGACACAGGTGCACATCAGGGTATAGAATCTTCCACTCAAAAAACACATGTGAAATACCTTCTTCCCCCATTGTATAAAGATGTAGTGGAATATCTTTTAACACTGAGATTTCCTCTTAACTATGATAAGGCCAAGTACCACACCTTAAGGCTGAAGTCTCAAAAGTATATCGTGGAAAATGGGCGACTTTACTGGAAAGGCTCAGCGGGGATCCTACTATTGTGTTTAACAAAGGAGGAAGTGGACCAAGTGATGACTGAATTCCATGAAGTGATATGTGGCGGACATTATACCTGGCGATCAACTGCACACAAGATCCTCAGGGCAAGTTTCTTCTGGCCTAAACTGTTTGGTGATGTACATGCTCGTGTTTGAGCCTAGGAGAAGTGTCAGACATTCTCTGAAAAGAGAACATATGCATCTCTCTCGTTGATCCCAGTGCATGTTGAATAACCTTTTAAGCGGTGGGGAATTTATTTCATAGGATATATTCTCCTGGCCTCTAGCAATAAAAATCGATGGATCCTCACTGCTACATATTACTTCACCAATTGGGTAGAAGTTGTGCCCACAAGAAATGCTAAAGATTCAGTGGTGATCAAGTTCCTAGAGGAGAACATAATTTCCAGGTTTAGATGCCTAGCTAAAATCATTATAGATAATGCCCAGGCTTTCAAGTTGGCTAAATTTGTAAACATTTTTTAGCATTACAACATCTTGCTGGGACACTCCACTGCATATTACCCACAGAGAAACAAGCTGGTTGAATCATCTAACAAGACATTGGTGAGGATTTTGAAGAAGACCATCAACGGAAATCAAAAAACTGGTATTCTCAGCTCAAGTTCATACAGTGGTAAAATATCATCACAACTAAAAGATCCACATGAAATTCCCCTCATGAGTCGGTGTATGGCAGAGCTGTGATCTTCCCAATTCAAATTGCATTACCTGTGGCTCGATTCTTACAATAAAACGAGCAGGAGCCAAATGACCTTATCCGAAGAATGAATCAGCTGGTGAAGTTGAATGAATGAACAGGCAAGCCTCATACTAGAAGAGTATCAAGAAAAAATGAAATTCTTATTTGACCAAAGAGCTAAAGATACAGAAATCGAAGTTGGGAATTTCATGCTTCGATGGGATATCAGGCGAGCATACAAAGGGAAACATGGGAAATTCGACCCTCTCTGGTTTGGTCCATTCAAGGTGGTATATGAAAAAGGCAAGAATACTTTTTCACTAGAGAACTTAGAAGGAGACATACTTGAGGCACCCATAAATGGACAGTGCCTCAAGTTTTACTTTCATCACTGATGAGGGCTAATCTAGCCCATTGTATATATCTCTCCATTGTATATATCATTCCACTGCACTCAGTTTTGTTTGCATTTATCGCATTTCATCTTCCATATCATGTTCCCATTTTGTTTCATCCACTGTTTGCATTTTACATTTCATCTTCCATATCATCCCCCATTTCATCTTCCATTTTGTGTCCACTTGACCGTTGGTATAAAACTTTGTCTAATAAATGTGCATTTGTGACTCCATGTACCCAATAAAATCACATGCATTCAGGTTTGCAGGTTTTCAACGCACTCAAGAATAGCACGTTGTCCCCAAATGGAGCCAATGTTGGCCTGTTACCACACATAAAGGGGAGAATGAGAAAGGAAGGAAAGTCATGTCTATCAAAGAGCTTCAAAGGAATTAATCTGCATCTCAGTTTAGTAGAAAGGATAAAAATGTCACTCATAAGGCTTAAATGGTGATTAAACTTCATTCTCACCATATTTCATCTCATCTATCATATTTACCTTAATTTACCCTCTCTTACCCTTCACTTTCCCTTTTATAAAGTCCCATGTTGCATTTCTTCAATGGCCACACCACCCCCGCAAGTTTTAACCTTTCCCTCTTAAGCCATAGCTGAAACTTATTTTTCTACCCATGTGATTTGGTGGGAACCTTTCAACCTTACCGCATTTCAAAATTCACATGTAAACCCTTGTATTCCACATTTACCTTACCTTTCACCTTTTCGCACTTTGTAGCGTCTATCATGTCGTATGTCGCATATCGCACATTTTAAACTTACCACTTAAGCACCCACAAATTATTTCACATAAGTTGCGATGAAGTTGAGTCCCACTTTAGCCTGCCACATCACTTACCCCTCCCTATGCTTCACACTTCAAATCCTTTAAATTTTACCTCCGTTATTTAGTGTTAAGAGTTTTGACCCGCGGGTAGCGGTCGGGTCCCACCTTCCCTCCACGTCACCTTCCCTGCCATCGCACATCGCTCTTCATAACTTTTAACATTTACCACCCACCGCTCCTAGCTAAATCTTGCGACATTCGATCTGTGGGTGCGGTCCCCAGCATTATCCGGGCCACCTCACCTCCCTCACACTTCACCCATTGCAGGTCTTAACGTTTAAAATCCACCTTCTTGCACCTAAAATTTGTGATTTGCGCTTTGTGGGCGTAGGTCCCACCAGTTCGCCACATTATCAATAGCCCCCCTTTAGCTCCACTCCACCTCAACGCATCTGACGACCTTTATCTAGTTTCGTCCCCCCCGCAACATTCTAAATTTATCTTGGGGGTGGGGGGGTGTCAGAAAATGGTAGTTTGCATTACCTTCCTCTAATAATTTCACACCCCCTTCTCCGATATTTTGAAATTTAGTTGAACTGAGAGGGGGGGGGGGCTGAATCAGTTCAATACATACATGAGCATTTTTAAATTTTTCATCAGCTTATTTATAACTTACTTTTATGATCAACCTTAGAGTATGAACAGTCTTAATATGTTGCAGCTAGTATTAAATTAATGTGACATTAAACTTATTATGAGAGCAGCAAACATTAAGCAGGTTTGATAAATCATCTCAGAACACAAGCCACAGATAGAGATAGCAGATATAAGTGGAAAGCCATAAAGGGAGAAAACCACATCTTATTATTGTTGTGATGCAAAGGCAAGATCCAACTCCCTTTCACCATTGTTTTTCTGTAGACACCAACCCACAGGAGGTTCCAACCTCAATTCTGAAAGCTACAACTTGCAAGGAAGCTCCAAATCCCTTCAATTTTCTGCAAGCACCAACCTACAGGAGGCTTCAACCTCAGTCAGTTACAACTGACAGCTATCAAGCTTCAACTTGATAGGGAAGCTCCAACTTCTTGAATTTATCACAAGAAAAATTGTTGATTTACTTCATATATCCACTCTGTTCAGTAGCATCTCTTTCTGCTTCTCTCTTCCTTATCTTCTCTCCCTCAATCTTCTATGCTTTTCATTCTCTATCCTTACTCTCTCTCACTCTTTTTACTTATGCATATCAAATTATATATATATTTCCTCACATGACTGTTTGTATTCCATAAGGAATTTTGAGTGACCATCCATGACTCTTTGACTTTTGCCTTCTCAATTCTTTATCCAACTTATTAAAAAATATAACAATATGTACAAATTATAGTGGGAGTTTTTATTTTCCTTAGGATACTTTCCTTTGCATCACAAACAATATAAAACAAATAAAACATTTAAATTTACAGTTACATTATATAAACTTCACTCAACCTTTGGCTAGCTAGTTTTGTCCTTTCTGTAGCATTCATGCAGCTGAACTGCATACTTTGTTCATTGTCTTTCGCATATTCCACCTATTCACTGTGGTTTTGAATCCCTTTGTTGTACATCTCTTCAATTCTGCAATCTTTGTTTACCTCTGTCAGGTATCATACTTCCTCTTTCTGCACTCAATTTAGTACTTAACCAAATTTCCAATCTGAGTAGTTTCGAATTTATGCTGAAGTTTACCTCCTTGAAGAATCTATGGCTTAAACCATAGTCGAATCAACACGGACCAATCAATTTAGCATTGGTTAAATAACTAGGTTTCCACACATCACATATATGGTGAATTTTTTTCTTAACTCTCCCTTTATTAGCAACACTTCTTTTAGTCCACAATCTAGTTACAATTTCTGAGCTAGACCATGGAAAATATTACCAACTTAACTCGTTCTAAACTTCATATCTCAATATTTGACTTGGGATTTTATATTCAACTATGTATGGTTTAAAATAAACATCAATGCTCCAGGCATACGCAGAGACAACCTTTGAATAGACCCACTTAATTTCATTTTGTTAAATCCACAAATATTAATACACGTGTATGGGCACCAATGTTAACGGTCATCACCATCCAACAGTGGTTATCGCGTCACACTGCCTCACTTGATCGGACGGATATCACTCAGCAAATATGCACAAAAAATAATGCGCGATGGCGTGTAGTGTGAGTGGTTTTGGGATCCCTCTGTATGCCATGTGTCAGTCGCTCTATGGAATCACTCTGATTCCTTGAAAACCGCTTTCCCGTCGATGGTGGTGCGATGAAAACCACCGGTTTGCTCTAAACTGGATCCAAAGTTCCTCCTTCGTGTTTTTGCCCCTCTACTCCAGGTTCTGTCGCCACTGTTCACACCTCGTGGTTCCTCACCTTCACTCGAGGTTCCACGTCCTTCCATGATCCGGTTATTAATGCCAACCCATTTTTACTTTTCATTTTTTAGAGTTTTGTATTATGAGTTCCACTTCTAATTCTTCGCTCCTTTACATCCTTACTGCATTCGTATTCCATGATGTTGTAATATTCATTGCATTTTGCTCCGTAACACTCACACTGGGACTCTGAGAAATCCTTTCCAAACAGGGGCTAACATTTCAGAGCGCATCTAATCTTGATACATATATAAGCCCTTATTTACAAACTCACATTGGTTTGCTTGATCGTGCACAGAATTACAAGTCAACCCTTTTGCACAGGGTTCTCAATGTTCATAAACTTTGAAGGTCTAACTCCCGCTTTCACAAGAAATACACAGGTATGGTATATTTTCACTTTCTCTTGGAGGATCGATCCTTTTGAATAATATGGGAGCATAAATATATCAATTCTCTCATCTCCTCAAAGCCAATAAACATATTCTTCATTTGTGCTAATTGAAATTACTTACAAAACCCTCTTGTTCATGAAAACAAGAGGACAATCTATTCTGTCGTTCGGACAGCTCTGCTTCAATTCACTGTTGTCTTTTGCTCTTGTCCTTTGCCATCACCTTTTCCATTTAAGCAATGCTACAACTCATCCCCAAGCATATTAAGTCTTTACCACAAGGTTTTAGTTTATGCCATACAAACTCAATTAATGAATAATTACTCAATAATTCATCTGTAAACTGTATTAGACCCCTAATTCATAAATAAACCTTTGTATTGCTCTCCTTCAGGCCCTTTCAACTCCACTACCCTCTCTCTAATTCCTTTGTTGCTTCTACTTCCTCTGCTACCTCTCTGTCTCTTTTGCCTCATGGATAGTTTAGGTGTTGCTCCTATGTTTACCTTTGCCATCAATGACAACATTTCCAACAGTCTCCCCCTTTGGCATTGATGGCAATACTCTTCCTTTGTTTTCCTTATAGAAGCCCCTTTTTGATTTTCCTCCCCCTTTGACATAAATGGAAAAGGGTTTCTCATTTCTTAGTTTGATTTCTGCATTTCCTCTCCCTGAGATCTTCTGACTTTGTACCCTGCTGCTCTAAACTTTGGATTAAATCTAAAATTGTGACCCTTTAGCCTTTTCTTTAAATCTTTTAAACTGGGTGTATTATTTCCATAATCCTTTGACCCTGAGGACATGTTTCATGCTGGCTGATCTCCCCCTGGAATGATATTTTCATTTCTGTTCTCCCCCTGAAATTGTGCTTTCTCTTTATATTAGAGAGTAGCATCTACAGATACTACCCCTAGTTTATCTCTCAAATATTGAAATGGTTCTCTAGCAAGAGTTTTGGTAAATATATCAGCTGTCTGTTCTTTTGTTGGTACATATTCCAGCTTTACTACCTTCTGAGCCACTTGTTCTCAGAGAAAATGATACTTGATTGGGATATGTTTAGTTTTTGAGTAAAGCATAGGGTTTTTTGATATACTTATAGCACTTGTATTATCACATTTGATTGAGACCGGTTCATCAATCTTTACCTTCATGTATTTGAGGGTTTGCGTCATCCACATGACTTGTGTACAACATGTTGCTGCTACTATATATTCTACTTCTGCTGTAGACAGAGAGATAGATGTTTGTTTCTTGCTTAACCATGCCACCAGACTTTCTCCTAGATAGAATGCACCTCCACTTGTACTTTTCTTGTCATCCACACAGCTGGCCCAATTTGCATCTGTGTATGCTGTCAATGTGAAGTTTTTACCTTTAGGATACCGAAGCCCATACAGTGTTGTTCCTTGTAGATATCTGAATATTCTTTTTACTACAAGAAGGTGATTTTGTTTAGGTGTTGCTTGATATCTAGCCACTAGTCCTACTACTAGCATGATGTCTGGTCTTGATGCTGTCAGGTACAGCAGACTTCCTATCATGGATCTGTAGATTTTTTGATCTATGTCAGCTAATCCATCATCAGCAAACAGCTTACATCCCATGATCATGGGAGTTGACATAGGTTTGCAGTCCTCCATTTTGAATTTTTTCAACATTTCTTTTAAGTATTTTTCTTGTGAGATTAATGTACCTGTGTTCTTTTGTTGAATTTGAAGTCCTAAGTAGAAAATGAGCTCTCCAATCATAGACATCTCAAACTCTGTTTTCATCTCATCAGCAAACCCTTTTGCTAGTTCTTCTCCATTTCTTCCCAACATAATGTCATCAACATATACTACAGCAATCAGGAGTTCATCTTCATGGGCTTTTATGTACAGATTGTTGTCTACTCCACCTCTCTTAAAGCCTTGTTTTTGCAAATATTTATCCAGTTTTAAGTACCAAGCACGAGGAGCCTGTTTCAGTCCATATAGAGCCTTATTCAGTCTGCACACATGGTCTTATTTTTCTATTAAAGAGAAACCTTCTAGTTGTTCCATGTAGACTTCTTCTTCTAGATCTCCATTCAGAAATGCAGATTTCAAATCCATTTGATATACTTTGAAGTCTTGGTAGCATGCAAAGGCCAGAAACGTTCTGATGGCTTCCATTCTGGCTACAGGGAAAAATGTTTCATCATAATCAAGTCCTTCTATTTGTGAATATCCTTTGCAAAATAGTCTGGCTTTATTCTTGATTACCTATCCTTGCTCATTTAGTTTATTCTTGAATACCCATTTTGAGCCAATGATATTTTTCTCAATTGGTCTAGGAACTAGTTCCCAGGTATTGTTCTTCTCAATTTGGTCCAACTCTTCATTCATAGCAGTCACCCAATACTTTTCCTTGCTAGCTTCTTCAAATCTCTTTGGCTCTATTTGTGATAACATGGCTATGTATACCTCTTCTGTCTGTTTAGTTAGCTGCCTTCTAGTTTGGACCCCTACTCTCTTGTCTCCAATAATCTGATCTTCAGGATGGTTCTTCTGAGTATATCTTGAGGGAGCTTTCGAGCTCAGCTCTGCATATTCTGTTGTCTTAATTTTTTCATCATCATTCTGGTTTTCTTCTTCATGGTTGTTTGATGGACTGCAGCAGTCTGTATCTCTTGTATTGTTTGGAAGTTCTTCATCAAATCTCACATCAATACTTTCAACTATTTTTTGAAGAGTATTGCTGTAGCACCTGTACCCTTTACTTTTGGAAGCATATCCTAGAAAAATCCCTTCATCTGCTCTTGCATCAAATTTCCCAATATTTTCATCATTATTCTTTATATAACACTTGCTTCCAAAAATTCTAAAATGTTTAATTGAAGCTGGATTTCCATGCCATAGTTCATAGGGAATCTTGTCACTGCTTTGCCTTAAGTGAGCTTTATTAAGGATATGCACTTCTGTATGCATTGCTTATACCTAGAAGCTTTTAGGAATATTATTCTCCTACATCATGGCTCTGGCAATTTGTTGAATAGATCTGTTTTGTCTCTCTGCTACTCCGTTCTACTGAGGTGTCCCTGAAATAGTAAATTGTTGTTTAATGCCATATTCATTGCACAGATCTGCAAAGTCATAATCTGTGAATTCTCCTCCTCTATCCGATCTGATGCATTTTAGCTTACATCCTGTCTGATTTTCTGCTAATGCTTTGAATATTTTAAATTTGTCCAGACCTTCCGATTTATTCTTAAGAAAAGAAACCCATGTCATTCTGGAGAAATCATCTATTATACGTATAAAGTAGGATTCTCCACTTGGCGTTTTAGTTCTTGCAGGTCCACACAGATCCATGTGCACAAAATAGAGTGGTATTCTTGTTGATAAATCATATTTGGCCTTAAAGGATGTGCAGGTCTATTAACCCAATTGACAAGATTTGCATATGGTATTAGAAGGTCTTTTTATTTCTGGCATGTCTCTAACCGCTTTCTTCTTGCTCATTCTGATGATATGATCGAAGCTGAGATGTCCCAATCTCCTATGCCATAACCGTGACTCCTCAAGTTTGCTAAGATGGCATGCTTCATCTTCATCTTTCACGATGTAAACATTGCTCTCTATTCGAACACCTTTGAGCAGAGTCTTACCTGTGGTGCTTGATCTGACTTCACAGTCTTGTGCTCTGAAAAGAACTTCGCAGCCTTTATCACACATCTGACTAACACTCAGCAAATTTTCCTTCAGCCCATCTACAAATAGAACATCTTGGGCCTTACCTCTGCCATTATCTAAGCTGACTAAGCCCTTTCACTTGATTTTTTCTGATTTATCATTGCGAAACATAACATTACTAGTTTTCTTTTCATCAAAATTTATAAATTTTCTCCTGTCTCCAGTCATATGTTTTGAACAACCACTGTCCAGATACCATTGGGTTTTCAGATCTTGAGTAGTTAGATCCAGGTCACACTTATTCTCCTTATTTTTCCACTGGAGGCATCCTTTTGTTTGGTAATTTTTGTGAGATGATGAATCACATCTTTTTAGAGGACATTTGGAAGGCATATGTCCAACTTGATTGCATATACAACATTTGATCATAGTTTTTGAAGAATTGTGAGTATGAACAAAATTTCTTTGATTCATAAACCTCCTTGAGGTGTTGAACATAAATATTTGTCCAAACTTTCTACATTCAATAATTTTATGGCAAAATTCCTTACAGTAAAAACAATAACCATAGAAATTATTTGCATACATGATGTAAGGTTGTTTCCTCTATTTGTCTGTTTGAGACAGTCTCTTCACTGTTTGCATCTTTTTCTGGTTTAAATTACTCCTTCCTGTATGACAATATGTAGCAATGTGTCCTTGCTTGTGGCAGACATAACATGTGGCATTCTTCATAGGAGGGAAGAATCTCCTTTGATGGCTCTCAAATTTGACATACTTAGGGACATATAAATCCTTTCTTGTTGTTTGAGTATTTCTTTATTCTTTGTTATTAGAGGATTTTTCTAGGTTTTGTCTCCTTCCTTACAAGTTTCTTCTTTGGTAGGCACTATTTGAGCTGCTTCATCATCCTTCTTTGCTTTTACAAAAATAATCTCTCTGTTTTCCTTTTCTTTGTTTTCACTTGATTCTCCTTCATAGCCTATTCCAGTTTTTATTATAGGCGATCTTTGAGCAACCAGATTTCATTCAACTTACTAGAGCTTCTTGTTTGAGAATATTTTATAACCACTTTCCTTTGAGCATTTTCTAATTTCTTCCTGAGACATACTACTTCTTCTTCCAAATTTTCTTGTTCCTGAGTTTTTTCTTTGATTTGCTTAAGTAACATGTCCTTTATCTTCTTGGATTTTTCAAGCTCTATCTTTAACTGCATCAGGACTTCTGAATTATGTTCTTCTCATACATACTCAAGGAGAATGTCCTTTTGTTTTCTGCATTTCAGCTTGAGTCCATCAATCTCTTCTAGAGCACTTCTTAGCTACCCCTCAAGGTTGACTTCACCTTCTTCTTCTTCATCTTCTAGCAGGATACCTTCAAGTTCTTCTATAGCCATCAATAAAAATTCATAGGTTCCATCTTCACTTGAGACTTCATCTGGATCTTCAGATGTACTGCTGTCTTGTTGAGCATAGAAGGATTTTCTGTTGAACTTCTTTCCTTTCTGCCAATTCTTTGATGTATTTTTCTCTGACTCTTGAGCCTGATTCCTTACTTTCTTGTGAGGACGCTTAGCAACATAGTGCCCAACTCTTCCAAATTTAAAGCATTTTAAAGGAATTTTACCTTTGTATTTACCTAAGCCTCTATCTAATTTCTTGACCAATTTTTCCACTTCTTCATCTGAGCAAGAGCATATGTCTTCCTCTTATTCTTTCTTCTTTTATATTTTAAAGGCTACCTCCCTCGCACTTGTCTTCTTCTGTGGGAGCCTCATCTCGTATATTGTTAAATTTCCAAGTAGCTGGTTCATGGTCAAGGTCTCCCAATCAACTGTTTCTTCTATTGCATACACCTTGGGATTAAACCTGGATGGAAGAGATCTTAGAATGTTTTGCACAATTATACTTTCTGGCATGGTTTCTCCAAGAGCTTTCATGTTGTTAACAATTTCTGCAACTTTTAGGAAGAAACTGTCAATGTCTTCATCATCATTCATTTTTAAGTTCTCAAACTGGGCTCTATAGACTTGAAGTTTGGCAGTCTTTACTTTCTTGTCTCCCTGATGGATGTTTTCCAGATTATCCCACATCTCTTTGGTAGTGTCTTTGTGCATTACTTTGATAAACTTTGCTTCACACAATCCATTCAAGATGGCATTCATGGATTTTGCGTTAGCTACAAAATCTTGTTTGGATTCTTTCTCTGAGTCAGTTGTCTTTGGGGCATATCCTAATTCCACAGCACCCCAAAATACTATTCCTAGAGACATTATGTATGTCCTCATCCTGATTTTCCAGAAGGCATAATTTGCACCTATAAAGAAAGGGGCTTTATTGGTTGAGCATCCTTCTTTACTAGCCATCCTGGGAACCTAGAATCTCCTTTCAGTTGCTAAACTGGTACAAAGGAACCTGCTCTGATACCAATTGTTGAAATTTAGTTGAACTGAGAGGAGGGGGGGCTGAATCAGTTCAATACATACATGAGAATTTTTCAATTTTTCATCAGATTATTTATAGCTTACTTTTATGATCAACCTTAGTATATGAATAGTCTTAATATGTTGCAGCTAGTATTAAATTAATGTGACATTAAACTTATTATGAGAGTAGCAAACATTAAGCAGGTTTGATAAATCATCTCAGCAAACAAGCCACGAATAGAGAAAGAAGATATAAGTGGAAACCCATAAAGGGAGAAAACCACATCTTATTATTGTTGTGATGCAAAGACAAGCTCCAACTCCCTCTCACCACTGTTTTTCTATAGGCACCAACCCACAGGAGGTTCCAACCTCAATTTTGCAAGCTACAACTTGGAAGGAAGCTCCAACTCCCTTCAATTTTCTGCAGGCACCAACCTACAAGAGGCTTCAACCTCAGTCAGTTACAACTGACAGCTATCAAGCTTCAACTTGATAAGGAAGCTCCAACTTCATGAATTTATCACAAGACAATTTGTTGATTTACTTCATATATCTGCTCTGTTCAGTAGCATCTCTTTCTGCTCGTCTCTTCCTTATCTTCTCTACCTCAATCTTCTATGCTTTTCATTCTATATCCTTACTCTCTCTCACTCTTTTTACTTATGCATACCAAATTATATATAGAGTTCCTCACATGATTGTTTGTATTCCACAAGGAATTTTGAGTGACCAGCCATGACTCTTTGACTTCTGCCTTCTCAATTATTTATCCAACTTATTAAAAAATATAACAATATGTACAAATTACAGTGGGAGTTTTTATTTTCCTTAGGATACTTGCCTTTGCATCACAAACAATATAAAAAAAATAAAACATTTAAATTTATAGTTACAGTATATAAACTTCACTCAGCCTTTGGCTAGCTGGTTTTGTCCTTTCTGTAGCAGTCATGTAGCTGACCTGCATACTTTGTTCACTGTCTTTCGCATATTCCACCTGTTCACTTTACTTTCGAATCCCTTTTTTGTACATCTCTTCAATTCTGCAATCTTTTTTTACCTCTGTCAGGTATCATACTTCCTCTTTCTGCACTCAATTTAGTACTTAACCCAATTTCCAATCTGAGCAGTTTCAAATTTATGCTAAATTTTACCTCCTTGAAGAATCTATGGCTCAAACCATAGTCGAATCAACACGGACCAATCAATTTAGCATTGGTTAAATAACTAGGTTTCCACACATCACATATATGGTGAATTTTTTGCTTAAATCTCCCTTTATTAACAACACTTCTTTTACTCTGCACTCTGGTTACAATTTCTGAGCTCGACCATGGCAAATATTACCAACTTAACTCGTTCTAAACTTCATATCTCAATCTTCGACTTGGGATTTCATATTCAACTGTGTATGGTTTAAAATAAACATCAATGCTCCAGTCATATGCAGAGGGGACCTTTGAATAGACCCACTTAATTTCATTTTGTTAAATCAACAAATCTTAATACATGCATATGGGCCCCAATGCTAACGGTCGTCACCATTTGATGGTGGTTATAGCGTCGCGCTGCCTCACTTGATCAGGCGGATATCGCTCGACAAAGATGCGCAGAAAATAACGCGCGATGTCGCATAGTGTGAGTGGTTTTGGGATCCCTCTGTATACCATGTGTCAGTCGCTCTATGGAATTTCTTCGATTCCTTGAAAACCGCTTGCCAGTCGATGGTGGTGCGATGAAAACCACCGGTTTGCTCTAAATTGTGTCCAATGTTCCTCCTTCGTGGTTCCGCCCCTCTACTCCAGGTTCTGTCGCCACTGTTCACACCTCGTGGTTCCTCACCTTCGCTCAAGGTTCCACATCCTTTCATGATCCGGTTATTAACGCCAACCCATTTTTACTATTCATTTGTCATAGTTTCGTATTCTGAGTTCTGCTTCTAATTCTTTGCTCCTTTACATCCTTACTGCATTTGTATTCCATGATGCTGTAATATTCATTGCATTTCGCTCTGTAACACTCACACTGGGACTCTGAGAAAGCCTTTCCAAATCGGGGCTAACATTTCAGAGCGCATCTAATCTTGATACATATATAAGCCCTTATTTATGAACTCACATCGGTTTGCTCGATCGTGCATAGAATTACAAGTCGACCCTTTTGCACAGGGTTCTCAATGTTCACAAACTTTGAAGGTCTAACTCCCGCTTTCATAATAAATATACAGGTATGGTACAGTTCTGCTTTCTCTTGGAGGATCGATCCTTTCGAATAATATGGGATCAGACTTATATCAATTCTCTCATCTCCTCAGAGCCACTAAACAGATTCTTCATTTATGCTAATTGAAATTACTTACAAAACCCTCTTGTTCATGAAAACAGGAGGACAATCTATTCTGTCATTTGGACAGCTCTGCTTCAATTCATTGTTGTCTTCTGTTGTTGTCCTTTGCCATCACCTTTCCCATTTAAGCAATGCTCCAACTCATCCCCAAGCATATTAATTGTTTACCACAGGGTTTTATTTTATACCATACAAACTCAATTAATGAATAATTACTCAATAATTCATCTGTAATTTGTATTAGACCACTAATTCATAAATAAACCTCTGTATTACTCTCCTTCAGACCCTTTCAACTCCACTGCCCTGTCTCTAATTCCTCTGTTGCTTCTGCTTCCTCTGCTTCCTCTCTGTCTCTTTTGCCTCATGGATACTTTAGGTGCTTCTCCTATCTTTACCTTTGCCATCAATGACAACATTTCCAACACGGTACTGCTTACAGCTTGGGACCCCCTCCGAAATCAGGATCTTGGTTTTCAATTACACCACGAGTCTTTCATTTGTGGATCACGCAGTCATAGGTGATGTATTCCCTCCAAGATTTCCATACTAAATAATTCAGTGTACACAGTGCAAGTGACTGTTTCGCAATGGTGAGTGGAGATCATGAGAGTCATAGAGTGGAGGATGTCAAACAACAAGTGGAATTACATGATGAAGTTTAAACCATCCTCCACTTCTCATCACGCCTTTGAAGATTATGGAATTTGGCCTCTGTGGCTAACTCTTTTGCTTATTTTTACTATTAGGTAGTGAGGTTTGGTCCGTAAAATCCAGATTTTACCCAATTCTGTTTTGATTATACTGTTTCCTGAGTGATTGCTTGAAGCACGCTTTGATAGTTTGTTATGATATTTTGGTTTCACGCATGTGGGTCTTAGCTATTGAAAGCCATAGTGCTGAGCTAATTCTCTTCCATAGAGATTGAATGTAAGAAATATTGGAGAGCTTACTTTGAAGAAGGAATATAGAAGATCTGGATTCCAATTGAAGCAGATCCAGAGATGTACTCCTAGAGATGGAGGGGTGAACTTCGTTACCAATTGGTTGTCTCTCTCTTACTTACATGCATGTTCTTCTTGATATGTTAAGTTCATTTACTTTTGTTTAATGTGTTTATGCACTATAATCGATCGACTAAGATTTTCATTTAAACTTGTATAAGCCATAGTCAATTAAAATATATTCACATCATAAATGATGGTTAGAGTAGTACTCAACCCATGATTGTGTAATTATTATTAGAGTAGTACTCGGCCCGTGGTCGGATCACTGGTTGAGTTTGAAGGGTTTCTGTGTAGTGCTACATGATTAGGAGAAACTGCTACAAAATTTCCCTGTTTCGTTATATGATCTGGTCTAAGAGAACTATGTGGGATTATAAGGTGTTATAAAGGTGAGAAAATATGGGTTAAGGTAGGAAAAGGGTGTAATAGGTCCCTTCGAATCCTAGTGCTCTTCAGGATCCCAACTTGCACAAGGAGATATGAATAAAATGGCCTCTAACAAATCTAAAATGAACTCTCTGTAGATAGTATGCTTGTGGAGGTTTTTGAGGAAGGAGGGAGGGTGCTGATGGTAGGATGAAAAGTGTAAATGGAAATTCTAAGCACTTCAATCTCATAGTCTTACCTACACACAAGAAATATTATGCTTTTGATGCTTGAAAAAACTACTAATCAAATGATAAATTGCAAGAAAGAGAGATACAAAAGGAAATCTAACCTAATATCTAACTATTGCAAAATTACAATGACTTTTTTTTTTCTTTCCGAAAGCAAGTATACAACCACACTTCCCATAAGAGAGATGATTGACATACCTGTAAAAGAAACTCTTTCATAATCTAATCTTGTTATAAAACAAGGAAAATTTACTAAACAATAGATAGGAAATAGAATGCATAATCAAATGTACAAAGGAGAGATGTGAGAGCCTTTGGGTTGGAACCTAACCTAAGGGGACTCAACCCTCTAAAAAAAACTCAAATTTAAGATGATAGAATGCTTCTCATTGATATAAACCATTACTTAAGTACACAATATGGAAACTCAAAATGACAACTGAAAAGCCCCTAGCTCTATTAGTCTCTATTATTCTCTAAAATTTTGAATCCTTTTAAGCCCTTGGGCTTCCTTATTTATACAAAAGTGGTTAAGGGAGAAGCCTCCCTGGAAGGAAATTTTATTCCCTCAAAAATCCTTAGAAAGGTGGATCCAGCTCCTTGAGATCCACATAGGCATTAAGCACATCAATTTTCCATTAGATCCTTCAGCTATAGGTGAGTAAACATAGGGATAATGGTGATTTTAAGGTGTGTAAATGCAGGGAACATGTCTCCTACATTCTTTCTAGTCCTTCCCAATGTATCCCTACACATTAAATGTCCATTTTCCCGCACATTCAACTATGTTAGGCTACATGATATGAAAATATTATTTTCCTAACATAATTAACACATTGTAGCTTAAAATATGTCATCAAATACAGAAAGAAAAGTAAAACCATGCTAAGATACAGCGAGATGGGCCTTGTTGTGTACCTATTAAGAGGCCCGTCAATTACTACCTTATGACATGTATATGGAGCGATCATTTAAATATTTATTTACTAATCATGAGTACTCGATACAAAGTTATTTTACACACATTGTAAATTAATCATTTGGCATTACTTTGAATAGTCCTATTCCATTACAAATATGGAGGCGAGGAACACATAAATGCATGTGGAGAAAAAAACGGAAATATAATACATCTATATGTAAATAGTATAAACTCTTAAAATTAGAATGCTATGTTTTCTTTGGCACATAAAGTTATATTTTATATTTTATATGTTTTATAAAATGTTAATTAATTTATAAAAAAACATATATAAAATAATGACTTTTATATAATGCATTAAGGTAATAAAAAAATATATTCAACTTTGTCATAAATGGTTTTAAAAAAAAAAATTCAAAACATTTATCATGATAATGATAGAAAAGTTTATTTTAAATGAAAAAACAATACATAAAAATAAAGCATTAGTTAATAATAATTATTTATTTGGAAATCCTTTATACTACTAAGAACTAATTGTTTTATTATTTTAAAAAATATATATGTTTTATGTTTCGTGGATGTGGCTACTTCTTTGTGTTATAAATTCAGTTGAAGTAGAGACAATGAAACATGTGAAGCCATAGTCGCCATTTTTAGTGTCATATAATTGAAATAAATGACTAGTGTTTCAATTAGTTTTGAAGTGTTATTTATGTGGTATATACAAGTAGTTTTTGTTAAAGGAAAACTAGAGATATATTTTTTTGGTAAGGGACAAGGCTAGGGATTGAATCTTAGAAATGGGTATTACATGCAATTATTAAATGGTGGAAATAAGTAGGGGTGTGGAATGGACTTCCTACACTAACCAATGAGAGAATAACATGTAGAAAAAATTTAAAAAACCAAGTGTCGATTATAAGTAAAAAAAAAGTAAAGAAATAACAAATATTTACACAAGAACTTCTTACTAAAAACCTTTTTAAGAGAAAAACACAAATCTTAAAGTTGCTTAATTTATTATCAATAGCTAAATGATTACATTTATGTTGTAGATTATAATATCAAAAAGAGTGATAAGCAACAACATAAGGTGTTTTAAGAAAATGTGGTGGCATAAAAATAAGATAAAACCGAGACACATCATTTTCATCCAACCTTCATAGTAAATAAATGGGCATATCAAGCTTATAAAGTAATTTAAATTTTTCCAATTCTAGATGTTAGAAACCACCAAAAATTAGTTGGCCGACAAGTCTTTCGTAATATGCATTTACCTCTAGTGATTTGCATGTGTTCCTTGCCACTATTCAACATTTATTCCCTATTATAGCTCAGAATTGATCTCCTCATATTACTCTACAATCATTACTTTCTTCGTTATAATACTACAATGTGTAAGACCCATAGACTAATACCACCATTTGAATTTACCTATGCTCGTTGATTTCATCAATGCGTCTATAACATTTTGAAAAGTGCTAACCTTCTATAGTATCATAATGTTTCCATATCTTACCATTTCCTAATGAAATGGTATTAGATATCAGTATGTTTAGCCTTGAAATGAAAGGTGAATTTCTCAACTAGAGAAATGACATTGTTATTGTCACATTGAATTGTAATTTCTTTTTAACATATCCTTACTTGTTGAAAATAATTCTATAATCCAAATTGAATTTGTATATGAATGAATAATTTCCATATACCTGACCTTTATATTGTACAATGTGATGACAACTTGTCACATCCTCATTCAACTTAGTGCATCACCAAACAATAAAAACATGTATGAAATTATAGATATCATTCTGTCTACACCTGCTAGCCAATTAGAATCCAGATAATCTTGTATATCCACTAAGAGTGGATCCCCTAGAACATCATTATGATAGCAAAAGAAATATTCAAAACTACCTTAGAAATACCTAAAGACCATCTTCATTGTAACCTATCTTTCATATTTTATAACTAGCTATGAATTTCCTTAAGGATCCCACTACCTAGGTGATATCTACTCTAGTACAAGTTGTACCATACATCTAACCACCAAATACACTATAATAAGGAATAAAATACACATTCTCCATCTTTTAGACTCATCAAGAGAATAATTATTTTCCTTTACATTCTTACTTTTCTTGACCTTGCAATTGCTTCTAAAATTCCCAAAATTGCTACAATTTCAACATTTTCCCTTGGACTATTCAAGAGACTTATGTTTCCCATGGGATTACAATATTACATTTTATCTCTCCTTACCTTTCCCTTTTTTTCTTCCATAAACAACCAAGGCCCCATTTGTGGATTTAAAAATTTTCCACCTCATCTACTCTTATATCAAAGTAGTCATGATCACATCAAGCACTAATATCCTTACAAGTTATCAATGTATATTACCAGATTATTCCATGAATCTAGAAAAGAACATAAATTATTAATATAGTAGTCCTCCTCATTCATCTTCACTCCAACTAAGATCCACTAGGTCATAATAATATTAAATGCATTCAATTTCTTAGGTATAGAATCATTATCACCCATATTGAATTAAAACATATTTTTCCATAGAAAAAATTTATTAACCAAGGATATATCCAAATTCAAATCCCCGAACTTCTTCAAGAGAGTTGTTATTCATTTTTTTCTTGAAAATTATTCAGTTTCATTGAATTAGTTGAGCAAATATTGATAAGAATTTTCAACTTTCTCTCCAACACCATGAACTATTCATCTTTCATACCAACATATTTCATTACAAATACTACCACCCATAGGCATTCATCTATGATAACATAATCCATCTTGAGCTTTCACAACTCAAAGTTAGTGCCATTAAAATTCTCTATTTCATGTCTAAACGTTCTCACCATTTCTCTACATTATGACTTCCTTCTATATGAGATTCCACTCAAACCAATATTAGATCACAATACCATTTCCCAAAAATGCTGGATCTAAGGTAATTCTTTGATACCAAATGTAAGTAAGTAGAGGTGAAAAATATAGTTCCTACACTAACTAGTGAGATATGAATGCGTAGAAAAATTCAAACGAACTATGATAAGAAAAAAAAATTAAAGAAATAGTAAACCATTACATAATGATAGCTTGGGAAAATCACTATTGAGAAAAAATCCATACTTTAAAGCATACTCAATGCATTATTCAATGACTAAATGGTTCGAATACATTACAAAGTTTATATGATTTCAACAAGAGTGTTCAACAATATCATAAGGATTTCAAAGAAATTTTGATAAGATAACAATAAGTTATAACATACACACATTATTGCCTCCAACCCTAGTATTAAATAAATAAACATAAAAAATCCTAAACCATTTAGGGGATTGCAATTATACATGATGAAAGCCACATCAATTAGTTAGTCAATTGTTATTCCTTAGAAATCATTTCCTAAGAGTGATTTATATATAATTTTTACCAATACTTGATAAGTATTACTTATTATTACTCAATATCCATTATGTGTTTTTTCTCAAAATTTATTCCTAGATATTACTAAAAAATAATTGCTTGTTCCACTACAATACTACAAAGTGTATGGATCATATGCCCTAATAGATAGTTGGCTTAAGCAAAATGTAGACTAAGCAAAATCACTATTAAGTAAAAACGCGTTGAGGTCAAATAAATCTTCTATTAAATGTGTTGAGAGAGAAGAATTTGGATAACGAATTACAATCAACGGGTAAAGGAAAAGGAATGTGTTGGGTGAGAATAATTTGGATAACAAAATACAATCAAAGGGTATAAAGGAAATGAAGTGAGAAAATATTTAATTATTTCGCTCTCTTAATATATTTAATTTAAATAATATTACACAACTTTAAATTTTATGTTAATTTTTTGTTTCCTTGTAAAGTTAAAGCAAGGCCTATAACGTGAAATTAAAATTCATGTAGTAGAAACAAATACTCACAAAATAATTGTAATCCAAATTCAAGTAGCACAAACTTTAGAAGCACAATTCCACATTCTTTATCCGAAACATATAGGATTTAAAAACATTTGGAACTCATTACATGGTTTTAACCTACATTTGTCCACTATAATGAGCTTATACAACCATAGCCAAACAATACTTTACACATCCGTACTCAAGAACCAAATGTGTCTTTCTCTCAGTGTTCAACATATTTCAAATAAATGGACTAAAAGTTAGTTAGTTGCATGTGATCTCAAATCTTTTAACTTCTAAGTGAATATTAAGTGTAAATATAAAATATGAAATGAATCATTTATTGGCATTGATTTTAAATAATCACAAAACTCTCGTAAGTCAAATATATGCAAAAATTGGGAGATATGAATTTTAGGCATTAAGAACATAGTGCAAATCCAATAGTGTTTCCTGTGACATAATTCACCTGATAATGTGATTATATTTTCCATCAAATTACTTGAATAATTGTCAATTATCCTAATATGGTCTTTTCTAATTCAATGAAATCATGTCAAAATACTTTCTTGAGGAAAACCAAGGGTGTCATGCTATATCATAATTAGTATACTTCAATTCAAAATCATCATATGGCATCAATATATTCTTTGGTCAAAATGATAAACTTTTAAAAATTATATTAATTTTTTTTTTTTTTTACTTCAGTTAATTATGGAGAAATACACCCAAAATAAAACATAAAAAAATTGTGATAGATAATCTATTGTTTGGCACCCCTAAATGGAATTTTTGGTGTGTGATAAGTGTGGTTTATATTTTATCAATCCCACAAGGAATTAAGGAGGGTGGACATGATAATGCACACCCCCCAACACAATAATGATTCATTACATCTATCACATGATGTTGTATGCTTTATTACCACTCTTTATTATGTATTCTTTATTATCACTCTTTATTAGTGGAGGCAATACAATGTAGCATTGGCTTAATGCACAACCTTTAGTGGAACTCCAACATATATTGGTGTGAATTGAGATAGCATCCTCAATCACTAGACACATTATTCTAGGTAGGCCTTCCCCTATGCATTGGTCATTTCTAGAGGTGGGGAGCACTCCTATCACATAGTACCACTAGCCTGCATGAGAGGATAATTTACTGACGCCTACAACAAGTATCACATTCAAATTTATGGTCATTATCGATAGCAATTAGTTTCATCAAGTTATTTATGCTTCAAGTAATGAGTTTTCTTTCATTCATATAGCTTTTTGTTTCAATTATTTTACTATGTAGTACTTTAAGCTCTTTGGTGAGGATGCTTTCCTTCTCTATTGTCTTTAAGTGTCTTGGTTGGAATAAGATATTTCTTCACTCTCCTCTCTTTAATTCGTGGCATCATTTTTCCCACCTTCTTGGGGTTCTCATGCAACATGGACTCCTATAATTCTCTCATGCATCAAAATATCCTTCAACCTACCCCATTTCGATTCTCCCATTTGTGTGCAACATAGCTATATCCACTCCCCCATTGCTTCTAATGTGATACTACTCTTCCACTCTAGCTAAGCAAGGTTTAAGGGTGTCTATTGTATCATTCCTCGTAAATGGGAATTTTTTCGATGTAGAATAAATTACTAGTAAGAGTAGGGTAGCTTTCATGCCCAATAATGGGAAAACTAGCTTGGGAACTCGTTATACGGATCATACCTTCTAGCAACTCCACGAGAAGATAACATAGGTGGAGAGAGAATAGGTGACAAACATCACTTTCTAACCAAATCAGAAGTGTTGGCTATGGTGGTTGATTGGGACATAGACAAAGGTCACACGAAGGGCCGCTAGAATCAATAAATGTACACAATTGACATATATTAGCCCTTGAAATTGTTATTGTGGTGAGTTTCGCTTTACAGGAATGAAGTTAAACAGAAAATTATACTCATGTTGGATGAGATGCAGTGGAATATGAACTCCATAGATCACAGGCTTAGGTGACTAGAGACTTAAATGGGCGCCCCTCAAGGCTACTCTCCATGCAATGGCAAGGATCCCATTCCTATGGAGGCCTCTGAATCCAATAAGCCTTAATGACGACTTCTATGTTGTCCTCATTTTTCTATTTCTATTTCCATTTTTTTGTTTTCAATTCAATAATGGCCCTAGTGATCAAGCATATTATAATGGTCTTTTTTGTACTGTGGATAAACATCAACAAAATCACTATTTGGATATTGCTAAAATTGAAGTTTTTTCTTTCGTTTGGTTTCCCCACTAGCAAACCAGGATAGACTTCAACCTATTATATTGTATGCTTGTAAATTATATGAATATAATCTTTACCTTACCATGTGTGTGTGTGATTGTATTCTTCCAAAAAATTTAAAACAAAAATTATAAATATCATGCACAACCTTTACTTGATTGGTAAGAGTAAAAAACAAATCATGTATTAAAAACAATATGTATTAGAAAAGAAAATTATATATTATGAACTAGTACATATAAGTATCAAAGCATTTAATTTATGATACATTCCATGTTCTCAAAATTTTTAAAATGATAAAAAATAGTTAAACTATAATTTTATTTTAAATTATTACTATTAATTATAAAATAAATTAATATGTGAGTAAACCATATTGTATGTAACAAGATTTTTAATCATGGAGATTCATCTTTACATTCCCATAGATATTTTCAATATGTAGATAAGCTTTGTTTCAATGTGAACCAACACCATGGCTTACCAATATCACATGCCTAGAAGTTTTCATTAGTGTTCATATGATACATGTTCATATAACTTTTTTTTTAATAAATTAATCAATTTAATTAAATAAAAAGAAAGTGTATAACTATTTTTAAAATAAATCTCAACTTTTGATTTATGACTATTACAAATTTCTTTTTAGAATATTCTGTTTAGATTAAATCTCTACTATCCACTTAATAATTATTAAGAATTAAATTAAAATTTTAAAATTTATTTTTTAAAATAAACACACCTATCAACATAATTAATTCAAGATAAATTAACCATATAAAATTTAAATAAAATAAAAGTTAAACAAAAAATTAATTTAAATAAAATAAAAGTTAAAAAAACTTATCAAAGTAATTTTGGGAAGACGACGTCATGATATCACAGTAATTAGGTAAGACAAAATCATTCAATAAAGAGATAAGAATGTTCCATAGAATCTAATTTGATCACGAGAGGTTAAGATTCACAAATTAAACTATAACAATAGTGTAATAATAATATTCGTTAAACAACTGGATATTATAATGTCAGAGTCAAACAAATACCTAACAGTCAAATCACGTTGAAAGGAGGGATAATGAGCAGCTCGTGGCAATTTGCATATGAAATTCTACTGTTTAAGAGTGAAGCACAACATCAACTAAATCTAAAGTCAATAAAATACAAAAGGCGAGGAATCAATCAAATATCATAAAATCATATCACGTTGAATACGGGGAATAGTATAGACATTATAACATTGTATCCTGAAATTCAAACTTCTGATAGTGAAACTCGACATTATCTAATTTAAAAATAATTAAAATCATTACATTAAAAAAAATCAAAATACATGAAAATGAACCCGGTCAAAAATAAAACAATATAATGCCGTCTAGAAAACGCCAAATCATTGTTTTTGCTATCCATATCCATGGGACCAGGCCGACGATAACCAGTACCACCCATAATTTGATTTGCCAACCCGTGACTAAATTAATTCCCAAGCCCTCAGTCCGCACAATTGACAACCAATGAAGAAAACATACCCCACATGCTTTACATAATCCGGCGTCCATCTTGTACCATTTTTTATTATAGTGCGATCCCTCTAGGTAACGCAACGGGAAAATTAATTAACAGAGAGAGAAAATGATAATATGTGTCCTTATATTAATCGTGAGACTGAAACGTCAAGTTCACACTACTACCTACTACCCGGGTTAAGAAAGAGCTAACCATGGTCACTTCAGAGCTCGTTCCGCGGTCAACAGGGAACCTTTCTTGCTTCTAGAGCCTGTTCCCTATTTCATAGAGCTAGGCTTCAAAATGAGCATTCCAGTCCCCTTCGATTGCTCTTTCTTGCGTCCTTACCATCTGACCATAGTACCTTTTGACACAACATATTTGTGCCATAAGAAAAAAAAAAAAAATCTCGCGGGAAAGAAACTAACCAATTAAAACTGCTAACTATCATAGTCTTCACTTTCTTTTCAGAACCACAACAGTTATAAAATTAATATAATTTGTGTTTCTTATATATGTAACTAACAGAAGCGCATTAATAAAATAGTTGATATATTCAAATTTTCATGATTTTCTACCATTTTAAAACTAACAACTTGAATTCACATAAAAAAAAAAAAATTGATTTTCATTGACTTATATCATCCATTTTATTAATGTGTTTGTGCTAGTGACTACCAACATAAGTGGGACGGATTAGCAATCCATAGTTGATCTTGGTTGAATTTTGTGTACTGTATTTAAATATGGTTAAGTTATGGGTCACTGGGATGGATTATTGACGCAAGGGCATTAACCTTAGGCAACCCATTTTTTGTGAGGCCCAATGGAGTTATGAAATTCTCTAAATGGGAAGAAGTTCTCTCAAATGCAATAGCGGTTGTTTAGGCCAAGTGGGTCTTTGTAAAAGTAATAAGTGTCACGCTGAGGTGTTAGGCAGTTTTAGGAGTAGTGACAAATGTCCAAAAGAATCTTCATTCTATTAGAAGATATTTTTTCTAGTAGTTATATGTGTATGTGTGTGTGTGTAGTAAGTTAGGACATGCCTCTAGGATTAGAGATAAAACATCTCGAGTAACAAAGTTCAAGTAGTTGTGAGGCCAAGGGTGCTCTAGGGAGAGCATGAGAGCTCGAGCAGTGAGCCCATGTGAAATTCTCTATAACTAGACTATTTTGAGAAGTTAATGGAATGTAACTTTGTGTTGCATACGAGTTATGTGTCCCTTAACTTCATGTGAAGTGATATTATGAATGAGAAGTGCAAGTATGGTGCTAGTAAATCGAGCATGTTGTTGTGTTAGTTAATCACTAATGCCTTGGAAACCTACTAGTCCATGCGTGATCTAGTTATAAAGTGAGTTTGAAGTAGACAGTTTAGAGAACTGGAGTAAAGACCACGAGTATACAAATTAAAGGAGGTGAGAAGAGCTCATAGTGGCGTCGCCTTCAAAATGGCAAGAAGAAGCTGTTCAAAATTGGGAGTGAGTCAAGACGGTCAAATTCATAATAAATTCATGCCATTGACATGCAGTGACACCAATCCCTAGAGTGTGAGTGTAGAGTTCAACACTAGATTGCACTAGCGAGGTTTTGGGGTGATCAAGAGCCATAGTTTTGATCAACAACATAGAACCATTGCAGCCACCCCCCCCCCCCACCCACCCTTCCCCCTCCACTGACATCATCGAGTGCAAGGATACAGTGAGAGAAAAACCTCAATTGTAAACCCCTCCCCTGTAGTATACCCAAGGAGGGGTACATAGGGGTTTATCTAGGGACATAATGTGATGTAAACAATCGGACCACAATTATTTAGTTTCATAAAGAAATCCCATACATGGTTACCCACATTAATGATGATTATAAGTGGTTAACCTTGATTATAAAGGGACCAAAATCATATTTTCAGCTAAGGATAATGAATAAATGGGACATAGCTAATAAATAAAGTGGTTACCCTGCATTATAGAAGGGACCATAATTAGCTAGGAAATAATATGATGTAAATAAAGTAAGCCCATGGAATTGGATGTATGGTATTGAGGACTCATGGTATTACCCATGATATTGTATATATGAAACCTATATAGAGGCTAGAGACTCTCCATTAGAGATATGTCATTTATTTTTTTCTAGTGACAAACATATGGCTTGTGTAGTGTTCTGCTTCCCTAAGGAGTTATTGTATGGTATTACCCTACCTCAAGGGTTTCTGTTAATAAATATTTGAAGCATTTATATATATTATTGGATTATTTTTCAGTTTATACTATCAAAGATTTCAATCTATTTGCAGGTTCAAATCAAGTGGTATCAAAGCTATTTCCTTGGCAAGGTGGGGATTTTTTTTCTTTTTGCAGAGATTTTATTTTTGGGAAAATAGTGGATGTCAAGTTTACATATCATATCTGGAACTTTTTGTGTATAATTTTCAGAAACAAATTGCAGATTTGAATTCCTCTCGAATAAAAAAACCCAAATGAAAAAATAAAATTTTATGAACTGGAGTTTGGACAAAGGAGATATCATTGATTTAAAATCATCTATTTTTAAGAAAAAAATTTGGTGTGGTATTTTCATAAACTAATTACATATTTGAATTCGTCTCAAGAAAATACCCAAATTCAATCAAAAAATAGCCTTAATGGGAGTCTGGATGGATGATATCTTGTTGATTTAAAATCAACTATATTTTCAGAATTGTTTTATGATGCCAGGAAAATTGCAGCAGAGATATGAGCTCACAGAGTGATGATATTATGATTCCAGCCAATGGGGAATATGTAAAGCGACTATTCCATTTCTAAAAATAGATTAGAATAAGAATTTTGAACAACGTTGGCTGAGTTGTGACCATTCCAAAATTTTGTCCCAAAAGTAGGTGATTTTTTTCAAAACACTCACTATATTTTAAAGGTTCTAACAAGATGTTTTTCACATTAAAAGATGATGAGCCTACTATTGAATAATACATAAAAGTGAAGAAGTCACGCTATTCTATACTTTGGAAAGATTTAACATGCATAAATCTCAGAGAGGAGGTTTTCATATGACGGAACTCACTTGAATGTAAGCAAATGATAGAACTTATCAAAGCATAATTTGAAAATTTCCTTTTGAACAAATAGTCTCATTCTAGAATGTAAAATAATGAGAAACATAAAGGATCAATTTCTTCTGACATCTCCATATTACAGGTTCACGAATGTATTCACAAGGAGAAGGTCATTGTTTCTATTAACCCTAGTTGCAAGAATAATCTCATCAATATATTTTTTGGCCAAAATATTGACAATCCCTCTGTTATGGCCTAAATCTACCTCAGGCTGAGAAAGGCAGAGTCTAGGGTAACATCAAACCATGCTTAATCTGGTAGCTAGCCCTACCAGATCGGCAGAGGGCTCTCTCCTGGTCAATCTCAGCAAAAAATGATTAGTGAGGCTTGAGATGACTTGAATAAAGGATGATTTTAGGACAGGTATATATGTAAAAGAGTTTGATTTGATTTAGAGGGTGTTTGTTGGATCAAAGAGAAGGGAAAATTTTGGGTCTGGGGAATGAGGCCTAGTTTTTGCAGAGGTCTGAATGGGGCAAGGTATGCAACTGTTTTGATGCTTCAAATTTGAATTAAATGGATAGCTCAGACCGGTGAGGAGTTGAAGAGAGCAAGAGACTTTCAAGAATCCTCTTCAGACAGTTGAAAACATAGAAAATTAAACAAAACTCAAGGTAGAGCACTGCAAATCTAATGAATTCCACCTTTATCCTTGTTTGTTTAACTTAAGAAGAAGTAAGAGGGAAGATGATACACATAAAGCACCAATAAACTTAGATTAACAGAGAGAAACACATCATCAAAACAAAGAGCCACATGAATCCCAAAGAGTGCTGCAAACCCTAGTCTATTCCTTTGCCAAACTTCAGAGATGAAATGTACAATGAAGCTCAAAGCAATCCCAAGTGTCCAACCATCCTAATAATTGAAAAAATACATGATATAGACAACAGTAACTCATCCCCAGGTTCTAAGGGTCGATCTCACAAGTCTATGAGCTGTTTAAACAATATCTAAACTAAGAACTGGAAAATAGGCAGTGGAACAACTTGCCTCTATAAGATAGGAAACTGATTCATTTAGTTGCAATTCACCTTTTGATGGATGAATCTACCTCCATGAGTAAAAATTTGAAAAAATTACATCAAAAACCATCAAATTACATCAAATTACATCAATATTATTACATTTGGAAGTAAGAAAGTAAAACTGGCCAAAACTAGGTGAAAAACAGAGTTATTGAGTCAAAAATGAGCCAAAATCCCCAGTGCGCCGCGCCTGATTTCTCTCTGTGTCGCGCCAGTTTGGAGCCGATTTTGAAGGCCTTCCCTGTGTCCAAATTGGCTCCAAGTGGGCTTGTTGGAAAGTTCTTCCTGTCGAATTCCTAACACAAGTGGAATTTCTGAATGTGGTCTCCATTTGCCCCTCCAAAAATGAATTCTCCCAACACTGCTTCCTGTGTGTCGAAAAAGGGGCAGAAAGGTCATTTTTAGGGTTTTTTTACCCTTTTGGAAGCCCAAAACCTGTCAATATATCCTGGCCATGGGTAGGCATGCATAAATTTTGATGAAAAATCCAAAAATATAAATTTTTACCCCAGAGGAGCTCCCAATTATAAGTGCGCGCCACGTGGCGTGACACGTAGCGCTGAAAAATCTGTGTTTAGGCCAAAAAAACAAAATTTGCAAAATGTGTCCCAAATTTCTTGAAATTTTGGCTGAATTTCCTCCATCATGTACTATGTTGGGCCAAGGAAGCCTCAGCCAAAATTTGAAGTCTATCTTGCCTTTTTCGACGCTTTAATGCCCTCTTCAACTTAGCCTTCAGGATCTTGATTCGTGCCTTGCAAACATGATTTCTTGCCCAATAATGATGTGCCATGTGCCTCAACATGTTCTTTTCCTTGTTGGCCTTCTCCAACAACTTCTCCAAATGAATATTGACCCTTTCAAGCCAAGTTTCGCGATCAGCCTCAATCTCTTGCTCAATGGATGTCATCTCGGTTTGGCTCCTTTTGGCGGCTTGCCGGTTCTCACGTATATTTTGCAAATCCATGATAGTTTTTTGATCTTCCAACTATTTGTTTCTCTGCTCAAGGTAATTGCTTATCCATTGGGCTCTTTGCAGCTTGACGGAAAAAGTGTTTATTTTCTCCTTCTGCTCCTGAACAACCTCTCTCAGCTTTGAGCTAGGAGAGCCCAACTCATCATCAATGAGTATGAAATCTATATCCTGGCCTCCAGAAGGCCCCTCATCATGTATTGGTCTCTTGCACTTGTCATGTACCTATACTGCTGATGAAGGAAGCGAGACCCCTTCCACCCCGGGTGGAGATAATACTCGCTTGGCTGCTGCAAATAACCCTCTAGTGCCTCTCTGATAAGTGACAAACACCGCCATACTAGTGGTTTGTGTCTCCTAACCTTCATGCTGATATGAAGGTTCACCTACCTCATGAAAAACCTCCGAAGGTACCTGAGAAGCTATGAATAAATCATTAGAAATGAAATCCTCCCAAGAAATATCCTGCAAGTTGAGCTGATGCATAACCACAATTTTGATGAGTGCAAAGTGATAGATAATGCTATACTGCTGCTCAGGAGGTTTCCTTCGCACTAGAGTGGTCATCTTCTCAATATTCCGGCACATGAAATAAGGGAGGTTCATCATCCTCACCCTGGCGAAATGCATCAGCAACCTGATATGATAGGCGTAAAGACGTGAAAACCGGCCTTCACAACTGAAATATTTGATAATAAGTTTCATTAGAGGAGCATATGAATCCTTTAGGAACTGGAAGGGAAAACATCTGTTGAGTTGTCTCACAAAACTAGGCTTGATATATGGCTCATAGTGTACCCTGTCCACCTGCTTCCTTTTGTTCCATTATTCTCCAACATTGGGAATTCCGGTTGCTTGAGAGATAGTTTCAGGTGTTAAAGTGAATGTCACACCTGCAAGGGTGACATGGCTATCATGTAAATGCAACACAAACAATCGGGCCAGCTCTTAATGGTGGTGGAATCTAGCAAGCATTTCACAAAATTGATAACAAGACTGTTGTTGAAAACATGACATAGCAAGACGACAAGCCTGCAACTCATCCAATGAAGTGGGCTCCTCCCTCACATGTCTGCCACTCTTGTGAGGTCTTCTAGGTGCATGAAATTTAGTTGTGGAGTCACTATCTCGGTCATAAGAGGTATTTGTTTCCATGATTTCCAAAGTCAATGTTGTCTTGGATGAATATGAGGAATTTGGTGTCTTTGGTTTTGTTGCCAAATATGTGATAATAAGTGAGGGACTATGGAGGGAGAGGATAGGGGAGATGATGGGATATTACCAAGTGAAATTTTCCAATTGAAGAGTTTAGGGATAGTCACTAGGTTTTTTGGGAAATAATTGGGGTTTTGGAAATTTATAATTGGGATGTGGGATAATGGGAATGGGATAAGAAATGAGTGATTTAGGGATATGAGGGAATAGGGAAATGGAACAAGAATAACAGTGATGAGGGAATAACAAGGTGGGGAAATGGAAGTGTAGGCACCAAACCAAATTTCTAAACCGTAAGGAAACAATCCTTTGAACAAGATAATAGGGTTTGAATTTTTAGAATCTATGCTTCTGTGATCCATATAAAATTGTAAAATCACTTTCGGTAATAATCACATATAATGGAACAAAGAGGGTTTGAATTTTTTGTTTAAATCCTCATAAACAACACAAAACACATGTTCATTGGCAATGGAGAGGTTGCTTGACTTACTTGGACAAAGAGGGACCGAGCCGATTTGAAATTGTGAGAGGAATAGCAATGAATTTGTTTTCCGGCCCTACGGGTCATGCAACAAACCCAATGCACCGCATAACTCCTATGCGTCACGCTCGTGTATTCTTAACACAGTGGGGGCCGACCCAATGCGTCGCGCCTGCCCAATGCATTGTGACACCCTGCCAATGCGTCGCGCAGCTGAACCTTGCACAAATTCTCCTTCAAATTGCTTCTTCGCTCTTCACGGTTTATCCTTGGTTCACTCCTGTCCTCTTGGCATACAAATAAACTCTTGTAACAGAAAAATGATTTATATACCAAGGATTTTAATGCTTCATTAAAAAAAAACCCACTTTGTAATGTTTCAGACTTTGACACTTTTTAAAAAACTCTGTTTTGCTTCATTTTGGCTTTTTGACTGAATGATGAGCTTTCTGTTTGTTCTTGCAAGGAATGGATGGCTGGAGCTTGACAAAAGCGACCAGGGTTGCCAGTGAAAATATTATTACAACTGAGAAAACTTAAAATTATATTACATTTATACATAAAGATGAAATACTCTATAAAATACATTATTAAGCATATAATGATGAAATATTTAGCACTGAAACCTTATTTCACATTTTCTCATGTGCCTACTGACCATTATTGAGAATTATGAAGACCTTATTATTGAAATCGTAGACCTAATGACACTAAAATGATAAAAATGACTCTTGGAAAACTATGAGACCAACAATGACTGCAAATGATTTTAATGAACATAAATAGGCCAGCAGGTAAAGGACATGAAGGACATGAGCAACAAGCCAGTACCGTGAGATGATCCATGCTCCTAATGGAATGCAGCTGACTGAGTGAGACGCCTAATATGCAATGCAACAAGAGAAATTTGATCATTGACGAAGGGATGAAGATACTAACACTAGCATTGGCTCCAATGGGGATGGTAGCTCCTTGGAGGTGCCAAGAACTACATATCTTTGGGAAAGTAGGCAATGCCTTTGTCCATCGGGCTATGGAGTCAATGACTTTGACAAACCAAAAGAAGACTTTTGACTCATTTTCATGACTGAAAATTGACACAAAACTGACTCAATTTCGAAAGAAAAATGACTGAAAGACGTGACTCACCAAATCAAACCAAAACTAAGATCAACCTTCAGTTTTATAGCCTTCTCCTTGGGCCCCAAACTAAAAGAATGATGACATCACATGCTTACAATGAAACTTAAATGAACTGGTATGTACAGTGATATGTATGACAACAGAAAACATTTCAAAAATAGTGTCGTTTGAGTAGCCGACCATTGACCTGCCCTCCTGGACAATCTTGTCCATTCATTTCTTTCAAAAGGAAAGCATTTTGGCCTCGATATGCAGCAATTCTGAAAGGTCCTTTCCAAAGATTCATGAACTTGTCATGCTTACCTTTATCTTCGTTTCTTTCATCCCATTTCAGCACCACTTCTTCTAATTGAAACTTGTCCGCCTTTGCCTTTCGATGATATATCTTCTTGATTCTCTCTTGCAGCTTGAAAGTTTTTTGAAAAGCCTCATCTCTAGTTTGTTGTAAATGGATCATTTGATTTATTCTCCGTTGCATATGATCATCTTCGCTGCCAGCTTCTTGCAGAAGTTTAACCACTGGAACTGCGAGAGAGGTTGGGAATACAGTATCAACACCATACATGAGCTCAAAAGGAGACATGCCTATACATTTCTTTTGACTCACTCTTTCTGCCCAAAGTGCATTAACCAATTTCTTATGCCAACTTTTCTTGTTTATTTCCAGCAGCTTTTTCATAATATTGACCAAGGATTTATTTGAAGATTCGGCCAATCCGTTGCCTTGTGGATGATATGCGGTTGAGTTCCCCAAAGTAATTTGATACTTGTCACAAAATTCAATCATCCTTTTATATTTAAAGGCTGCTGCATTATCAGTGATCAGCTTATTTAGACAACCAAAACGAGACAAAATGTTGTTTTCAAGAAATGAAATGATTACCAAATCTGTGGCCTGCCTGGTGGGAATTGCCTCAATCCATTTAGTAAAATAGTCCATCACTATAAGGATCCACTTATGCTGCGCTGAAGAAGCGGGATGGATTTCGCCAATGAAATCCAAACCCCACTGCTGAAAAGCAGCACTTACTTCAATGGGCTTGAGAGGCAAAGGCTGCAATTTTTTCCTCCCTTCAAAAATATGACATTCATGGCAGCTTTTAACAGTTTTGTACACATCAGCAAAGAGAGTCGGATAATAATATCCTTCTCTCAAAATTTTGTTGGCCGTTTTTTTCCAAAAAAGGTGACCTCCGCAATCTCCCTTATGAAAATCTTCCATAACCTATTTTGCCTCTTCTTCAACCAAAAAATTTAGCAAGACACCACCGGGATCTTTCCAATAAAGCGCATTATTCATAATACAAAACTTGGCAGCCTTTAATTTCATTGTCCTACTTTTGTTTTTAGCCATTCCTGGCAGTGGTGATAGATTTTGGTGCACATAAACAATGTCTGAGTACCAAGGAGAAAGAACAAATATTACTGATACCTAAACAAGCAAATTTTCTTCATTTTTCTCGGACATAGCAGCAATGAGATTAATGTCCAAGGCATGCAAATTTGACTCAGCCATTAGCTTAGCCAGCCCATGTCCTTTGATAAGCTTTGTAGGCTTTATCTCCACATCATATTCCAACAAGGCTGCAATCCATTTTCCTCGTCTCCCTTCTGGATCTGTTTGCACTAAGACATCCTTAACAGCAACATTAGGAACATAAGAAAGCATGTGAGAATGCAGAATATATACTCGGAAATATTTCAATGCTTTTACTAAGGCAAGAGCTTGCTTTTCAATAATATTATACTTTAAGGCTGCATCTCTTATGGTTCGGCTGAAAAAAACAATTGGTTTTTCAAGCTGATCTCTTTTCTGCATCAAGACTGCTGCCATAGTATGATCCGAGGCAAATGAAAACAAAATAAAATCCTAAGTATAGTCTGGGCTGATCAAAACCGGAGCTAAAGAAAGGGCCAATTTTACTAAATTGAAAGACTTTACTACTTCCTCAGTACATTTCACTACACTATATTTCTTGAGCATGTTTGTGATTTCCCTTAAATGTTCTACAATATTGGGCACAAAGCAACGTAAGAAATTTATCTTACTGTTGAATGATTGGATCTCCTTTTTATTTCGGGGAAGATCAATTTGCTGAATAGCTTCTACTCGATCTGGATCAATGCAGATGCCATCCTTTGATATAATATGACCAAGAAGCTTGCCCTCATCCATGGAAAACAAACTCTTCTTTGGATTGAGAGACACACCATATTTTCTACACTGCTGAAATACAATATTCATATGATAAAGGTGCTCTTCATATGAATTAGAAAAAACTGTCAAATCATCAAGATACACAACTAGGAAAACATCCTTTTCATTTGCAAATTCCATATCCATTGCTCACTGAAAGGTCGCACCAGCATTCTTCAAACTGAAAGGCATTTTAGCATAATGGAAAGTTCCCCACGAAGTGGTGAACGCTGTTTTATCTCTGTCATCTTCATGGACAAGAATTTTGTTATAACCAGAATAACCATTGAGTAGTGACATGCGGGATGCTCCAACTACTCGCTGAAGTATGCGATCCATTTTGGGCAATGGATAGTTATCTTTCAAAGATACTTTATTCAGATTTCAAAAATCAATGCATAAGTGAATCTCACCTATTTTCTTGCGCACGGGCACCAAATTTGAAATCCAATATGAAAATATTATGGGGATGATGATACCAGATTTGTACAACCAATTCACTTCCTTCTCTATTGAGGGCAACAACTTTGGATTTATTCTTCTCAATTTTTGCCGAAAGGGCTTTTGATTTGGCTTAATCGGAATGGTATGTTGAATTATGTTTGTGTCATATGTCTTCAAATCTGAATAATCCGAAGAAAATACATCAGCAAAGGAAGATAATAAACTGATATAATTTTCTTCTACCTGTGGGGGCAATGCTTTGGACAATTTCACCATTTTAGGATTTTCTGCTAATCCAATGTTCACATCCTCAACTCCTTTCTTGGTTGGTCGCAAGGTCGGTTTTCGAGCTACATCATCTTGGTCGAAAAGCTCTTCTAAAGGTATGAGACCTTTAGGAATGACATTATCCTTCAGCTGCAAAACTTACATCTGATTGACTTGCACATCCACCTCACCATCATCATGCTCTCCATCAATAGAAGTGTCTTTGAACTTACCTTCATTTTGCAGAAACTCATCAATTTCTTCTTCATCTTGAAACACTTGCCAATACCTTTGATTTTCAGGGACAGTCAGACGATGCTTCACATGAATTTCAAATTTGTTTCTTGAGTTCATCAGAATTTTCAAATTACTTGCTGCTTTTTCAAGTGCATCTGCAATGCCATTCTAAATATGAGGGACATATGTCAAAGTATCATCTGAAAACAATCTCAAGATATCTAATACCGCATTGTGATAGGCCCACATTTGAGGATTCTTAGCTTGATATTCAACTTTCACTTGCTTGATAACTAACTCGGAGTCGCCATACACTGCAATCCTTTTGGCATTTAACTTTCTAAGAATTTTTAGACCAGCAATTAAAGCTTCGTATTTAGCCTCATTATTTGAACAATCAAAAACCAATTTATAAGAACAGACCCTTACATTACTTGGCACTTTTTTTGGGGAAGAAAAATGGCTGCGTACCCAAATGCCAATTCCAACACCGTCATTTCCTACCGCACCATCAAAATCCATGGTCCACAAACCATCTTAATCCTCTTCCAAATGCAGAAATTATGTTTGCTCTGTTACTTCTGCTTGCTATCCATCAACATTTTTCTATTGTCAGAAGACTGATTACTCAGTGGTACTATCAAGTCTTTGTCTCTCTTTCTTTAGGACCTCTATGAGATTATCAGTGATTTCTGAAATGTCTTCTACTTCAGCTAATTGGCTATTTACATCATTAAAGCTATCTGAGTATACAACAAAAGATTCTAAATCAGTATGTACATAGTTGATTAGATGATTTACCGGTTTCTCCTTGCTAGTAATCAGATACTTCATCTTTTGCTCCTGGTATAATTTCCTCATCTAACCGAACACGGGAATAGTAGCATAGGAGAAATCAAGCTGCAATGTCCCTTTAAGTTTCGCTCCCCAAGATCTGGAAAGAAGCATGCCAAATCTCGGAGGAATATCCAGCACAACCACGTCCATGAAAAAAAATTTAGTCAGAATCTAATCCAAACAGACCACCAAATCTTTGATAAGCCCAATGCATCTTACTCTACTATAATCGAAAGAATAAAGGTCATGATACTTTCTAGTGATATCCAATCCCAATTTCTCCATGATTTCCCTAGGCATGAGATTATGAGAAGCTCTGAAGTCAAACATAGCATTGTGTAATACATAGTCATGCAATCTAAGGCTGATGTAAAAAGGAGGTACATCACTATCTGGAGACTCACCATCCAATGTTGGACCAAAAATCAACTCAGGTTGATCATATTCCACATTTAACATATCAGACAATGGATCTAAACTCAAAATCTTAGACACCTGACCCTTATAGCTGTTATTCTTCATCAATTCAGTCAAAGGAATGGATACTTTTAACTTAGCAATTTCATTTTCTAAGTTAAAAACTGAAGTTTTCTCTACCTCTTTAGCGGGAACATCCTTCTTTTCAGTTTTCTCCCTTGATATATTTGACTGATTGGATCTCTCATTTGATAATGGTGATTTTCTAGTAGTGGGATCAGCTGTCTCTTTCCCCTTCTTCTGCACAATGGGTGAATCATTCTTTGGTGATGTAGCTTCCTTTCTCTTTTGAATTGGATTAATGGGCACATCTCTACTTCTGAGTGAATATTGTCGCTACTGGGCGGTCAAGGCATTCATGTACCCCCTCTGATATTCATTAGACTCTTCTTCAAGAGCTGTCTCATTTGCCAAGATGAAATTCTCGTCCTTTTGTACAGCCGAGTTTTCCGAATACTCCTCATATTCAGTAATAAAAATTGGCATATCATCAGGTGTAAAGAAATGATTCTCTTCTCCGACTACATCCTCCTCATCATTTGATTCCATACCATGAACAAAATTTTGCTGTAAGGGTGTCTTCACTTGTTGCTGTACTGTTGGTTCTTGTGCTCCCTGCTCTCTTTACTTGATTATAAATTGCGGTTGCTGCTGGCCATGGAAGTTATGATTTCTGATCTGCGGTTTAGACTTATTAATTGTTAATCTTTCAAACATATTTTCCATCTTACGGAGCACTTGATCTGAAGTGGAAACCTCTTCCTTTATTTCTACTTTTTTTTCAGCTTTCATTCTAGCTCTCCTAGCATTCAAATTGGCTTCAACGCTGACTGCAATTTTCTGGATATCTTCTAAAGTGCCCAGATCTCTTTCTCTTAATTGATAGGCCATGTGAGGATCGAAACCATCCAGAAACTTAATTAAAGTCGACCCCCTAGGTGGCTTTATATCAGTAGGAATTGCATTGTAAAAAGAATTGAATCTAATACAATAATCTTGGAAAAACTCACCAACATTCTGCTTGATATTGTCATATTCGGAAAGGATTGAAAGAGGGTCTTTCTTCACTTCCCATCGATCCAAGAATTTTCTCTAAAGATTAGGAAATGTAGTAATACTTCTAGCCGACAAAGCTCTAAACCACTTTCTTACTTCACCTCCAAAGGTTTGTACAAACAATCTCATTGTCACATTTTCTGCATCAATCTCATGAAGGTCAAAGAAATATACCATCCTAAACACATGTTGCTGAGCAGTAACACTTTGAGGAGTGCCATCAAACAATGGAATTTTGCTTTGATAATCAGCGGGCATGTCATCCAACTTTTGAGGCAATGCGAGGGGTGAAAATCGGGCAGCCATTGCTCTGGGTAGATTTACAACTGGGTTTGAGGATATAGGAGGAGTTGAAGCAGTTGATATATGAGGTGTATGTGGTGTGGAGGGAGTCAATACTACTGCATATTGTTGATCAGAGATAGAAGGTTGCACAGGAATGGTGGGGATAAAAGGAGGCTCGGTAGGGATTTCTGAACTAGATGTAATTGTGGATGACCCAAGAGTTGCAGATGCAAACTCTATGAATTCGGGAATGTTTGTTGCCACAATGGAATTCTGAATATTCAAGATGTAATTGTCAATGGATCTATTAGCTTTTTCAATTTCAAGATCTTTGACAAACTCTGGATTTAGGACAGTAGAATCAATAGCACTTTCAAACTTAGTCTCAAACAATGACAATTCAAATTGTTCATCAAACTCAATATCTTCAAGATACTAAAAAACAACAGGACATGAATGAGATTTGAACACAGGAATCATAGGACTTTCTCGATGAAGGATTCTCGAAATAATATTTGGATTTTCATATGCAGGAGCTGGATCGGGATCTGGATTTTCTCTGGTATGTCGTCTGTAAGCCAATGTGTTGAATTATTCCCAAAAATCAAACGAACAAAATCAACTTATTTAGCCTATCAAATTCTGGACTCATCACCCAAAAGTCCAGAATCATCTGATATAATGGGGAAATTTACAAGTCAGATGTTACGTTTATAAAACTAGATGGGAGATTGACTGAAGTAGCATTTATCTACTTTCTCTAATGCAAAACAAGAGCATTTCGAAGGCTACCTGACATAACTTCAGGCTCCGTCTGTAGCTTATAAAATGAATAACACTAACAAGCAAACCATTTTGAGATTCCCCAGTATGGTCGCCACTATGTTATGGCCTAAATCTACCTCAGGCTAAGAAATGCAGAGTCTAGGGTAACATCAAACCATGCTTAATCTGGTAGCTAGCCCTACCAGATCGGGAGAGGGTTCTCTCCTGGTCAATCTCAGCAAAAAATGATCAGTGAGGCTTGAGATGACTTGAATAAAGGCTGATTTTAGGCTAGGTATATATGTAAAAGAGTTTGATTTGATTTAGAGGGTGTTTTTTGGATCAAAGGGAAGGTTATATTTTGGGTCTAGGGAATGAGGCCTAGTTTTTGTAGAGGTATGAATGGGGCAAGGTAGGCAACTGTTTTGATGCTTCAAATTTGAATTAAATGGATAGCTCAGACCGATGAGGAGTTGAAGAGGGAAAGATACTTTCAAGAATCCTCTTCATACAGTTGAAAACATAGAAAATTAAACAAAACTCAAGGTAGAGCACTGCAAATCTAATGAATTCCACCTTTATCCTTGTTTGTTTAACTTAAGAAGAAGTAAGAGGGAATATGATACACATAAAGCACCAGTAAACTTACATTAACAGAGAGAAACACATCATCAAAACAAAGATCCACATGAATTGTTTGTGCTCAACTTAGTGTTCCTAAATTGAGTTCATTAGTTGTCAACCAGGGTTAGTAAACTGCTGAAGTGTGGTGTACTATATGTGCCTAGGTATTTGTTTCTCATTACGTTGTGTTTAGTGTTTTATGATGTTTTTGGTTTTATGGTTTTATGTTTGAAAAGGGAAAGAACTAAGTGCTGGTGAAAAGAAGCTATTGGTTATTTAAAACAGAACAGAGCCTAAACTATGGATGACAAACAACAAATGCAAAGCTTGATAATTACTTCATTGCAAGAAAATACATCACAACATGAGCTTCAACTTATCCAATTCATTCATTAAAGATGTGTTGGAAGAGCTTGAGAAATGGACAAGTTAAGTGTAAATGAAGTTCTCCTAAATAAACAATCAACTCACAATATTACAAAATGATTATTTGTAACAAAGTAAGGTTTCTATTCTAGATTAACCTATGATGCTGAAGTTACCCTATTCTGCAACTTGATTTATCACTACTAGGCCTTATTCAGAAGTTTAGAGATTTTCTATAATAATGTTTGGGAAAAAGGCTATAGGTGAATTTGTAAAGATTTGCAGAGTGATCAAAGCCTTAAACTGATATTACTGACCCCTGTTCATGTGATGATGTATCAATATAAATTCAGAACAAAAGTAAGTTTGTAAATAATGAAGGCCGAGAGACTAATTTTGACAACTAGTACTACTTGAAGTACAGTCAACGGAGTTAAACTGGAATGTCATTATCAAACTGGAAATGTAGTGACAGAGCTGAACTAAATGCAATCAACCTCCAGAGTGTTATAACTAAGTTAACATGCAACTAGTCTATGGAATTCTACAGTCCATCTTGTTCAATATGAATGATATTTGGAAGAGTTTGTAAAAACAAGTCTGGCTATATTATTCAATGCAATTGAACATAAACATGAGATTTAAAAGCAAATACAACTAAGATCTAAGATACCACGGATGTTTCTTATTCTTTGTTAATGATGTTTTGGAAGAGTTTGTAGGAGTAAGACCGGCTATGACAGTTAGTGTAAACAAGCATAAACCATAAAATTCGAAAGGAAATGCAACTAAAAGCTGCAACACCACAGCTGTGCCTTATTCATCGTGATGATATTTTGGAAGAGTTTATTAGAGTAAGTCTAGTTGTGATGATTAATGTAAATAAGTATGAAACATAAACTTCAGAAACCTGCTTAAGCTAGAAATGAAAAACGAGACTAAAATACTTATCTAAGCCATATGAATAAAGCTGCTCAGGTAGAAAGGGCCCTCTACCACCGGAGTAGCACGCAAAATATACTTCAAGATTGGCTCAGCACTTTCAATATAGTAATGCTTCTTTCATTAAAAGATAAATTACTTCAAAACAGAGTGTTTTCGAACTTCTGAAATCTAGCAATCAAACACAAAATCTAACCTTGTCCCTTGGTTTCCCGAGCCATATTTGTAACAAAATTACATAACTGTCTTGAGATAACCTAGGGATAATTGTATTTCCAAATAAAAATCAAACTATTACTTTGATGGTGGTCACGGAATATAATTAAGGACATCTGGACTGTCCTTGTCTTATTAGGAGTCTATCTCCTAGTTTGAGTTCCCACGTGCATAACCACCTACAGAATTCCGTTCAAAATTCGTGGAGAGCAACAAATGATGAGGGAATGATGTGCAATACGACCATATGTGCTTTCCTCTGAGATGACACCTGGAACCTGCGTAGACATGAAGACAACTGCAGAATCAGCAACTAGCTACAGAATGTCTGCATTTTGTAGCTAGATCTAGTTCAAAAAGTACTACAATGACAAAATCATAAAAACATAGCAAGTTAGTCATGATATTCATTCTTAAAGAAATTTTAATGAATTCTATTGATCATTTGAGCCTATAATTAATAATGGACAAAGGAAATGGAGTGGAATGTGGTGGAAGAAAGAACATCTTTGGAGCTCAACATACCTCCACTGCTAGGTTCTTGCATGTCCTCATGCAACTATTCCATGAACTCTGAGACCTCTGCAAGGACATCCAACCCTCTTCTTCTGCTTTTCCTGGCAGTCAAGGGCCTTCTGGGCTTCCTTATGACTAACTTGAATCTCAAATTTGTGAGTGCCCTGGTTAACTTTTTATTTTTCTTCTTCAATTTTTCATTGGCCTTGTGCAACTTGTGCATTTGTAGAGACGGAGTTGAATTCATATTAGTTTTCAATTTAGCCTGCTCTCTCAAAATTTCATTCTCATTCTTGATATGCCTGTTGATTATTTCTAACTCATATTTATTTCTCCTTAGGATATCAACTGCAGATTTTGGTGGACTAGGAGTTCTATCTCTACCTTCTGAAGCTCTTTTCTCTAATGTCTCAACATAGTTGTAAATTTCTTGCTGTGCTAGGTCTATTTCAGGAGCTCCTCCATCAAAATCCTCCTCATTAGGTGTTTCTTCATCTTCTATGTTTATGACTTCAGTTTTTTTAACCTTTGTTTTCTTTAGTATCCCTCTAAGTCTATGGCTCCTTCTTGGTTGAGATGGTCCTTCTCCTTTCTCCCTGGAAAATTTTCTTATTATCCTCTCTTTCTTAAGTTGCTTCCTAATCTGAGCCAATTTCTCAGAAATCATTTCTTCTTCACTGCCTTCTTGTATTGTTTTACCAGTTTCAGTTTTAGAGGTTTTCCATCTTCTGCTTCTTTTTGTAGGTTTGTCTTCAGGTGGAGGTTCCTTGGGTTCTTCAGAGTGATTTCTCACTAAGAACTCTTCCCAATTATCTCTCATTTTTCTCAAATGATGTTCAATCAAAATTTTGAATAAACCATGGTGGTATAAGGTTGTTTCTAGAAATTGAACTCTCTTTTGAACATTTGAGGCCATTTTCTTTAAGCTATGAAGCAAGAAAAAGGGCAAATTGAGTTCCTCTTCTAAGAAATGCATTATCAACCGAATATGATAAACATAGAAGGTACCATATCTTCCTTCACAAGTGATGAATTTTTGTAAGATAAGCAACATGTTCCACCATTTTTTTTCTTTAGTGCGGAGCTAGGGATATCCTTTTTAAAAATGGAAACATCCATACCTCGTGATTTGAGTATCTGCTTCCACGCCTCGTTATGAAATTCTCTATTCTTGAACCACCTTTCTCCTTGTCTGGGAAATTCAGTTGCTTCTGCAATGGAGGCTTCTGTAATGGTGAATTTAATATCTCCTATCTCGACCTCAGCTCCATTGAAGGACCGTGCAAATGTTTTAGTCACCTCTTTGTGAAAACCACTGAATTTTTCAAAGAATTGCAACCACCCTACTTGTTGTAACATTCTCTGACTTGAGGAAAACCCTCCAAGTACTTAGTTCAACCGGTTCGGTCCTCACTATGAGACCCATAACTTCTCTTTCCAACCTTCAAATTGTTGCTCCTCTTTTCACGGTGATAATGGTTGTTATGGAGATGTTTTTGCCCCATAGATGTTTCCTCTATTTTACAGACTGAAATGGTTAAGAGTTGGTTACAGGAAATAATGATATGGGGTGATTGCGGAATGAATACAATGAAGTGAGGAGGATGTATATGAGTTGAAAGATGTCACAGAAGAAAAGACCGCGGAGATATTTTGTAACGAATTCAAAATCATCATTAAATTCTTTGGCCTAGTGACATGACTAATCCAATCACTTCAACACTTTAACCGTTTAGATTTTTAAATGATGATCGGATATGGGATTTGAAATGGTGGAATAGAAGGAGTTTTATCCAAAGTTTCTACGGGAGGTTTGTTAGGCATGATCAACAAAATCAATTAAAACAACTTTTTGAATTATTCATAACTTAACTATACTAAAATTTTTCATGATATGTCATTATAATAAGAACTTTTACCTTTTCCTTTCCTCTAATTTTTGTGATCTTTATATGCTTTGTTCTCCCCTGAAAATCATTACTTTTTGAGTCTTCATAACTCCCTTGATTTTTATTGTTGTCATGGATATGCAGGATCATTTTATTGCAGATCAGGTGATTACTGGACAATGCTTTCAGGATCTCTGGCTGCAGAATGTCTGTCTGGCTGCAGAATACCTGACTGGCTGTAGAATGTCTAACTGATTGCAGAATGTACCTGTAGAAGACTTGAAACATGAAATGGAATGGTTTGGAGCATGAATGGAATGTTGTATGGAATGAGTGAAGATGGATAATAAAATATGATGTAATGGAATATGAATGAAGTGAATAATGGAGTGGACTGGATCACAACTTATGAAATGGAGTGAAGTATGAGAAGTGGCCTGCAATTCATGATATGTATTATTCAATTGTAGAAAAACATCAAACTTAAATATCTGGGATGGAGATGAGGTGGACCATGGGTGAAATGAATGAAGTGTGGATGAATGAATGAAATGGAGTATGGATGAATAAATGAAACAAAATATGGATGGATGAAATGAGATGGATCATAAATGAAATGGACCTGCACTTATGCTTTTGTAACAACTGGTGACTTGCAGAAAAAGAACAAATTTGAAAAGCTAAAGTGTCAAAAAGATTCTGATTTTCACTCTACCTTTTTTGTATAAACATGATAATCAGTGATTAGTTTTCATGTTTATACTTTATTTTTTTTATTTTTTTATTTTTTTATTTTTATTTTTATTTTTTTATTTATTTTTATTTTTTCAATAAAGTGACTTCAGAAAATTCAATTAAGTTGATGAAGAAGAAATATTCTTCTTCATTAACTTCACATCACTGTTTTCCTGGAACTTCTTGACAAATTCTTCTCTTCAAAGTGGCTTATGATACAACTTCAATCTATGACCATTCACAAGAAAAGTGACCTCTTCTTCATCTATTGTCCTGATTTTTATTGCTCCATTGTAAAAAAAATTCACAATTTCATATGGCCCAAGCCAATGTGTTTGGAATTTACCTTGAAAATATTTGAACTTTGAATCAAACAAGAGAGCCTAGTCACCTTCTTTGAACTTCTTTTCCTTGATGTACTTATCATGCCATCTAGTCCTTTGTTGTTGGACTATACTTGTTTTTTGAACTGCATCTTGTCTGATTTCATCCAATTCATTAATCTGCTCCAATCTGTGTTTTTGTGCCTCTGTTAGATCAAGTCTTATCTAAACTGTCATTTTGAAAGTTTGAATCTCGAACTCTATGGGAAACAAAACTTACTTTCCATAAACAAGTTCATAATGAGTATGACCTATTGTGCTTCTCCATGTAGTTCTATAGGCCCACAAGGCTTCAGGGAGCCTATCTACCCAATATCTTCTATGTAAATGAACAGTCTTTGTTAGGATCCCTTCAATGACCTTATTACTAGATTCCACTTGACCATTTTCTTGTGGATGATAGGGAGTAGATTTTCTGTGTCCGATTCTGTACCTCTCCATCATTTGTTCCACTAGCCTTGATGTGAATTGAGCTCCTTGATCTGTAACAATTTCCCTTGGGACACCAAAATGAGTAAAAATATCCTCAAAAAGAAAATTAACTACAGATGCTTCAGTAGCAGAAAGTAATGGCTTGGCCTCTACCAATTTGGTAACATAATCAGTGCAAACTAATATATATTTCTTTTGTCTTGATGGAGGACTAATAGGTCCTACAAAATCTAAAGCCCATTTTTCAAAAGGTTCAATATGTACTTGAGGCTGCAATGGCATCTCACCTGAAGGAGAAGGTTTCCCTACCCTTTGGCAACTGTCACACCTTTTGACATACTCTTTAGCATCTTTAAAAAGGGATGGCCAATAGTATCCTAAATGAAGGACCTTATAAGCTATCCTCTTATCAGCAAAGTGTCTGCTACAAGGTTCATCATGACATGCTTTGAGAATCTTAGACATCTCATCTTCCCGAACACATCTCCTAATGATAAAATATGGCCCTGTCTTGTACAATTCATTAGCAACCCATGAATATTTTGCACTGTCATAAATGATTTTTCTTTTGTCTCTTGCATTCATTATTGAAGGAAATTTCCTTGAAACTAAATAATTAGCAATGTCAACAAACCAAGGAGTCTGAGTAGAAATTGCAAAAAGATATTCATTAGGAAATTGATCTTCAACTGGAGTGTCATCTTTGATGTTTTGGAGTCTAGATAGGAAATCAGCTACTGTGTTTTGTTTTCCAGGCCTATCTAGAATGGTAATGTTGAATTCTTGTAAAAGCAATAACCATCTTATGACTCTGCCATTAGTAATTGATTTGTTCATTAAGTATCTAATTGCAGAATGATCTGTGTGAACAAAAGTTTCATAGCATGTTATATAGTGTCTGAATTTGTTTATGGCATGAACAACAGCTAAAAACTCTTTTTCAGTTACAGTATAGTTTAACTCTGAAGGAGTCAAATTTTTACTGGTATAGTAGATGGCATAAGGAATCAGGTCTTTTTGTCCCAATACTGCTCCTAGAGTTGTATCTAAGGCATATGTTTAAATATGAAAAGGTAGCTTCCAGTTAGGCCCCCTTAAAATAGGTGCTTCAGAAATTTTTGTTTTCAGGGTCTCAAAGGCTAACTGGCAGTCAGAATTTCATTTGAATTCACAGTCTTTGGTAAGTAATTTGAAGAGTGGAGATGCTATCTTGGTGAATTTTTCTATAAATCTTTGATAATAGCTTGTAAATCCTAGAAAAATCCTAACATCTTTTTGACAACTTGGAATAGATAAGTTAGAGATGACTTCAAATTTTGACTCATCAACTCTAATCCCATCCCCTGAAATGTGATGTCCTAAAACAATTCCTTTAGTAAACATCATAAAACACTTCTCATGACTAAGTGAAAGATTTGCTTCTTTACATCTTTTTAAAACTTTTTCCAAGTTTGCTAAGGCTTCTTCAAACGTGTTTCCATAAACTATGAAATCATCCATATATACCTCTACACAATCATGTATTAGATCCGAAAAGATTCCTATTACTACCCTTTGAAATGTTGCAGGTGCATTGCATAATCCAAATGGAAATACTCGGTAAGCATAGGTACCCGAAGGATAGGTAAATGTGGTTTTGTCTTGATCCTCAAGTGCTACTTGAATTTGATTATAACCACTAAGCCCATCTAGAAATGAGAAGTAATTTTTGCCAGTTAAGGTATCTAACACCTGATCTATGAAAGGTAGGGGAAAATGATCTTTAAGAGTACCTTTGTTTAATTCTCGTTAGTCAATACATACCCTCCATTTACCATTTTTATTTGGCACAATTACCAAAGGAGAAACCCACTGACTATCTGAAATAGGATAGATAAAGTTGACATTCAACAATTTCTGCAATTCTTCTTTAACAATCTCCCTAAGATTTGGATTCATCCGTCTTTGAGGTTGTTTGATTGGTTTACAATTTTCCTCTATGTAGATGTGATGAGTGCAAGTCTTTGGGCTTATCCATTTTATATCAGTGTACTCCCATGCATATGCAGAAAAATGTCTTTGTAAGATCTTGACTAGCTCTTCTTGTTGAGATTTTTCTAGGTTCCTGTTTATGTTTAAAGTTTTGCCTAGAAATATCTCACTTGTAGAGCTGCCAAATTTATCCATAGAATGAAGAGACATCTGTCTTGATGATAAAAACTCAATGTTGGATTCTTCTTGAAATTGTTCATGTTTGTATTCCGAAGAGGATTCAAAGTTTTCTAAATTATTCAGAATTTGACTATCTTCACTAATTTCTGAAATTGTGAAGAGAGGTTATAAGTCTTCTTCATCCTCTATCCATTGAGTATCATCTAAATCTGTAATTGTCCTTGCTGGAGGATACAAAGTGAATTTCTTAGTTGAACTACCATCAGAGATGTACATATCACCGTATCTACAACTAATGAAAGCATCAGCTGTAGCTAACCAAGGTCTTCCTAATATAATAGGATGCCCTCCTAGATTATTCTTAGGAGTTAGGATCATGAAATCCACAGGGTACTCCCAAGAATCTAGGGACACTGGAATGTCTTCTATTACCCCATTAGGTTTGATCACAGATCTGTCTGCTAATTGTAATAATGTGGGTGTAAAGAGAAGATTAGGAAGTTTTAGTTTATCCATGATTTGTCTACTCATGATATTGATTGCTGCTCCTAAATCAATGAGTGTGTTTTGGATCTCAATTCCATTGATGTTAATTTTAACAACTGGATTTCCTGGGTCTAGATACTTTGGAATAGCAATCTTACCCATCATGATATCTGCTATTTTTCCTGCTAGTTGAATTTTCTTTGTCTCTCTTATTATTTTTCTTGTTTTCTTCATGCTCAACTCCTTTATTGTCTTTGCTAAAATTGGAATTTCCTTGATAGCTTGTAATAATGGAATCTTAATACAGACATTTCTCAGCTTATCTAGGAAATCATAATTAGGCACCATAATTTGTTTTTCTACACCTCTATCAATTTGTAATCTTTCTAGAAAGGGAGGTGTAGAAGTGGATGTTGATGGCTGCTCTAATACCGGAGTTGAAATTATTGGTTCTTTTTGTTTTGGTTTTTCAATTTTTGGGTCCTGAAAAGATGTGTCTTCTTCAAGACTTTTATTTTCCCGTAGAGAATCTTCCTCAAAGTTGTCTTGTTCTTGTATGATCACAGAAGGTTTCCTCTTTTCAAGTATTCTTCCAGACCTAAGTTGAACATCACTAAGGTCTAGAGGAGTAATTAAATAAGTTGGAAAGTGTTGGCCTTCTATCATGTATGTATTATGAGGATTTTTATTGTTGGGGTTTGGTATGGGTTGAGCAGGCAACTGATTTGATTTTTGAGGAAATGGTAATGGGAGCGGTTGATTTTGATGTTGTGGGTTCTGAGGATTCTGTTGAGGATTTTGTTGAGGATTCTGAGGAGAAAAATGTGGGTATGGTGGATAGGATGGTGGATATTGATAGTGTTGGGAGTATCTTCCATAGGGATTTTGTGCTCCTTGTGCCGAAGGTTGAGATTGATTTTGAAATTGGGGCCAAGGTTTCTGCCAAGAATTCCAATTTAGTGGAGGTTGATTATACAATTGATCATGGAATCCTTGTGTTTGAGGTCCTTGCCAAGGCCTTCTAGAGACAAAATTGACAGATTATATGGAATTCGTAGGAGTTTCCTCTTGAAAGATGGCTTTAAGACCAGGAAGTGAAGGACATCTCTTGGTTTCATGTTTTTCTGAACAAATTACATAGGTCTCTACAAATTTTGCATCCAAAGAACATTCTCTCAAGGCATGCTTCTTTCTACATTTGGGACAAAAGATGGCTAAGGCATCAGATTCAAATTTTTGCTTGTTTTGTAACTTAAGAGTGTCTATTTGTTCACTAAGACTCCCTAAGATGTCAGATTTGAATTCATCAAGCATATGCCCTATCTCTTCCCTACTTACTATCCCAGAAGTAGACTTACTTTCCCTTGCAAGAGCACGGTCTCTTGGACCTTTTACAGTTTTGGATTTCCCTCTTGAAAGGTTGATACATAACTCGATATTTAAGGTAATGTGAGCTGAGATATATCCCCTTTTCCCATCATGTTAAGGATATCCATCCATTCATCCCTAATTGTCTTCAACAAAAGATCTTTTAAGGTGTCTTGATCTAAGTTCTCCATTTTTGCTCTTTTGATGTTGTAATGAAATCTCTCCAACAAATCTTCCAGGTTTTCATCTTCTTTTTGTATCATCTTGAACACTTCCTCCTTATGATTGACTGGCATACAATAATCCAAATACCTCTCTAGAAATGCTTGTTTCATATTTTCCCATGTTCTAATAGAACTGTTGATCAAACTCATAAACCACTTCAATGCTTCTCCTTTCAATGTTGAATGAAATAGTTTAAGTTTTTGAGCATCTTGTAAGTAGTCATAAGTTCTACATAGGACTTCAAATTCAAATAGGAAGGTTTCAGGATCTTCAGTTTTAAGTCCATAGAATTTTGGAAGGACAGAGGGTGAAATTTTTTTCATAGCTGTATTGGTTTCTTCATCTACTATAGGAAACCCAAAAGAGTTTCCCATTTCTCTACTACCTCTTCCTTTACTTCCTTCTCCTTCTGCACCTCTGCCTCCTTCTCCTCTACCTCTACCTCTACCCCCTCCAAATAATGTGTGTTCTCCATTAAAGACTCCTCCTCCCCCTTCTTATTCCATAGTTGATTCTTCTGTGGAAGTGGAAATATTTGTATTTCTAGCAGGGGTCCTTGAATCTTCTTCTAAGACAGGTTCAGTGGATGAAGTGGAAGGTCTTTCTAATGGAATATTTGATCTTAAATCTTCTGGAAGTCTAGGATCAGTAAATGATGGAATGTGGGTCTGAGTTGGAGGTGTGCTGGCTCCTGGTCTAAGTGAAACAAGAGGTGTTCTAGGAATCAAGCTTCTGCTTCTACTTCTTATGAATCTACCCCTTGAGTCTCTCTCTCTACACATATCATTGTTTTTGGGAGTTAAGAAACAAGGCTACCTAGTTACACTTCCCCGGAAACGGCGCCAAAATGTTTGTGCTCAACTTAGCGTTCCTAAATTCAGTTCATTAATTTTCAACCAGGGTTAGTAAATTGCTGAAGTGTGGTGCACTATATGTGCCTAGGTATTTGCTTCTCATTACGTTGTGTTTAGTGTTTTATGATGTTTTTGGTTTTATGGTTTTATGTTTGAAAAGGGAAAGAACTAAGTGCTGGTGAAAAGAAGCTATTGGTTATTTAAAACAGAACAAAGCCTAAACTATGGATGACAAACAACAAATGAAAAGCTTGATAATGAATTCATTGCAAGAAAATACATCACAACATGAGCTTGAACTTATCCAATTCATTCATTAAAGATGTGTTGGAAGAGCTTGAGAAATGGACAAGTTTTAAGTGTAAATGAAGTTCTCCTAAATAAACAATCAACTCACAATATTACAAAATGATTATTTGTAACACATTAAGGTTTCTATTCTAGATTAACCTATGATGCTGAAGTTACCCTATTCTGCAACTTGACTTATCACTACTAGGCCTTATTCAGAAGTTTAGAGATTTTCTAGAATAATGTTTGGGAAAAAGGCTATAGGTGAATTTGTAAAGATTTGTAGAGTGATCAAAGCCTTAAACTGATATTACTGACCCCTGTTCATGTGATGATGTATCAATATAAATTCAGAACAAAAGTAAGTTTGTAAATAATGAAGGCCGAGAGACTAATTTTGACAACTAGTACTACTTGAAGTACAGTGAACAGAGTTAAACTAGAATGTCATTATCAAATTGGAAATGTAGTGATAGAGCTGAAATAAATGCAATCAACCTCCGGAGTGTTATAACTAAGTTAATATGCAACTAGTCTATGGAATTCTACAGTCCATCTCGTTCAATATGAATGATATTTTGGAAGAGTTTGTAAGAACAAGTCTGGCTGTATTATTCAATGAAATTGAACATAAACATAAGATTTGAAAGCAAATACAAATAAGATCTAAGATACCACAGTTTTTTCTTATTCATTTTAAATGATGTTTTGGAAGAGTTTTTAGGAGTAACACTGGCTATGACACTTAGTGTAAACAAGCATAAATCATAAAATTCGAAAGGAAATGCAATTAAAATCTACAACACCACAGTTGTGCCTTATTTATCTTGATGATATTTTGGAAGAGTTTATTAGAGTAAGTCTAGCTGTGATGATTAATGTAAACAAGTATGAAACATAAACTTCAGAAACCTGCTTAAGCTAGAAATGAAAAACGAGACTAAAATACTTATCTAAGCCGTATGAATAAAGCTTCTCAGGTAGCAGGGGCCCTCTACCACTGGAGTAGCAAGCAAAATCTACTTAAAGATTGGCTCAGCACTTTCAATATAGTAATGCTTCTTTCATTAAAAGAGAAATTACTTCAAAATAGAGTGTTTTTGGACTTCTGAAATCTAGCAATCAAACACAAAATCTAACCTTGTCCCTTGGTTTCCCGAGCCATATTTGTAACAAAATTACATAATTGTCTTGAGATAACCTAGGGATAATTGTCTTTCCAAATAAAAATCAAACTAGGACTCTGATGGTGGTCACATAATATAATTAAGGACATTTGGACTATCCTTATCCTATTAGGAGTCTATCTCCTAGTTTGAGTTGCCACATGCATAACCACCTACAGAATTCCATTCAAACTTCGTGGAGAGCAAAAAATGATGAGGGAATTATGTGGAATATGACCATATGTGTTTTCCTTTGAGATGACACCTGGAACCTGAGTAGACATGAAGACAGCTGCAAAATCAGCAACTAGCTATAGAATGTCTGCATTATGTAGCTAGATCTAGTTCAAAAAGTACTACAATGACAAAATCATAAAAACATAGAAAGTTAGTCATGATATTCATTCTTAAAGAAATTTTAATGAATTCTATTGATCATTTGAGCCTGCAATTAATAATGGACAAAGGAAATGGAGTGGAATGTGGTGGAAGAAAGAACATCTTTGGAGCTCAACATGAATCCCAAGGAGTGTTGTAAACCCTGGTCTATTCCTTTGCCAAACTACAGAGATGAAATGTACAATGAAGCGCAAAGAAATCCCAAGTGTCTAACCATGTTAATCACTAAAAAACTACAAGATATAGACAACACTAACTCATCCCTAGCCTCTAGGGGTCGAGCTCACAAGTCTAGGAGCTGTTTCAACAAGATCTAAACTAAGAACTGGAAAATAGGCAGTGAAACAACTTGCCTCTATAAGATAGGAAACTGATTCATTCAGTTGCTATTCACCTTTTGATGGATGAATCTACCTCCATGAGTAAAAATTTGACAAAATTACATCAAAACCCATCAAATTACATCAAATTACATCAAGAGTTTTACATTTGGAATTAAGAAAGTCAAACTAGCCAAAACTAGGTGAAAAATAAAGTTACTGAGTAAAAAATGAGCCAAAATCCCCAATGCGCCATGCCTGATTTCTCTATGCGTTGCGCCAGTTGGGAGCTGATTTTGAAGGCCTTTCTAGTATTCAAATTGGCTCCAAGTTGGCTTGTTCGAAAGGTCTACCTGTCTACTTCCCAACACAAGTGTAATTTCTGAATTTGGTCTCCATTTGCCCCTCCAAAAATGAATTCTCCCAACACTGCTTCATGTGTGTCGAAAAAGGGGCAGAAAGGTCATTTTTAGGGTGTTTTTGACACTTTTGGAAGCCCAAAACCTATCAAAATATCTTGGCCATGGGTAGGGATGCATAAATTTTGATGAAAAATCCAAAAATATAAAGTTTTACCCCAGAGGAGCTCCCAATTATAAGCGCGTGCCATGTGGCGCGACGCGTAGAGCTGAAAAATCTGTGTTTAGGCCAAAAAAAACAAAATTTGAAAAATGTGTCCCAAATTTCTTGAAATTTGGGCTAAATGTCCTCCATCATGTACTATGCTGGTCCAAGGAAGCCTCAGCCAAAATTTGAAGTCTATCTTGCCTTTTCTGACGCTTTAATTCCGTCTTGAACTTAGCCTTCAGGATCTTGATTCGTGCCTTGCAAACATGATTTCTTGCCCAATAATGATTTTCCATGTGCTTCAACATGTTCTTTCCCTTGTTGGCCTTCTCCAACAGCTTCTCCAAATGAATATTGACCCTTTCAAGCCAAGTTTCTTGATCAACCTCAATCTCTTGCTCAATGGATGTCATCTCGGTTTGGCTCCTTTTGGCAGCTTGCCGGTTCTCACATATATTTTGCAACTCCACGATAGTTTGCTGATATTCCAACTATTTTTTTCTCTGCTTAAGGTAATTTATTATCCATTGGGATCTTTGCAACTTGACGGACAAAGTGTTTATTTCCGCCTTCTGCTCCTGAACAACCTCTCTCAGCTTTGAGCTAGGAGAGCCCAACTCATCATCAATGAGTATTAAATCTGTATCCTGGCCTCCAGAAGGCCCCTTATCATGTATGGGCCTCTTACCCTTGTCCTATACCTGTACTGTTCATGAAGGAAGCGAGACCCCTTCCACCCCGGGTGGAGATAATACTCATCTGGCTACTGCAAATAACCCTCTAGTGCCTCTCTAATAAGTGACAAACACCAACATACTAGTGGTCTGTGTCTCCTGACCTTCATGCTGATATGAAGGTTCACCTGCCTCATGAAAAACCTCCGAAGGTACCTGAGAAGCTGTGAAGAAATCATTAGAAATGAAATCCTCCCAAGAAATATCCTACAAGTCGAGCTGATGCATAACCACAATTTTGATGAGTGCAAAGTGATAGATACTGCTATACTACTGCTTAGAAGGTTTCTTTTACACGAGAGTGGTCATCTTCTCAATATTCCGACACATGAAATAAGGGAGGTTCATCATCCTCACCTTGGTGAAATGCATCAACAACTTGATATGATAGGCATAAAGACGTGAAAACCAGCGTTCACAACTGAAATATTTGATAATAAGTTTCATCAAAGGAGCATATGAATCCTTTAGGAACCAGAAGGGAAAAACTCTGCTGAGTTGTCTCACAAAAAATATGGCTCATAGTGTACCCTGTCAACCTACTGCCTTTTGTTCCATTGTTCTCCAACATTGGGAATTCCGGTTTCTTGAGAGATAGTTTCAGGTGTTAAAGTGAATGTCACACCTGCAAGGGTGACTTGGCTATCATGTAAATGAAACACAAACAATCGGTCCAACTCTTGATGGTGGTGGACTCTAGCAACCATTTCACAAAATTGATAACAAGACTGTTGTTGAAAACATGACATAGCAAGAGGACAAGCCTGTAGCTCAGCAAATGAAGTGGGCTTCTTCCTCACATGTCTGCCACTCTTGTGAGGTCTTCTAGGTGCATGCAATTCAGTTGTGGAGTCACTATCTTGGTCATAAGAGGTATCTGTTTCCATGATTTCCAAAGTCAATGTTGTCTTGGATGAATATGAGGAATTCGGTGTCTTTGGTTTTGTTGCCAAATATGTGATAATAAGTGAGGGGCTATGGAGGGAGAGGATAGCGGAAATGATGGGATATTACCAAGCGAAGTTTTCCAATTGATGATTTTAGGGACAGTCACTAGGTTTTTTGGGAAATAATTGGGGTTTTGGAAATTTATAATTGGGATGTGGGATAATGGGAATGGGATAGGAAATGAGTGATTTAGGGATATGAGGGAATAGGGAAATGGAACAAGAATAACAGTGATGAGGGAATAACAAGGTGGGGAAATGGAAGTGTAGGCACCAAACCAAATTTCTAAACTATAAGGAAACAATCCTTTGAACAAGATAATAGTGTTTGAATTTTTTATTTAAATCCTCATAAACAACACAAAACACATGTTCATTGGCAATGGAGAGGTTGCTTGACTTACTTGGACAAAGAGGGACCGAGCCGATTTGAAATTGTGAGAGGAATAGCAATGAATTTGTTTTCTGGCCCTACGCGTCGCGCAACAAAACCAATGCGCCACGTAACTCCTATGCACCACGCTTGTGTATTCTTAACATAGTGGGGGCTAACCCAATGCGTCGCGCCTGCCCAATGAGTCGTAACACCTTGCCAATGTGTCGCACAACTGAACCTTTTACAAATTCTCCTTCAAATTGCTTCTTCACTCTTCACAGTTTATCCTTGGTTCACTCTTGTCCTCTTGGCATACAAATGAAATCTTGTAACAAAAAAATGATTTATATACCAAGGATTTTAATTCTTCATTAAAACAAAACCCACTTTGTATTGTTTCAGACTTTGACACATTTTAAAAAACTCTGTTTTGCTTCATTTCGGCTTTTTGACTGAATGATGAGCTTTCTATTTGTTCTTGGAGGGAATGGATGGCTGGAGCTTGACAAAGGCAACCAAGGTTGCCAGTGAAAATATTATTACAACTGAGAAAACTTAAAATTATATTACATTTATACATAAATATGAAATACTCTATTTTTCTTCAAAACAGAGTTTTGAAGAAAAATACATTATTAAGCAGATAATGATGAAATATTTAGCACACAAACCTTATTTCAAATTTTCTCATGTGCCTGCTGACCATTATTGAGAATTTTGAAGACCTTATTAATGAAACCCTAGACCTAATGACACTAAAATGCTAAAAATGACTGTTGGCAAACTATGAGACCAACAATGACTATAAATGATTTTAATGAACATAAATAGGCCAGCAGGTAAAGGACATGAAGGAAATGAGCAACAAGCCACTACCGTGAGATGATCCATGCTCCTAATGGAATGCAGCTGACTGAGTGAGACACCTAATATGCAATGCAACAAGAGAAATTTGATCACTGACGAAGGGATGAAGATACTGACACTAACACCCTCCACAACACAATGAAATAAAACAAGTTGATTGTGCATATTCAAATATTTGAGGACTTCCATGAATAAATGTGTCTTACACTCAAAATTTTATGCTTGAGATATTGTTTCGAGGAAAAACACCCTAGAGGTTTGTTGGGTCAAAACCTCCATAGATCAGGGCATGCTATTCAGAAGGAATCACACACAACCACACTTGAATGATAAAAACTAGATAAAAACGATAGTAGAACTCACCTGTGGTCCTACGTTCGATGTAGATCCCACAGGGTCCAAACCCCCAACAACCCTTCTTCCTCCTTCAACCTAGAAAACAAGAAAGAACGTGCAGGGAAACCTAGTTGTACAGCATATACTTCTCCTAAACGTTAGTGCAATCCATGTGAAACATTATATAAACCATAATAAATGCTTAAATGATAATATTTTCACACATATCAGTAAACATTAACACATAAGTTCAAGAACAAGATGGTTCTTCATTATTACAAACAGCATGTACAGTAGTAAAAGTGGAGAGATCACCTGAATCCTTGCACGATCTTCGAACAGACCATCGTCCGGATCCGTCCCACCCTTGCCTCGCTAAGATACTTTCAGGACTTGTGCACTCGAGATGGCATATAAATGGATGAACATCTCCAGGAAACAAGGGTTTCCTGTATAAATCTGGGAAAGTGCAGGAGGCACGGGAATTTAGACTTGAATTGGGATTCCAACAGAGTATAATGTCTATAAAATTTCTCTCTCCCTTAGGCCATGCACATGAGGGGCTTTTATACTCCCTCAAAGTAGTTTCAATCAATTGGAAACATGGCCACGTGCTGGGGTGGTTGAACTACTGGAGTAACCATCAACCCAGCCCGAAAATAGGGAATTTTTATATATTTTTTAATGATTTTAATGGCATACGCGGAAAAGTACATATGGACTCGCGTATACACGCAGAAAAGTCTGGGCATACCTGCGTATGGGAATTTTAACACTGTTTTTTAATGAATTTTGTTCAAGTCTGTGGGAATGGGTGCCCAAAGCCATAAAGACAATCATGAATCACCTGAGGGTGAAAAATGATGCTATAACAGATGCCCCCTAATATATGAGGTCAGAAGGGGTACATGATGGCCGAAATGTATTATGCACATAGAAAGAACTTCGCAAGGACAAGAAAGGACTTCACCAGATTTCAGCCTGCCAAAAACCAATAAAAGAAAACAGAGAGTCAACTCATGCTGAGGCGGGCATACCCATGCCTAGTAAAAAATACATCATATCAAAAGTACTGAATAGATCCAACATGTATACAAGTATAGCTGAACTGAAAGTACACAATGAATCATCTGAGCATGGCCCGGAAGTACAAGTCAGAATCAATGTCTAAATATCACATATAGAAAGCTGATCAATGATGTTGAAACTGGATGTCTGATCATATAAGTAACTTAATCTCCAAGTACCAAATCATAAGAGGTGGAATAAACGGTACAATCACGCAACTCGGGAGCCAACATATAGGATGCTGCTGTACTGACACTGCAACATATAAGGGTGAACGACATCACTAGCAGAAACTGGATGGACTGTCAAAAGTGAAACGAGAAATGCTGATGCAACCCGAGGTCTTCACCGATCACTATGGCACAATTCTACACAATGGGAATAAATGAGCTGAAGTCGACCATGTGAGAAATTGTTGGATTACCGGTCAATAATGTATACCATTAACCAACGCGAGACAACCCACCAATAATGAAAATGAGTGTCAAGGTGCCCCAGTACAATCTAACAAGTGTGAATGAATGAGTTGAAGTTGAACACTTGAAAGAATCTACCAATCAGGAGGCAATGATGAATCCCCATTGTCGATAGCGAAGAGTCTGCCACTGATGACTGCAAACCCTAAGGTACTGACAAAAAGACTCTAGAACTTATTCCCAGAGCAATGAGTCAGATTCGAAGGGAAAAGATCTGTTGGAAGGAAGGCATTAAGGCATCCCACAACAGTCTAGCGCGAGTGTAACCCGCAGGCCAAGATTTGGAAGGAATCGAACAAAGTAGAGTGACGGAACCAAACCGAAGTACATTTTCGACATTCACAAGATGAAGCTAGCGCACGGAAGAAACCCTCTAAACCAACCAATAATGAAAGCTGACACAGAGGCGAGATATCCACCAATAGGGTCAAATGGAAATCAAGGTACTGCACGAATCCCAAGTGTGATAATGTATGCTGATGTCGAACACAGGGGAAACCACTCAGTCAAAAACCCATAATGATGATCAAATGCTGAGCACAAGGTCACCTATCAATGATGGAAATAGGGGCAGGGTGCGGCTCTAGGTTTGCTCTCAGAGCAATGTGTCATAGTCGATAAGAGACAAACCTGCTAGCAAGAAGTCAATGGAGACCTTCTCAAACCAACACGAGTAGAGGACCAAAACATCTGATGTGATAGAACAAGATACTGAAAAGATCGAGAAGGCCGACTGAATAATGAGTCAAGAGACACCGCAGAATGGCCAACTCTGGCTAGACTTCCCTTGAACAAAAGCATGACTCGTGATGACCATGGCAGTAAAAAGTGACACTGTATAAGTTTGTTATGCAGGAGGCAGAACAAACTCTCCATATGATTGGAAGAGATAACCAGCCAGGGGAGGACTGACAAGTGAAACAAGGTAAAGGCTGAACCTAGTTCAAAACTAAAACCATCCCAAATGGAGGAAAGATATATAAGTGTATATGCTTTGTTCAAGGGCGACAAACTGACACTGTATTGCCTTCAAATTATGAAGTTACATCCCGTTCCCGCTCTTTTTGTTATATTTGATTTTTTTGTCTTTTTCATATAATAAGCCTGAAAAGGAATAAAATAATTCTATGGTACAATGGATAGAACGAGTATCAAGAAACAGATGCACTAGTTCCTGGGATTGGAACGATCCTATGCTCAATGCAAGGTGGCGGAAACTGGTAAGCGATACTTAGAGGCATGTTCCATCCATGGGTAAAAGGGTGTCAAGTCGCGATAGCCAAGTGCATGCAATGGTTAACTTGTACAGATAGACAAGGTCAAAAGTTGGCTTAAACATTGAGTCCAAATGAAGCTAGCTAAAGGCTAGGATAAACAAGTAGCCAATATGCAATGCAGTAATACAACTCAACAACACCAAGGAGCCTCTAGGGTAATAGCCAGAAAAATGATAGTGAGGAAGAAGAAGAATTAAGCTTCAACACATAAGTCATGGCGGGACTAAAGAGGACTCCCGAGCCTACATAAAATGCAGCATGGGCAACAAGTGATAGCGAGGACCTAACTAGGAAGCCCATGTAAAGGAAGGCTCTACCACCAAGTCATGATTAAATAATCAGCGAGTAAAATGGGTGTAATACTCATGACCTGATGGGATTGACCCTATGGCAAGTGATCAGAATGGAGGCTAGTATGCAGAATGCAATGGAAAGTGTATTCCCTAACCTATATGCCAGTGAAGATCATATACCTGCCATGATGGGTCAGCAGTCATGGATCAAAAACCGGGAAAAAAAAAAATCTCAAATTTGTCAAAATGTACTTGAAAATATACCAATCTGGGCACTTCCAAGCATCCGGGTTATGCAGCTTAAGATAGATTGCAAAAATAAGCATAACAATTTTTTGTGAAAATTTTCAACTTTTTGGGCATAAATAGACAAATTACCTCATATTCGGTTCATTATTACATTGCTGATTTGGGAAAAAGTGCTCTAGAGAAAAAAGCCTCTTTCGTCAAAACAGGAGCAATCGACCGTCAATCTTCACTGAATTTGTCAGGTAAGCTCATAAAACATCCTTGCTATTCATTTTGTCCGTTCATAAGTTAAAAATTAGGAATTTTCACCATGGAATCACTTGCTAAAAATCACGGGTTTGTGCATACGCGGGTTGATAATGACCAAGTCGCGTATATACGCGACTGTGCACAAAGAAGGTCGCGTATGCGCAACCCAAAATAAAAAATGCGTAGCTAATGAACAAATTATTGAAATTTTGCAGGATGACCATATCATGGAGAGAGCGTGAACACAGTGCAATAGACAATGAAGTCATGCAGGACCAAGTATCACTGAATATTCTTCGGAACTGTGGATTGCTCAAGTTTTTTAAAATGCCAAATATGAAGAGTAATGTCTGGTTGCTCGAAATGATTGTGAACTACTGGGAACCGGAAGAAGACTGCTTCATCATAGATCAGATGCCTATACGCATTGAAGTGGAAGATATCTATTTTATTACTGGACTCTCCCGGAGGGGGGAGCCAGTAGACTTGCATGGTAAGCCTTTGGTAGGGCTAACCGTGGAAGATTACGTCCACGTATACTGCGTAGAGGGTTCCAAGAAACTTGGAACTCAAATTGCAATCAAAGATTTAAGATACTTGCACATAAAAATCCTCCTTTTTACCTTTGGGAGAGTAGCAGGATCAACTTCTCTACACCAGGCATCCAGCACACAAATGAGTATAGCAGTGGAATGCTTAACTCATGTATATGATTGGTGCACGGCTCTACTGATGAACATGAAGCAACAATTGAGTTCAATCCGAAAGGCAAAGACAAAACATTTTGGATATGGTACAATTTTGTTGACATTCTTCTTCGAGAAGATTCCAGCGCTGAGACCCAAAGTGATCTCTACCATCAGCAGCCCAAGAGACCCAAGAATTTCCCGCTGGGCAGACATGATGAAGATATTGGGGGGAAGTGAAGTTCCCCAGACCACATGGGATGATGAGTTCTTCCAATGGTGGAGAGAACAAATCATCGCTGTGGATGACTATCCCTATGCTGGGATGGAATTTTGTGGAGATCCAGATCTTGTCCTTCCACCAGGCGCGGCATGGGGCACAGTCGGTAAGTTTGCAATTTTTTTGACTTATATAATTTTTTTGGATTTTTTCAATATGTATGAAAAAATGTGAAAAACAAACATGTTTTTGATTGGATTCAAATGACTTACAATTTTAAAATGATCATGAAACAGATATTGGACCAGTTCAACCTGAGGGTTACCCACGACATAAGCGTCGCAGGGGTGAGGCGGATACAGTAGATTCAGACAGGACCCTCCAGGCTGTACAGAGGAACTTGGAGGGGTTAGCCTACCAGGTACCTATGGCTGCAGTGGAAGATCTACCTGAAGCCATCCAGAGACGGGTGGTACGAGTACCCCGTGACTGGGTACGGTTATTCCGCCGAGTCGCCACTGCGATCGTGTTCTATAGGAACACAACTTCTGGGCAAGGACCTCAGGAGTAGATAGATATAATGTATCAGATGACTGTATATTTTTTGAGACTGAACATGATCGGGGGCATAAGCCCAATTTTTTGTATGACTTATGGATCCAAATTTTGTATAGTTTTTTGAACACTCTGATGATATATATACAGTGATGTTTGATGTGATGTGACAACTTTATCAAAATGTATGATGTTTTTGATGATTAAATTTTATTCTATGGAATGATTAATGTGCCAATCAATTGCTTGAATAGCTAATGAGTCTGCCATCCAATTGTCAGCTCGAGGAATATGAATTAAAGTTAAAAATTGAAATGATCTTTGTAACAAACGTACCCTCAAGAACAACCAGAGTAAAAATGGATCTCGAACCCGATAAGCATTTTTCAACTACGACACCACCAGCTGAGAGTCCAAGAAAACTACCCACAAATCAACACCCAAATATATTGCCTCCGAGAGTAGATAAACAACTACAGTGTATTCTGCTATGTTATTGGAAGCAGGACCAATGCAGACCCCTCTTGATACTAACAGCTGATCGGATGGATAATGAAGCACCCAAGCCGGGGAAGCTAAGTTCCGGGTGTGTCAACTAGCACCATCGGCGAAACCAAAATGACTCATGACATCCGACACAACTTGCCAAAGCAGATCAAAAACATCACCAACCCATCAAAGGTCGAAAAACAACCAGATATGTACAAAACAAAACTACTATATACAAAAGCAACATGCGAGGTCGAAGCCTAGGCATAATACTTCTTCAAATAGAGCCCATTTCTGGGCTTCGGCAACTCGTTCCCTTCAAAATCAACTAGGGTATATGCTCCTTTCTTAAGGAATTTTTTAACGATAAAGGGGCCATACCACATAGACTTAAACTTTCCTGCCCCCAGGGTATCTTTTTCTTGAGCATAGACCAAAACAAGGTCACCTTCCGAAAAAACCCTAGGCTTAACTGCCTTATTGTACTGAACTTTAACTCGGTTTTTATGCGCTTCATTCATTGTGGCGACATCCCGACGTTGCTCATCAAGATGTTCTAGATGAAGGAGACGTTCTTCAATACTAGAAGTGTCAGGAAGAAGTTCAACAACTAACTTAACAGAAGGAATCTCACATTCAATGGGAAATATGGATTCCAACCCGTGTACTAGCTGAAACGGAGTAAAGCCAGTTGCAGTTTTCACTGACGTCCTGTATGCCCAAAGTGCAGGATATAGCATAATATGCTAGTTGGATCTAGCCTTATCAATTGTCCTTTGAAGAATTGTCTTCAAGGATTTATTCACGGCTTCCACTTGCCCATTGGCTTGAGGATAATACGGAGATGAATGCTCCTGCCGAAAACCTAATTTTAGAGCCAACTCAGCCATCATGCTATTCTGAAAATGACTGCCATGATCAGTGACAATCTCTCTAGGAATACCAAAACGAGCAATAACCTGGTTGAAAAGAAAAAGAGCTGCAGTCTCACCATCATTCCCAAAAGTAGGCATAGCCTCGACCCACTTCGTAAAGTAGTCTATTGCTACAATAATGTACTTGTGACCTTTAGCTGAAGGCGGGTTACAAGTAGTATAATCAATACCCCACTTTGTAAAGGGACCGACAGTAATGACTGGAAAAAGCGGAGCTGGATGAGCGCGCATTTTTTGAGTATAAACTTGACACGGATGATACTTTTTGACCGACTCCATACAATCCTTGAAAATCGAAGGCCAAAAGTACCCAGCACGCAAGATCTTTTGGGTTGTAGCAAGCCCAGATAAATGACCACCACAAGCTCCACTATGGCAATCATTCAGCACAGCCTCAGCTTCTTCGAGAGTTAAGCAACGTTTCAGGATTGAATCAACCCCTCGACGGTATAAAGCATCACCAATAATCAAGTAATTCTTAGCCAAGTGACGCAACTTACGGCGCTCATCTTTCGAAAAAGTAGAGGGAAACTTCGCAGTATGAAGATACACAATTATATCTCCATACCAAGGATCCTGTGGAGAGATAAGAAACAAATGTTCATCCGGGAAGGATTCATCATAAATCATTTCTTCCCCACAAGGAAACTCGGAGATCAATTCCGCAAAAACTAATGATTTCTTAGACTTGGAAGACATAAACTCAAGATCAAATTCCTGCAAAATCACAATCCATCTATTGTATTTTCCCCCAACCACTCGCCTACTGAGGAAAAACTGAAATGGATTGGTTGCTGCCAAAACATAAGTTTTTTGTAGAATAATGTAATGCCGGAGTCACTGTACAGCATGAACAGCTTCTAAAGCTAACTTTTCTATCGGAGTGTACCGGATATAACATGCTCTGCAAGAGCATCATCTTCCTAAACCAGGACCATACTAATAGTAGATTCTATTGCTGCCAGATACAAAAGGAAATCCCTGCTATAATCAGGTGGACTCAATAAAGGAGCAGAGGTCAATTCTTTTTTCAAAGCATCGAATGAGCGTTGAGCAAAGTCATCCCAAAGAAATGGAACTCCCTTCTTCAACAATCTCATAAATCCCTTGGTAACTTCGGCATAATTTACGATAAATCTCCAAAGAAAATTAGACTTTCCTTGTAGACTTTGAAGTTTACGAATAGAGGACGGGGGAGGCAACCGAAGTATTGCCTCAACCTTGAAGGGATCTACCCTAATCCCTTCCCTAGACACAATGAATCCCAATAACCGACCGGATGTAACCGCGAAAATGCACTTGTTCGGATTCAACCTAATCTTATAGAAACGACATCGTTCAAATATTTGACGGAGGTGAGCAGGATGATCCATCCTCTTTTGAGAATGAGCAGCTAAATCATCCAAATACGCCTCGATAATCTTTTTGATGTTGTGGAAGGCATATGACATGGCCCGCTGAAACGTAGCCCCAGCATTTTTAAGACCAAAAGTCATCTTCTTGTATGCAAAAGTACCCCAGGGACAAATAAAGGTAGTCTTATGTTGATCTTCAGGACGGATAGTAATCTGATTATATCCGGAGAAACCGTCCATTAAGGAGAAAATCTCATTACCGGCACACTCGTCAATGATCTGATCTATAAATGGTGTGGGGTAATTATCTTTAGGAAATGCTTTATTTAGGTCTCTGAAATCAATGCAAACTCGAATTGTTCCTTGTTTTTTATCTACGGGAACAGGGTTTGAAACCCATTAAGTCAAAGGAACAGGGAAAATGAATCCCGCCTTAAGCAGCTTCTCCACCTCAGCTTTGATAGCTACTACCTTCCTAGGATTGACCGGACGAAGTTTTTTCCTCATAGGCTTAGCGTTTTCGTAAGTATTGATCTCATGCTGGAAAATAGATGGATCTATACCAGGCATTTCCTCATAAGACCAAGCGAATACATCCCTATACTCTTTAAAGAGCTCGGCATAAATCTGAATCTCTTCAGGGGAACATTCAGCTCCGATGAAGACATTCTCAATGATATTGGGATCCCTGAAAATGTTCACCGGGATAGTTGGAGAAATCACAACCATGTTCCCTTCAGCATAAACCTGTGTTGGTGCTAAAGGGTTCAGGACTGGGCGAACAGGACTAGGAGACAGAGGACTCGGAAAAATTGATTCAACTTCGCTTAAATCAGGTAAAAAGTAAGAACGATGATGCAAATCATTCCACGGTCTATCTATACCAGTCATAGCTTTCAGGATGGCCTCTTCAGATGGAAGAGTGGTATCAAGGCAATCCTGGGCAGAAGAAGAACTAAGCATCCAAGCTAGAGCCACATCTCCATCCAACTCATTCGGAGAAAGAGGAGCTAGAATGGACTCTGCAGAGTCAACAATAGACTGATAAGAAATCTCAGCTGCAGACATTGGAAATGCCATTCCACCCACTTGACCTTCTGCTAATGTGGTGGTAGGGGAAGGTAAGGTCCAAGGGTCCAAAAAATAATGAGTTCTAAAGAACTCTCTTCGAAGAGGAGCCTTGGAGGATGAAATTGCATTTATATGAATCGTAGGAGGAGGAATATTGAAAGTACCCATCAAGGAAGAATACATTCCAACCCCTAAATTCTCAACAGGCACTTTAGTATTATCCAACTTTGGAACAGTTGAGTTAGTAGACGCATTTGGGTCTACAGGAGGACAGTCCAGTTGGTCCACTGTAACAATCCTCCCTTCATGAGGGAAACAAATAATCCGAAATAATGAGGATGCAATGGTATCCATATCATAAATCCAGTTTCTCCCCAATAGAAGGTTGTAGTCCAAGCTTGCATCAACTACCTCAACCTCTATATTCATAGTTTTTCCCCCAACACAGATAGGAAAAGCTGGGACAATGCCATGTGGTTTGTGAGAATGACCATCAAACGTAGTCAGAAGAGTGGTAGATGGAACAGCTTTGGGAGATCCAATCGTCTTCCAACATGTGAGAGACATCACGCATGTGGAAGCACCCTCATCAACAACCGTCTGAAATATGTTGCACTTCCAGTACGATGATTTAATATGAAAAGCCATATGATGGGGGAGTCTCTTTTTAAAATTAGACATATCAAATGTAATCATAAGAGAATTTTTTGGATCAATAGCCCCAATGGCAGTGAGCAGTGTGATGCGCTGAGCTGGACAAGACTGGAGCACCTCTAAAGCCGACATGGTAGAAGGACTCTGCACTAGATCTTCCACAATAGAATAGTTCTGGGCATCCCTAGCGTTTGGATTAATCGTTGTGTGCTTAGTAGATGCTTTGGGCATCCGAGGTATAGGCTCAACAGTAGGCCTTGTAATGTGAAGTGGCTCAGTAGCATCGAGAGCACCCTTAGCTTTCGAAGAATCTTCTTCGCCATAATCACGGGATATCGTAGCGACATCCACGTGAGCACTCATCATGAATATGTTTGATGGAATTTCCCCTTCCTGGGTGCCCCCAGAGGAAGCCCAAGTACTTTGATTCGTGCCAAAAACTAGTTGTTTCCCTTGGGGAAAAGGGTTTGTCAACACACCCTGGGAACTGGAAGAACCCTGCTGAGCTAACAAGCGTTGCACATCCTGAATTTTAGGGCAAAGGTACATGAGATGGTCTCCAGCACACAGCTTTCATGGAAACTTCACTTTATTTTTATCCTTTGGACCCTCTCCAACATGCTCGTTGGTTTTATTCGCATTACCCTTCCCATTCTTGCCCTTTTTCTTATTATTCCATCCCTTCTTCTTCCCTTCAGATTGTTGATTTCCTTTGGGATCAGAAGTTTGGATAGCATTTACCGACAAAGATTGGGAAGGTAATGACTCAGCAGGCACAGCTTGACCAGAAGGAGCAGATTGTATAGACAACTGCTGCAATTGAGTAAGCAGGCTGGCTGCACCACCATTGATCGACCCAATAAGTCCATCACCATGAGGACCAGGCTTGGTTTTCGATAAATATAATTTGGAGCAAGGAGCATTGGGAAAATATTTATGAAGGACCCCAGACTGAGAATATATCAATTCGAGCTGCTGAGCCCTAAAAATAGCTTGTTCCTCAGAAAATACCCCAGATAGGGATACATGTTTAGAAATGTCTGACTGTAGAGATTTCAGAAACCATTCCAAAATGAACTCTCCTAGAATATGAGCTTTAATAAGCCTCTTCCTTCTCCGCCATTCCTGAATATGGTCAGAAATGTGGGTTGCGTCATCCTGTTTAAAATTAGCTAGGAGTTCAATCCCGGCGTCATAACGGACTGGAAACTGGAAATGATTTAGAAATGTAACAGCCAGATCTCCAAATGTAGCAAAACTGCCCCCAGTTAGCTCAATATACCATTTGGCAGCGTTTCCAGTTAGGGTGCGTTGAAACAACCTCAACCTAATCGAATCATTGATCAGGGAGTTAGAAGAACACCATAAATGGAAGGTGGTGATGTGATCAGCCGGATCCTCTCCATTCCTGCCTTCAAACTTTGGAATGTCTGAAGGAAGTTTGGTGGGAACCGGAGGCCACCCCAAACTGTACCGGATCGGATCATTCGTCAATTTCGACAGATCTGGCAAGTTTAACGTTGCTAGAAAAGGTAAATGAGGCAGAGCCTGAGGATTCCATCCTTGATGGGATGAATTCCCAACATTATGAAAAGAATACCCTAGATTTGATAAGGCACCAGGTTGCCAGAAAGAACTCGTAGAAAAATGAGAAGAACCTCCTCCCAACGTAGAGTTACCAAAGACCGGACCAGTTCCCCCCACTGAAGTATGAAATGAAGAGGAAAGCCCTTGATAGGGGTTCTAGGCATTAGAAAGAGGGGAAAAGGTCTGATAAGCACTCGACGAAGGTAAAGAAGCATTCCCTTGGTGACCAGCATAAAACTGATTCCCTGCCCCTGCTGTAGTGAATACAGGGTTCCAACCTGTAAAAGTAGTCGAATTCTGACCTCTAGACCAAGGGTTGAAACTCTGGGTCTGAGAAGTAAATGGAAAGGACCCTAAAGAAGGATTCAAACTAGGAATGTGCCCAGTTCCAAAGGGGAACCCTTGAAAAGAAGCTGATCCACTAGCCATAGAAGACATGGGCGTAGATGCAACTGCAGCAGCGAAAAAGGAAAAAGAAGGAATCCCACTAGTGGGAATTCCAAAACAAAAGGGACCAGATTGAGAAGCATGTGCTTGGGTGAAACCAGAGCCAAACACAGTAGTACTAGAAGCAATCGAAGATATAGCAATAGTGCCTCCTCCTTCAACAGAAGCAGGAGTCTGAATGCCTGCAGCACTCACAGCAGAAGCCACGTTCCCAATCGTGGCCATCGAAAGGTATGAATAATAGGGAGGATCTTCCGGTCTCTCTGACTCAGGTCCGATGTATTCAACAACAAACAGATAATCAGGAGGAAGAGGAGATGGAAGTGACATAGAGGGTTCAGGTACTTCCTCTATTTGAAATTCTTCTTCCTGCAGAAATAAAACTGGCGAGGTGAGCAGAGCGCTCCTCTTGGAACCAACATCGGAACCAATTCCAAAACCTTCAGACCCTTGTGGAGGATCTCTCGCCACTGTTTCAGACGCCACAGGGTTATACTCACCTGCTAAACTACTCCTACGCCTTCTTGAAGAAGGCTCTGAACTCTCGGGAGATAACCCCCGGATTCTCCTCGATCGACGAGGCGCTTGATCAGCCACTTTAACAAATTTTAATTAGACTCAAAAAGTATAAAGCTAGGCAAGCTAGGAGCAAATATCACTCACTACAAAAAGAAATCCCTGAGATACAATCAAGCAAACAGCCTTCAGGTATTTCCACTCCCGGTGATTAGGACCGGACACCAAAAAACAAGAAAGCGAAATATAGGACCTCCCGAAAGTAGTCTGGGATAATTACGGCCAGGGCTACTAGTGAAGGTAACAGAAATAGTTACGCCGACCTCCTAACAACAGCCTTTGCTAGCACAAGTACCCAAGATTCGCAAGGGCACCCCCCAGAAGTACTGCTGGAAGTGATACGACGTCTGCCTCAGGTACCACAGGTATTCCCCCCCGCAGTCACCTATGTGGAACCTAGGAGTGGTAGCTATGGGCACCAATCCATGTCAGAAGCGAGGCGGAACGGTTTTGAGGTCAGATTTAGCAAATCAGAGAGGGGGTATCTCTGTTCTCAGCCTTCACTTCCCCTCGCGCTTGACTCTCTGGAGGAGAGCTTTCCCGGTCCACCTAACGGAGTTGGATTTTGCTCAATTAATCAACTTCTATGTTTTTTTTTAGCGGCCTTGGAGAGTTAACTCTCCACTCACCTAATCCAAGGCCCTACAACCTAGCTAGTTGTATGACACTTAATAAAAACTTGCTAGTTGCTTTTAAATTATAGCGCTTATTTTAATCGGCTGTTATGTTAAGTCAAAGGGATACGGGAATGAAACTTGTGGTGTTTTGACACAAAAAAAGAAATTAATAAAAACCAAACTACATGCAAATGTAGTAATTGTCTTTCGATGAAAAGCAACTTCTACACAGGTTCTACGAGACTAAAAATTTTATTTTTATTTCCAGATAGCAAACTTCACACTCTCAAAAACTATGAAAATGACTAAATGCTTAAGTGCACCTGATGGAAATCACTAAGAGCATGAAAATTCTAAGATGCAAAATATACTAAAGCAGAGAGGAATTTCCCAAAGATCCTTCATTTTTACCTCTTTTTGGTTTTCCACAAAGCTAGTTCCCAAAATCAGAAACTCTTAGTATAAAGACACCAAAAATGCTTGAAACAAGAGGAAGAAACCAATGACAATTCCTTTCCGAAATCAAGTCAAAAACCAAAGGGAAGAAATCTCAACAAAGCTTCAAAATATATAACGAAACGAAAACAAAAATGCAAAACAAAAGCAAATGCCAAAACAAAATGTTTTTTGAACTTTTGAATTTTATAAAAAGGAAGAGCTCGAAGAGACCAAGAAGACTATCAAATCCCAAGCCAAACAACTCTGAATTTCAAGAAAAACCTCAAAAATGCTCCAAGTCTTATAGGGCTACCTAGTAGCAAGATTTATATGAGCAAAAGAAGACAAGAAACTCAGTAACTCAGCCTAGAAGAATAGTACAACCTTGCAGCAAACAAAAACTTCAAAGAACCAAGAAAGACTCTTCAAAAATTGCAACAAGACCTAGTCAACTGAACTCAAGAAAACCAACCAAGAAATGGGCAAAAATCAAAGTGCAAAGCAAGACACAAAGGTAGGAAAGAGTAAATGAGCAGAAGCTCTCTATTCTGATGAAGCAGAACAACCAAGAATCCCCAGGAAGAGATCTTGGTACTCGAACCAGAAATGCAAGCACAAGAAACAAACTTTGCCAAATAAGCTAGTTTCAAACCAAACAAGAGAGAGAAAAGACCCAAGATCACTTTCAACACAATCCAGAGGATATAAAGACACTACAGGAATAGGTCTCCACAGGCAGACAAGAATAAAAGGCCAAGAAACCTAAAATTTGAAAATTGACCCAGAAGTACGCGACTTGACAGTTATGAAACAAGCGTGCATACGCGACTGTGTTAAAGGAAACTCGCGTATATGCGACTACCTTTAACAAAAACTGCGTGTATACGCATTTGTGTATAGACAAACCCGCGTATGAAAAGGTAAATAATAAAATTTAAAAAAAATCAAGCCTGGATAAGGAACCAGGTCTTCAGTCTGACTGAGAAAGAGTTAACTGGATTGGAAATAAAAGTTAAAACTGTTGAAAACCTTTCAAACAGCTAAAACCACCCAACAGGGGAATCAAAAGAATGTGGTCCCCATTGGAGTCGCCAGTTCTGTTTTGGGGAAAAACACCCTAGAGGTTTGTTGGGTCAAAACCTCCACAGATCAGGGCATGCTATTTAGAAGGACTCACACACAACCACACTTGAATGCTAAAAACTAGATAACAACGATAGTAGAACTCACCCGTATTCCTACGTTCGATGTAGATCCTGCGGGGTCCAAACCCCCAGCAACCCTTCTTCCTCCTTCAACCTGGAAAACAAGAAAGAGTGTGCACGGAAACCTAGTTGTACAGCATATACTTCTCCTAAACGTTAGTGCAATCCATGTGAAACATTATATAAACCATAATAAATGCTTAAATGATAATATTTTCACACATATAAATAAACATTAACACATAAGTTCAGGAACAAGATGGTTCTTCATTATTACGAACAGCATGTACAATAGTAAAAGTGGAGAGATCACCTGAATCCTTCCATGATCTTCGAACAGACCGTCGTCCGGATCCGTCCCACCCTTGCCTCGCTAAGATACTTTCAGGACTTGTGCACTCGAGATGGAATATAAATGGATGAACATCTCCAGGAAACAACGGTTTCCTGTATAAATATGGGAAAGTGTAGGAGGCACTGGAATTCAGACTTGAATTGGGATTCCAACAGAGTATAATGTCTATAAAATTTCTCTCTCCCTTAGGACATGCACATGAGGGGCTTTTATACTCCCTCAAGGTAGTTTCAATCAGTTGGAAACAGTTGGCCACGTGCTGGGGTGGTTGAACTACCGGAGTAACCATCAACCCAGCCCAAAAATAGGGAATTTTTATATATTTTTTAATGATTTTAATGGCATAGGCGGAAAAGTACATATGGACTCACGTATACACGCAGAAAATTCTGGGCATACCCGCGTATGGGAATTTTAACACTGTTTTTTAATGAATTTTGTTCAAGTCTGTGGGAATGGGTGCCCAAAGCCATAAAGACAATCATGAATCACCTGAGGGTGAAAAATGATGCTATAACACTTTTTCCCATGAGACATTACTATTTAGTGGCATTCCACTTGGGAGGCCACCTGATCAGGAGTTGGTGAGAAATGTCTCACAATATGTTGTGCCACTCATAGATCCAGGAGGAGTGTTAGCATTGGGAGGACACGACGCAGTGCAAAGAGCCTTGGGTAGGCTCAAGGAGGAGGGAGACATTCTCCCAATATCATTATTACCCACTCTCACCCCACATCTTGCGCTTAGAGAGGATGTTGCAAGGATGGAGGATGGCACCATAATGGTGCAAGGATACCAATTCTTGGGTTTGGAGGCTCAGGAGACACTCCCACTTGGGGAGAAACCTTCCACACATAGTAGAGGATTGTGGCCACTCATCCATGCATTGGCCAAAATTAGGAAGTTTTCGATGGGTGATAGATTCCCATGGAATACCAACCTCCAAAAGCTTCAACCTTTATTTGAGCATGAGTAGCTATAGGAGGAGCAGGAAAGGAAGGATAACAACATCCCGGTATGTGAATTTGGCATGGAATATGTCAAAGAGGGGGGCATCCACATGACAAATTATTTATATGGTAGATCATCAATGCTGTCACTATGGAGTATAGATCCTTATTGGAGATCCTAGATGTTGGTGGAATAATCCAATGATCTCTTTACTTGCAGGATACTTGATGGCCATCTATTATATGATAAATATTCAATAAGATATGGGGTCATCTACTATCAGAGTAGGATATTATTTTCTAGAGCATCCAAGCTCAAGGAGAAGTTACTACATGCAACACATGAATATTTTCTCTTCAGCCACACTTATTTCATGAGAGCATATCATACTATCATGGAGGGATTCATTTGGGAAGGCTTTGAAGAGGAGATACATCAACATATTAGGATATGCATGGATCATTTGGAGATGGAGGAGAGACATAACTATTTGTTAGAGTTATCACAACTAGCTATTTCCTCATTGGTAATGAGAGGGGATCCATCTATGAGCGACTCCATTAGTTTGATCAAGGCATATGGTAAGGATCATGTTTTTCTTGTAAACTTCATGGTTCACTTGGAGCCATAAGTAGTGCTCCAAGTAAGGAGACATACTGTTTTGGTTCCACATGTGGGTCTATGATGCTCCTCCGGTATTTCCTATGGTAGCTTATGTATCCTTGATTCTGATCCCATATGTAGATGATGTTCTTATCATTGTTGTGGGCATATTTGGAGGGATGACACATGGGTTGGATGTGCCCATTGGGAGGGAGTTTCTCTCCATTTTTTATGCATCATGCTTCAGGGAGCACATTGAGCATCACATGATTGCTACATTAGACCACTTTTTTCCTTGTGGGAGGAGCCATTTGGTTAAATTGAGCATTTGGGAGGTGCATCACATGGATACTTGGGAGGAGCATCTCATGGATGGACTGATTGGGGAACACTTGGTTCATGAAGAGAGCTCATCACATGGAGGTGTCACAAGGGAAGGAGGAGACGAGTTTCAAAACTCGCCTTTACAACTGCTTGAGGACAAGCAACATTTGGGAGGGGAGGACTAAAATATTCCCAATTAGCTTTAAGCTAGTTGGAATTTTAAATTTTGTTTTTGCTTCTTAGTTAGAAGAATAAGAGGGTAGGGAGACCCATAAATCTCCTTAATAGGAATAAAATCACTCCAAATGTGAATGGATGTCATCCAAGTAGCTATATTGAAGACCCTTATGTGTGAAAATGGGTTGGAGCATGTAGACTGGGTCAACTTTGACCAAATCAACAACCCTGGTATGGAAGGAGTGGCATTCATTGAGGGACAACGCATTTTTGGAGGGAGATTCCATGCATGGAAGTAGTTGCTTTAATGAGTGGGGCCCAAGGTGAGGAAGCTCACCAAGCATATAAGGAAGGGGATGGAAGCCATGGAGAGCATGATTTTTTATTATTATTTTTTATGGTCCACATGACTTGTTTCTCTCTTCAACTGTTTAGCGGAGATTGCAGTGTTGTTTAGCACTCCCGAGCGGGAATCCCACCTTAATCCTTGGGGGAATTCGAGTGCCCACTCAGGAGAAGTATTTGGGCTATATTTCCACATTCTAGAATTATTCCAAGCTCCATATTTCTTCTACGACACAGTTTCTGCTGAGGGTTGTGCTGTGTTGCAGGGTGTAGCAGTGGAGGTTTGATTTGGGTGATTTCTGAGCTAGTTTTCAGTGGAGGAAGGTTTCCTTCCATCGGGGGGCCAGTAAAGAAGGCCCTTGAGAATTAATGTTATATTTGGCACCAGGCCAAGGTGTTTCTATCCCCTACAATGAAGTTTCAGTCTGGATCTGCATTATTTTAGGAAGGAGTTGCAGTGGTGGTTGTAGTGCATGATTTGGGAGGTGATTTCTTCATTGGAGTGGACAACCTTTCATCCAGAGGATCTATTGGAGAAGAGCTACATACTTATACATCAACTTCAGCCATATCTTCACACTTATTTT